>OX451353.1:1922765-2522765 GCA_949629185.1 Apamea crenata | reverse complement strand
AGATTTTAACTATAATATTATGTGCCTAAGTTAAATTCATTCACTGATTTATAAACTTTTTTTGTATGCCATTAATGGCTGGTTGTAGCGAACTGTACATGTATACCATTTTACATCTATTGTACCTACAATAACTTAAAAAAAAAAAAAAAAAAAAAAAAAAAAAATCTGATTTCAGGTTTGTTTTTACCAATACTTATTTGGTTTAATCCCAATTTATCAAATTCCATTTCAAACATCACTCATGTAAGTAGTTGTTACGTTTACAGGACCAGCAGCCTAGTTGTGTAAACCACTTTCAATCACAATCTAAATTACTTAATTGGTACTCAACACATTAAATACTATTTTTACATGCAAATACTAAAATATATATTATATACAAGTATATAATTAAAAAAATAAAGAAAATGGCAGGAGCTCATTGGGCATCAACAAATTCGTCCGCATCGCTAATCTAAATTATTTTAAAGGATATTGATCCATTGTTTCATTATTCAAGAAATTTGATTGCTCAACATCGTAAATAACGCAATGAATGTTGTGGAACTGTCAAAATTAAAGCCATTGCTACTGTAAAGTCTATTCGAATTAAGGTTTCAAATTGATGTTATTTCAAGTTAAACAAATATCAACTTTATGCTAATGGTAATTAAGTTGATTTTAGAGCGACTATCACTACTGAAAAAGTTACAAAATGTGGTAGCGTAAAGTGAACTTTATCATTTAGGAATTAAAGCTATTTTTCCATAAACTCATATTTCTTTACATTTTTGGCAAATAAATCGCGAATGCAAATTAAGTGTGTTACGTAATTACCCCCAGCAAATGAGATGAAGTTAAAATTGACTATTCAGGGGGAATTAATTAGACTACTTCATGCACAAGCTCATGAAGGCTATTTCCACAGCTAAATCAAAAGGCTAAACCCGTATTAAAAACGTTCAAAATCTAGTCACAATATCATTTAAGCGATATCAATGTCAAAATTTTTAAAAAAATCGGTAAATTGAACGATTTTTTGACAGAGAAAAATACGAGAATCGCCTCTCTGTCCCTAACTAAAACCAATACACTTCAACCATCTCTTATTCAAATTCGCGTACCGTACAACAACGTACACACACACCGAGGGTGGCGTACGTGCTCTCGCGCACGTTGTAGCGCCGGCTCCTATTCCACCACAGCCGGGAGTTAAGGCGATGTTATCTGACACCGCGAGTATTGCTATGATGCCCTGAGATACCACTTATCACCACTAGTTAAGTCACTAATTTGTTGTGTGACGGAAGAATTCGTATGGCAACTAATTGGCAATCATCTGGAAGAATTTGATGTTTTTGTGACATTTGACTTTGTTGCTAACTGCTTGCTTGCTGGTGACTTGAATTGAATTTATATTGGCTGTGACAGGGGACACTCTCAGTTCAATAAAACGTCAAGTGAGAAGGGAAATGGATCGAGTTGAATGCCTCGACAGGAACTCGAGCACCGATTGAGTAATAGATTATACTGTTGCCATGCAAATGGTAGCTGGAAATCAAGTGGCACGCTTGAAGATTGCTGTGATACTAATATGGATACTGGTCAATTCAAAATGATATGCACAACTCTGATATCTGTAATAGTTAAACATATCTACATACTCGTATATAGTATTTAACATATAGGTAAACAGAGATACAAAATGATCGTCAGTCTGATGAATCTAAACACGAAGTGGTTTAGTTGTGGATCGTGTAATTTGTACTAACTAAATATAAATGGAGCCTTCCAGACATAAATGATAAATAAAATTATTATATTTCTTTAAGTATGTTTATACAAACACTTTTACACAACAATAATATTTTAAAAACAAGTTGAGGTCAGTGTTTTCTTTTCGACTACTCTGAGAAGAAACACCGAAACCAACTCAACAGTCTCTTCTAAAGTACTGGACTTTAAAAGTGACTGTTGAGTTTATAATCTCGGTCAGACCATGTGAGGACCACGTAGATCATCCATGATAGCCATGTGTCCACATCCACACAGGGACACTCCTGCGCTATTACGTTTGTAATCGGGTTATTGACCGAGTAATTAAAATGATGCAAAGTGAAACATGCATAAGAGCATCATACGACGGTTATATACGACTGTTGACAGATTGCTAAAGATTTTATCAACTGTGACAGTTAATAAAAACATGTTGATATTATTTTTCAGGGAAATAAAATTATGTACGAGATTAATAACTGCAAATAATGATAGTAGTCGAGATCAGAACAATAATCTCCATAATATTGTGATGTTTGGCTGAGAGTCGAACTACATAATTTGAATTGAGATTACTTGAACCTTTTTGTGTAGAAACCCTTATGGCTATCCTTCTTCCTTTTTTTTTGTTCCGGGGTGGAAAATCCTCATGGATCCTCTGCCCTGGGGGGACGGAGGGGTATATCAGACTCTTACTGAGTAAAAACCACCCCGGTGCAATGTTCCATCTCACACCTACGCCGGGGGTCGCGGGAACGTACGATCCTTCCGCAACATGGCTGACCTTCTCGCTAGGGTAGGCTAAGAGGTTTATAAGACTCTTACTGCTTAAAATCACACGGTGTTCCTCCATCTATCGTCCTCGGTCTATTTTGTAAAAATCGAATTGAAGTGAGCTGTCATTCTACCGAAGGGTTCTGTATCGGAAAACGAGCTATGGAAGTCAAATGGAGTTGGGCAGGACACCTGGCAAGGCGCAGTGACGGCAGGTGGAGTAAGATAGTGACTGAATGGCGTCCAAGGACGGCGAAGTGTCGGTCGTCCGGCGGCGAGATGGGCGGACGGCATCGCAGGTGGATGGTGCTGGCTCAGTAGTGGGTAAAGTCGAGCTATGGATGATGATGTCATTCCACCTGATGCTAGGGACACTATTGACTCACTAAAAGTTCACGTCACCTAAGTTTTCACGGTGAGATTTTTACAGAATAGATCGGCTATTCGTTGGGGGGTTGGGGAATTGGGAGTCGCTCAGAGGGGCAATTCTCGTAAATTTAAAAAAAGTTCACAGTCTGATCTCGGTCTCAATCTGTCAAAAATACCTTTAATTTCCCTACATTTTTTACAAGTTTTTGACATTGATTGTCGTTGAAATGAGATTGCGACTAGATTTTGAACGTTTTTAATTACCTACGGGAATTGGCCTTCTGATATCTTTCGAACACCCCGGAAAATGATCCTTTGAACTAACGTACCTGCTAACACCCACTACTGCTTATCTTAACTAAGAGTCAAGACCAGCCCTAGACTTACTTGATTTATCTTAATGAACTTGCTAATTATATTACACAACTCGAGTCTCGAGTTATGTACTAAGATAAAATTAATCGTTTATTGCTCTCAAGATTTTATGTTCTGTGGCGCTTAAATATCTTGTAGATATGGCGGATTTATATAGCTTTATTTGCTCGTGGGTTGTTAATTGCAAATATTGGTCAGTTAAATTACTGTTACTGCATTAAAATTGCATCCACGAGGGCCTAGTACTTTAATTAACAGTCAAGTGCACATCACTGGTAACAATTTTAAATTGACAGTGTCTTTTTGCCGTTGTAGTAAGGGTAATTTTTGTAGTGCTAGTGTTACCACTGATGTGCAGTTGACTACACGTATTGCGCACTCCGTAGAGTCAGCCTCTCTATCATCTTGCTGACTGGCTAATAATAATTTAACACGACTTGAACGCTATTCTCATCATGTTCGTGTCGATACGAAGGAATAAGATCTTCATCTGCCTAGACTTTTCACAACTATGTTGAGGTCGGCTTCCAGTCTCACCGGATGCAGCTGAATACCAATATTTTACATGAAGCGACTGCTTATCTGACTTCCACAATCACAAGGGGCAATACGATACCCCTTGGTAAGACTGGCTGTCGGACTTTCGGGCTTCTGATGACCCGTAACGAGGGCGAAAGATCCACGAATGACAGCCGGAGCCAACGGCTTAGCGTGCTGACGAAGGACGGAGTGGTCTTACTGTTGGGCAAAGCGATGATATTTCCTAGAGTCGTTCAATAGGTCATGACTTATCGAATGGAATGTTTGCTCTCGTTGGTCTGCTGGTCGCATTCACTACTGCTGGAGGATATTGCTAATTCATTGCTTCATATGTTCGAAAAACTTGTCTGCTCAACAACGTAAATAACGCAATGAATGTTGTTGAACTGTCACAATAAAAGCCATTACTACTATGAGTGTGTACGCAATGCTTGGTTCGATTCCCGATTCGGTCAAAGTGTAATTGGGTTTGTCTATCAGGAATTTCTCAGTAGCAGCCCGGAGTCGGGTTTTATTTTATTGGTAATTTCCATTTACATAAAGAGTATAATTAATAGAAATGGCCAAGCTTTAATAACTTTATGGATATGCTGATGCTCCTGCGCAATTACCGTGGCTTGTGAGAGCAAGATAAGTTTTACCTCACGTTTATTACGTCATATTAACGTATCTGTAATGTTAATATATTAATTTAAAAAAGTCTTAATAATAATATAATAACAGATTTGTCATTTAAATATGTTTCTATAATATATCTGTAAAAAGAAAAGAGCCTAGAGGAGGTTCACTTATGTACAGACGATTTATTACGCCAGCACATCAAGCTACTACAATATGTCATATTTCTTTAATATATTTTCAACTTTATCGCTAAAGCATTAAGGTTCAAGGTTGATTGGGAAAATTTGACAGTTTTGGGAAGCTTGACCTGCTGGCATCTGTACCTAGACCATCTGGCTCAGATGGTCATCATCATCATCATCATTTCAGCCGAAAAGCGTCCACTGCTGGACATAGGCCTTCTCCAAACGCCACCGCCACCGCTTCGACCGGTTCTGTGCTTCTCGCATCCAGCGGATTCCTGC
The DNA here is from genome assembly GCA_949629185.1 of Apamea crenata. Lineage (NCBI taxonomy): Eukaryota > Metazoa > Arthropoda > Insecta > Lepidoptera > Noctuidae > Apamea > Apamea crenata. The sequence continues at coordinate 2,517,864 of OX451353.1, read as the reverse complement.
GGCCTACTGAGATCAGAAGGGCAATTCTCGTAATTTTAAGAACGTTCACAGTCTGATCTCAGTCATCATCGATATCGTCATCTGTCAAAAATACCTCTAATTTCCCTACATTTTTAACAAGTTTTTTACATTTGTTTGTCGCCGAAATGAGACTGCGAATATTAAGAGAAATGGCCTCCAGACTGTGAACGTTCTTAAAATTATGAGAATTGCCCTTCTACTATTTTCAATGATTGACCATTATGAAATATGGTTGTCAGCGGTGTGTCAACCACCAAGGTGTGTCAGCGGTCAAAAGAATTGCCTAAATAATTAGTTCATTACAACTTGTCATTATGTACGAGATCTTCTCGAAATAAAATCATTTATCATTTATCCAATGAAGTGCGAATGGCACGCCTTCGAAAAATCTTAATGACTGCTTTCAATTAGGAAATTACCAAAATATGCAATTACGGTGTCAATGATCAGCCATTCTGACACAATTGTGTTAGCAGACTTATCCCCCAGATGTGTTACAGCACCATGTACTTGTTGGTACTACATTCGATTTTTATTGACTTGCTTTTATAATTGATTATTTTTTGGTGATTTATTTTGTGGTCACTCAATCAACTTGTCCACAGCTGGCCACAGCTGGACATAGGCCTCTCCCAGGCTGCGCTACAACACCCTGTTCTCCGCCTTCCGCATCCAGTCTGTCCCAGCCACCTTCTTTATGTGGTCGGTCCATCTAGCTCCATACTACGCTTGTCCATACGCGGTCTCCGCTCCAGCCGATCCATTCTGTAAAAATCTCACCGTGAAAAGTTAGGTGAAGTGAGCTTAGAGTGAGCTGTCAATAGTGTCAATCCCTAGCATTAGTTGGAATGACAGCTCACTCCACGCTCACTTCACCAAAGTTTTCACGGTGATATGGTTACAGAATCGCACTGCAGGACTCGTCTGTTCCACCGGCCATCGGTCCTTCGACCAACATGGCCAGCCCACTGCCACTTTTTTTTTTTTTTTTTTTTTTTTTTTTTTTTTTTTTTTTTTTTTTTTTTTTTTTTTTTTTTTTGTAGATGGGAAATCATCAAATGACCCCTCCCGCTCTGGGTGGAGCGGAAGGGAGTGTCAGACTTTTACTGACTAAAACCAGCCCACTGCCACTTCAGTTTGCTTATTCTGCAAGCTATGTTTTAACTCCGGTTCTTTGTCGCTACTAACTAGGCCTGAACACTATAAGATCTTGTAAGTACCTTATATATACTAACGAGAAAGTTATTTATTAGGCAAATTACTATATACATTTACTAGCTGACCCGGCAAACGTTGTTTTGCCATATAAATTATTTCTAGCTGCCCGGCGCTACTTCGTTCGCGTGGTGTGCTACCCCCTACCCTACTCCTATACTACTCCTACACTACTCCTACACTACTCATACCCTACTCCTACGCTACTCCTACCCTACTCCTACACTACTTCTACCCTACTCCTACACTACTCCTACACTACTCCTACACTACTCCTACACTACTCATACCCTACTTCTACGCTACTCCTACCCTACTCCTACACTACTTCTACCCTACTCCTACACTACTCCTACCCTACTCCTACACTACTCCTAACCTACTCCTACCCTACTCCTAACCTACTCCTACCCTACTCCTACCCTACTTCTACCCTACTCCTACACTATTCAAAACCCTTAATTTAATACGTGCTTCAATTCGAGTGGACTCGAGTCTAGCGTACCGAAGGGACGATCGTCAAATGTTTGACAGGAAAGTAGGTAGAACAGTTTATATGGGAAAATGAAATTGCAATTAAATAATATTGCGATCATAATTTGAGATTTAAACTGTCCTATCTCTCAAGTTGGATCGAACTGCACATGTTGTGCGAATTTTATTATAATCGGTTAAGTGGTTTAGGAGTCCATTGAGGACAAACATTGTGACACGAGATTTATATATATTAAGATTTGCTCATAATATGTGTGTCATATCCTTGTCGCCATTTACACTAACTATTATGCATGATAGCAGTTCTAATAATCTATTTTTAGACCAGTCAAAGATGTGTCCAATATAATTGGCTAAACATAAATATTTTCCAGTAACTATCCCTAAATAGCATTTAAACTCTACAATTCTGTTTGACAGAACCAGTTCATGAAATTCTGAGAGCTTATTAAGATAACTTGTTATCTGCCAAATTAATTGTAACAGCTTGAAGTAAATATTGAATGGTGATAACAGTTGTCTGTCGTTATCAGCAAGTTATTTCCCTTCACTTTAACGACGTAAAGGTTAAATGAGCTGTCTGGCGTAGGGCATGTTTATAGGATTGTATAGTGGCTGGCAATTAAAGAACCTCCTCTTGACGTCTGTGTTTCAAGAGAATCGACTTCTGTCTGCTTTTTTTAAAGTGCTGCCATCAATTGGTCTGAAAAACGTTTTAATAATGTCATTAAAAAAAACTCAATGGCAATATCCTATGTTAAGGACTAATAATGATGACAATAATGACTATCAATGACGAAATGAAAATGCAGAAGGGCTGTTTTAACTTCATAAGCCTGTAGGTAATATGGCAGTGTAAAGGTAAGTTTGACAGATCGCACTTTCAATTTAAGTTAGCGTTGCATACGAACAATAAATGTAACTTATTTTAATCAAATTATGCACATATTTATATAAGCGAATGTGTACAAGCATTTAATACTAACGCTATATTACGGTAACGTTACGTACCTAAGTATAAGAAAAATTCAAGTCAAAATGCAATTTGTGATTCCTGAAGCAGCCTTTTTTTAGTTCATACTCGTATGAAGAATCATTATGATTATAAACTAATTGAGTTTGTTAACAAAAAAACGGTAATATTGGTTCGTTTTGTTTGTAAGAATGCAATTATGGACGATGATAACGAAATATAGAAGGTAGACAATTCTGCTGTTTTGCATCTAACAGCACGACAGAGATTAGGAGGAGGAGAGAAGGACGTTGTCAATTAATTGGTCATTTATTATTAATAACATATTGGCAAATAGTGTGGCATTATGGGACTTGGGAATTACGTAGATAATGCAGATGGATGTAATAAGAGCATTATATTATTGTCACTGAATTGTCCTATTTAATCTAAAGTTACACAGTTTATATTTAGAACCCGCCGAGTACCGAGGTAGAGAGTACCGAGTTGTAGGTCGTAGGTTCGAAGGTTGGTACTCAGACATCCATTGTATTTTGTATAAATTATTCCATCATTAATGCTTTCAAAATATCCTGAGGAAACCGGCATATCGTAGAACTAATTTTGTGTGGATTACGGCCCACTCCCTCTCACAGAGAACGGAGAGCGCCGTTTCCCAGCAGTGGGGACGTCATAGGCTGATTATGCTGGTTTCCTCGACCGTCCAATTTTTCAAATAAGTGGTTTTAAGAGGGTGTACAGCAAAACTCGTAAAAAAACGATCAGAGACGTCGGTACGAGATACTAGCTAAGCCGTTGTACAGTCACTAGCAAAAGCATGTATAGGTACATTCGGCTTTATTCAAAAGCGATTTACGCCTTTATTTTTAATTGAAATATTATGTTGTTACGAACCTATTGAAGACACATTACATAAACATATGAGTTCGAAAATGCATAGCATTTTCGAACTCATATGTTTATGTAATGTGTCGTAATTCAACGTTCCATTCGTTATTTCACGAAAAAATTGCAGTTGAAAGTCGCCAAGTGTTGACATATTGGTGTCCGTGACTGTACAGGGGCCTTCAATAGTTAGTTGTCATTTTTCCACTTCAGCTGTGACACACCACAGTCATTATGATTTAAAATTAATAGTTTAGTGATCCAAATGTTTGAACTGCTATAACGTTTTCGCTGACTAATTCCTTTCCTTTTTTACCTTTGACTTATCATTTAAAATAATCAAGTAATTCCTTAGGAGTAGCTGATTTTTTTTTATTTTAAATAATAATGTGGCATCCCAGCTGAAGTGGAAAAACGTCAAATAACTTTTGGAGGCCACTGTGAGTTGTGATAACGGTATTTTTTTCAGGACATTTAAGCGTATGTGATAAAGAAACAAACACTACAAAAATAACAATAATAAGTCTAGCAAGTCGTGCAAACACAGACAGTCTTGCACAACGTCATCGGTAATCAATTGATAGTGATCGTCAAACAGGCGTCATTACTACACAATCTTGTGTGTTTAACAATCGTTTGTAACGGTGCCTTGTAAGTCTGTTGGTGATAATATTGTTTGACCGAATCTACACAGGCTGGCAGGGATCCTACTCCGAAGTGGTAAATGCATCGAGGTGCAAACTGAAACCATGAATACGTTACATGATTCTAGAATAGAACAGAATATATTTATTGTAAAACATGAGTATACATCAAATAATATGTGCGAGGTCTTAAAATAACAGGTAACCGTAAAAAATGTTCGTCGTATAATTATATTAAAAAAAACAACTGTTTCATAGAAAAGTGAAAACGACAAACAAAATGTATGGATCAGCATTTTTTTTAAATTCATTAATTTATTTATCTTTAATTCAGGCATATTACCCATAATTTTATTAGTATTACCTAAACTATGTTAGTATAATTAACTAAAACATACAAAGAAGGAACAATAATAACAATCAATATAACTTAAGAGATGCTAGTTTTAAGTACTATCGCCGAAATTTATACCTGACCACAGTAAGTACTATTCCTGCTTGCAGCGCATAATATTATTAGACGACCTCAAAATGATCTTCTTTTGTTTTACTTACGGACGCAGCTATGGTCATCATGTGCACGGGATTTTGTTTTCAAAATGTTCCACATGTGAACACACATGTGGAACATACACACACACACACACATGCACACACACATGGAACACACACACACACACAACACACACACACGTGTGTGTGTGTGTGTGTGTGTGTTGTGTTTTGTGTGTTGTTGTGTTGTTGTTGTGGTTTTGGCAATAGTACCTATTAATCCATCTTCTGGAGACACCCGGCGGATACATGCACTGCGCACAGGTGCCACATCAGGTAGCCTTCAGTATACATATAACCGGCGAAAAATTTCAATGCAGCACCGCACACCGGAGCGGTGTCCGGCGCAGTGTGACAACCACCTAATGGTTATAAAGTTATTGATCTTATCAAAGTCATGGTCAAAGCAATGCTCGTAAAGACTTGTGTAAGTAGGTATTAGAGTTATAAATTGTACCATATTCCACCATTTAACACTGGCTTAATCATCATCTAGCTGCCTAGCCTTTTCCTTATTATATTAGGGTCGTTCCAGTCTAATTGGATGCAGCTGAATATCACTATTTTACATGGAGGGACTGCTAATCTGGCCTCCACAACGCAGTTACTGGGTAATGCGACACCCCTAGTTAAAACTGTTTGTCTGACTTTCGGGCTTCTACCGACCCGTAACGACTGTCAAAGATCCACGAATGATTGCCGGGAGTGCTTTCCGATGCACGGCTTAATATATTTTGTTATAAATGAGAGCACTTTTCACATGATTGGCGAATTTAATCACGGCCGAGGTTTTGATACTTTGTTTACTTGAGCTTTGATCTAAGACCTAATCAAAGTTAAGGTACAATTATTTTATTCATATTGAAAGGTTAAACCTCAGAGGTCTTAATCAAATTCCAACCATAGTTTCATAGATTCCACAGATATATTCATATTAACGTCATTCTAACTGTCATCCCATCCTACAAGAAAATACTGTAATATTAGATTTAACAATCGTAAGTTTTTAAAATGCTCAAGAAAAGTATACAGGAAGAAAAGTATGACGTCATCGTGTTAGGATGTACTCTACCGGGCATGGTGGCCGCGCACAAGCTGATGAGGAAGTTTGGCAACACCATGGACATCGTGCTCTTAGATCTGAAAGGACCAACAGTACCAAGAACACGCTCTAGAGGCAATGTGGCCTTCTCGGAAGTTGCTCATGATGAGTCTGACTCAGATGCTGAATATGTTCGACGACGCGATCGTGATGACTACACTGCTAGACAGATACTTAACAACGTAGCCAGATTGTACCTTCTTCAATACGCCAAAGATTTCAAAGTGCCCCTACCAGACTCGATCATTTATCCAGAAGGAGTAGAAAGTTACGAAACAACAACAATATTCCGAGATGACTCAGATCCTAAACTAACACCAGAAGTTTCATTGGAAACGGTTCCTTTACAGAAACTCTTCCAATATCCTAACGGAAGCACTGTCCTGTTTCTAAACAACGTGCACGACTTTGAGTACTTGAACTTATTCGAGAAATTTGAATTAAATCAGTATCAAACATTCTTAGATAGAAGCATGACAGATCTGTTCCAAACCAGCATCATTAATGCAGTGGAGGAGAGAAAGATGTTGATGTCCTACGACCAGACGACCATGGAGACGCATATTTGCCAGACTCTCCTCTTCTCTACTTCTAGGGAAATAATGAGGATTATCGTAAGATTAGTCTGTGGGGCTCCAGCTCACAGTGTGTCACTCCTGTTTTATCTCCACCAATGTTATAGAACGAGCAGTGCTAAGAACCACCTCGGGGGATTAAACACAAGGTTCCGGGAAAAACTTCTAGGTCACTGTAGAAAACGCCTCTCGAGCAAACTTAAAAAAAGCGTAGCCGATATTACATTAAAAGCTATATCCATCAAAGGTATTCGCACATATTCTGAGCAAGTCATCTTAGAAACCATTAAAGGCGAGACTACTTACATTTGCAATTTGCTAGCGATGGCGTTGAGGCCAGACCAACTGCGCAACATCCAAGTAGAGGATAAACTGATGTCAGAAGAAACTAGAAAAATAACTCACGATATGAAACCTGGTTGCGCAAAAAAATTTCACATACAATACGCAGATAACTTTTGGAGTAGGCAGGGATATAGTGGTGATATATTCAGTATGCGTGGCCCCATCATCTGGGCGATGCAGAGACCCAGACTGTCGACTACAGGCAGCTTGGATAAATACTCAGGGTTGACTGGTTATCTGATGGTGCGAGACAGTAACAAACAAAATAAAGAAGCTGTCTTGGAGCAACTGGTGAAACTGTTTGGTAGCGAAGCGGCTAATCCTGTCATGTACAGAGAGACACCTATAGCCGATGTGTTCGTGCCGCGCTGCGGGGACTACGTTGCTCTGCGAAGTTTGACGAGCAAAGGAAGTCCTAAGTTCTTAGAATGGGGAGCTCTGGATATTTTCGGTGAAGGGGACGTGGCTGCTGGGCTGGAAGCCGGACATTCTGCGTACTTGAATCTGATGGGCTGTTTGCGGCCTCAAGCTCAAACGTTCGATGACGTCATCGCGTGTGAGTGGCCGACGTTCCTCAGCGAAGGTCCGTTTGGCAGGTGGATGTCGCAGATCAACGTGTACAGTAGTATTCAAATAACTATGTTTGCTGCTGCTTTGTGCATCGGCGTCCATCTCCTGCGCACATACATGAAGAAGTGAGGGTGAGAGTTAATTATACCTTTTGTAACACTTTTATATACTTGTTTTGGTTCGAATAAATGGGTTTTGCAGTGGATTTGTATTTGCTTGCTTCTGGATTTAATTGAAATTAGTAAATTGTTTATTTCTGTTGAAATGCAATCAATCAATGTAATACAACTACATAATCGATGTAGATATTTAATAGTCAAGGTGTAAAACGCTTACCACTAATGTAGGTCGGGTCAGTTAGATGAATGTGTGTGTGGCCCTCGTCAGGAACGAAGCTCCTTACGCGATACTTGCGCGTCAACATAATGGCATAATGAATTTGAAAATTTAACATGAAACTTTTCCAATTTTGTATACCTGATCACCATGGAAGCGCATCTTTCACGCATTGTAACGCGTTACGCGCGCTTTTACGCGTTGTTCAATAAGTATGCTTGATGCGTTTCAGTAGTTAAAGAGTAGGTGATATATCACAAGGGTGATCTAAGGCATCAAGGACATTTTGTTTACCAGTTTTATTGCTTCATCCGCCATTTTAAATCTAAAGAGGTCGATGACTCTCGGCGTATGTGATTCCAATACTATTTTTTTTTCAAAATTAGAGCAGACAGATGGATAGCTTTTTGTGGTTTCTTTCGAGCCATTATTTATGGTGATTCTGCGGTATACCTATGTATACGAGAACTAGCTGCGCCTAGCGGTTTCACTGGCGTAAGTTCGATCCCGTGGGAATATCAGGATAAAAAGTGTTTTAGGTCCTCGTTCAAATTTCATCCAAATCCGTTCAGCCGTTTTAGCGTAACAAACAAACAGAAAAAATCAAAACTTTTCCCTTTTTTTAATATTAGTTTAGATAACATTTAACAGATTAGTTAACTGACTTTGTCTTCTCCAAAAATGTCGCCCTAACAAAGGATTTAGCCAAGAGTAGAGGTAGAGACACTGTTTTATGGAAACTAAAATCAAATATTACACATTCCAAAAACAACCACTTACCATCATCAGACTACAGCATTATATGCCTCTCCAATTGCACGCTAGCGTAAGCTCGATTCTCAGTAACTCTCATCCAGCTGCTACCAGCCGCCACCCTGCTACTTTACGTTTGTCGATTCGCGGATTCCACTCAAGAACACGTCTACCCCAACGTTTATCGGTTCTACGGCTAATATGGGCAGCCAAGTGCTACTTCAGCTTGCTTATTCTGTGAGCTATGTCGACAACTTTGGTTCTCTGCTGGAATACCTCGTTCCGGATTCCATTTGAACCGGTTTCTAAAACCAATACACCATATCAATTACCTAATTGTAATCTTGCCAATCTATTGTAACCATGTTAACTGCACTTACCTACGTAATGACTACGACTACTAACTAGGTACATAAAAACCATTTAATTAAGTCCCCGAGTCAGCCCAGTATCTTAATGATGTCGTACATATTCAAGCCGCGTCCCGTTTGCCTTTACCCGTGGACTATATTAGGGACTGTATAGAATCGGACAACCTTCTTGCTATAGACAAGGGCAGGGTCACACAATCGGGTCAAGTTCGATCATGGAGTGTGTCAGAAGAATCGACACTCTTCCTGCCTGGGCTGACGATTACGGATACAGAGAGCGGTCACGCATACACGCACCTTCCAGCCTTCCACCTCCCTTTTTTCCTTGTCCAGCATTGGGATAACGTGCACATCGTAATGTCTTTGTTTCCTGATTGATTTTGGTTATCAAGTTGTTGTCAGTGTGTTGCTTTAGACAGAAGAACAGGCGCTTTCTTAATTCAAAGTTTAATCTTACATTATTGCCAAGTTGAAAGCGATGCTTAAGTTTATCAACGTTTTAAACTGTATATACTTATGTTAGTGAACAATTTTTATTGAGTTTTTAATAATTCAGTGGTTGTGCTATAATATGAAAAAGCATTGAGTTGCGACTTTGGCGATAAGCTTGCCAATTTTAACTGTCCAATGGACATCTATTGGGTAACAGTAAGTACAGTCCTTTCAAAATTATTTAACATCTAACAGCAACCTTATAGCGACGAGAATAAATATCACTGATTCAAAATTAGAGTTAAAATAACTGTGAATGACGAGGCCATTGGATGCTGAAATGACGATACGCCTGCTTGAAATAATAACACAACTGTGCGAATTAGATTTCTAGCTAAGAGATTTTTTGCAGGCACTTTATACCCCGAGAAAATGACTTGACTTTAATTAAAATTTAATGACAATAGACTCTGAAGTTCTCTTCCTATAAGTAGTGACTTTCACAAAGTTTTAGCGAAATGTGGAAAACAACACCTCTGCCTATCTCTTCCGGAAATGAAGTGCGTGTGATGTTAGGCAATGCAATTCATCGAAATTGAATTAAAGACACAAAAGTTTTTGTTGTATTTCTGTTAAATAGTTTTCTCAAGTTAACAAGTTCCTACACTGAATTTAATTGAATAACTATCTAGGAACATCTTAATTTTAACTTTATTAGTATTTTTTCAATCAATTGCCAACCTCTAAGTACCGGAACTACTTCCGTGACAAAAACACAAAATGGCGGACTCGGAAGAGGAAACGTTTTGTTTTTATTTATTAGATATGCTTCGATGATCTCTAAATGCGTCAAGTATAGAGGAATAGTTGTTATTACTTAAACAAGATACTGTAGCAGTGTTTATTTTGGATCCAAGGAATAGAAAATGTTGAATGTTATCTTACAATGGCTTACCATGTCATAAGCAAAGTCATACGTTCAACGGCGTAGCAGAATATATGTAGCTACAATAGGAGGCGGTATGGTCGAAAGACTTTAGCCTGCCCATTGGGTGAAATAAAAAAAAAATAGCTACAATAGTGATGAGTTGTATTCCAGCCGGTCGATTCTGTGAAAATATCACCGTGAAAACTCAAGTGAAGTGAGCTTGTCAGTAGCGTCAATCCCTAGCATTATTTGGAATGACAGCTCACTCCGCGCTCACTTCACTTGAGTTTTCACGGTGAGATGGTTACAGAATCGCACTGTTCGTCTAAATTGCTACAACATTGTCGCGACAAAGCGAACTACACTTCACGCGCTCTCTCGCACACCACTTGATGCAGAGAGCGCGCGAAGTGTAGTTCGCTTTGTCGCGACAACGTAGCAGTAGCATTTACGTTCTTCTTCCATAAATAGAAAAACAAAAACTGGGTGTCTACTCCGAAGTAGTATCGGCCGAATGTTCGGCCGTTTCCTGCTACGAAGTTACTTTTTGGTTCGGTCGGTTCCGATCCTACACTCCTACACTCTTTCGAATATTTACTATGGTCCCGACCCAACTGAGCTGATCCGAACTTTAATCGCATTTTTCAATAATATTCGGTTCGGCCATGTGTCGGTTCGATCCGAACATTCGCACTTTGCAATTCGGAGTAGACCCCCAGTTTCATTAAAAAAAAATCGGTTTAAGGTAAAAATCCCAAAAACAGCCTAACACAATATTCTTATCTGTCTGGCCCATGTGCTCCTCCCTTGGCGAGGCGAGACGTTTATTTTCAGCTATGGCTGAAACTGAAATTCTTAAATGTGTTTATAATTCACCTACTGGGCTTAAAAAATATAAAATATCGAAGAAGAGTACCATCGACACGAAAAGAAGAAAGAATTGGGTTCTTTTAAAAAATACTTCTAAAGTTTAACTTGGAAAACATCTGAGATGCCCAGCTTGTGTGGTTATCTACATTTACATAACGCTAAAAGGTTAATCATATTGGAGATTCTGCTCCATATTAACACTTACTAGATTAATTACAACAGAAAGGCCTGTTTTAATTAAACTTCTAGAATCAGTTGCAGTAGGTAACTTTTGTACCATTGGCACCACTTAACCATTTCAGTCATCACAATCGATTACTCACACGTCAAACAAACGCGTGACTGCCACCAATCAACTCCATATTTCATCCATCTCACATAAAACTGCAAAATAAACTAAATTAAATAAATGGCGACATTCCGCCACGTAACAAAATGGAACGACCATTATAACTTGGCATCGCAGAGCGGCGCTGCTCGCTATGACAGCTGTCTAACGAAATGTCAGATTCAATACAAATGTTCAATTTAGTTCCAATTTTCGCCACGGGTCAAGATGTGCTTGGCCTTTTAGTGGGTCAGTATCAACACGCTATGCACAATAGGCCAGGCATAACAATTAGGCACACTGACCCAGGTTGCGCAAATACTTTCCTTTCGACACAGCCAAATAGATCATATTGTATAACAATTAAATATGGCGTACATTATAATTATTGTGTGTATTATTTAATATTCATAACTGTGGTTTCTCTTGCAGTGTGGTCCCCCGCGCTGATGTGTAGCCTGTAGATTGCACTATAACTTTAGCATGAACATTAAGCATGCATGAGAAGAAGCATTTGCTGACTAAACATTTCCTCTAATTTCCTTGACGACCCTACAGGAATAATACTACAATTAAATCAACCTAGCCTATTGCAGTCCACTGGGCCTCTCCCAGGCTGCGCCACAACACCCTGTCCTCCGCCTTCCACCTTCCACATCCAGTCTGTCCCAGCCTCCTTTTGAAGATGTCCATCTAGCTGTGATCGCACACTACGCTTGCCGATACCCTCCACTCCAGGACTCGTTTGCTCCATCAGCCATCGGTCCTTCGACAAACCTGGCCAGCCCACTTCCACTTCAGCTTGCTTACTGTGCAAGCTATGTCAGTAATAGTAGCAGTTCTTTTCCGGATAACTTCATTTCTGATATTATACTTCAAAAAAATACTCCGAGCAAAGTCCGCTCCGTACCGCGCTGCACAACCTTGAATTACTGTAATTAAATATTAGGGAATCTTACATTAAATGTCGTTCGGCCTTGAAAAGTAATTGGATTGGGAAGGTCAGATGGAAGTCCCTAGGTAATATTCAGCTGCATCTCAACGACTCAGGCTATAGGAGTCCACTGCTGAACATAGGCCACGCCGCATTTCTGGTTAGATCTTAGGCCATCCTCAAAAGTATGAAAAAGCATATTACTCTGTTTCCGATTTGAGAATTTGCCTAAATCACCTAAAGTTAAGTTAAAGTAACAAGTTCCCAGTACCAAATTCTCAATTCAGAAACCGGGTGTATGAATGTTAGTGGTTCTTTACCTTCGTCCTGCACTATTACTTACGTGTATGTCTCAGAGCAAGGCTCTTCCCCTTAGACCTTCAATAGTTCACAGTGGACTATCTGACCTGTGTACTATTTTCCTGCATAACATGATGACAATGACGGAAGCTATGGTGTGGCCCCGTTCTATTTACAGCATGATGACTATCATGATAGCCATATATATATTAACATTATATTAATATATGTATTTATTCGTTCATTTACAGTCAATACGAGCACTACACAACATAGGCTTATGCACTAAATTGTCGTAACAATTGTCATCAGGATGCTATGATGCGGTTGCCATGTGAATAGTACCTATCCGGTCTTCCGGGTAGTCTCCTGCATTTACAAGTCACATACTTTATGCTTAATACCTACACAAAACGCCTAATTTTTTATATACTTATACCAATCTTATTACAAATTACATTGCTACTCAGCTCAATCAGCTTTAGTGGCTAGGAAGCCACTAGAGCTGATTCTCTTCTTTCTATTTCCTCTCTCGCACTTTATTAGCTGAATTTCGTTAAGATTACAAAGTATAATAAATAATATTCTGATCGATCCAAGCCAGGGTGAGAGAGGGGGCGACTACCGAGATGACGACTAATACAGAAGTATGGAAGAAAAAGACATGTAGCGCCGACCCCGAATAAATTGGGATAAGGGCAGGAGAATGATGATGACAGGATATTTTTCGTTAAACTAAGTTTGACTATCCGGAACAGAATTCCTCGAGGTCAAATCAGTTTGACCACGAGGAAGGAAGGTGTTGGAGACAAAACGTAGCACCGCCCGCCCGCCACTGCGACTACGGGAGCGGGGCAGCAGCACAATCCTCTCAACTCTTAACCCTAAACCTGGTAAACCGAACTGTACTCCGAGTTTAATTATCAAGAATTTGTTATCTTTAATCCATGATTCCACGTAGTATACGAGTACACGATACACTACGTACACTTGCATGATGTATTATTAGTAAGCGTGTTATAAACACACCATTTCGAGACAAGACCAAGTGTCATGCTTATATTTCAGGGAAACTGCGCTGCGCTGGCGCCGCTGGCAATAATAACAAACAAACGAGTAACAGTCAACAATACTGTGGAATGATAACATTCGGGCGTAGCGTTGGGTAATGTTAGTACCTCTGGGTAGTATGTATCTACTTCACCATCGTTATCTGCCAAGCTTTTTCCAACTATGTTGGGGTCGGCTTCCAGACTAACCGAGTGCCGCTGAATACCAGGATTTTACATAGAGCGATAGCGATTTAAATGGAGAAACCATTCATATCAACAAAAAAAAATAACAGGTCTACATATTTGCCACGTGACTGCACCTAACCTAATAACAGTAATAATCAAGTTTTGAAGCTGTTATCTAATTCATTGTTACGTATAATTAGTTGCGCGTGCGACGGTGCGACCACTCTAGTGGCGTGCGGTGGCCAAGACAGCGATGATGGAAAAATCAGAAGACCAACTTTGAATAATTAAAAAATACCATGCAAATGTAAAAACTGAATGATATGCAATATTCTGCGTAAAATTGAGAACTAACTAACTAACGCTAATTGACGATACTGGAAAAATCAATTAAAATGCAAACAAATCTGGCTTCACTGGTTCTTCTCGTTGTCAACATTCTTGCTCAACATTGGCTGTTATGTCCAACAGCTGATTACAACAAAGCCAACTTTCATAATAGGTACAGCTCTGTAGACTACACAGTAGATACTTGGATATCTCAGAGTGTCCAACTTATAGATATACTGTTTTTTATATTTCTGTGGTCCAACTGCTGCTACGATCTAGCTATCTGACACTATTGTTACACTGTGTCTACAAAGGCTCTGTGTGACGACCATTACGTAACATGTGATCGAAGGTGGATCTTCTGCACTATCTGCGATGTTATGTATGCACTTAAGTATGTACTAGATGTGTGTGAGGACGTGCGCTTTATATAGAGGTCGTAGGCGTGACGGTGACGTGACGGGACCGATTTGATAACAAGGACATGTATGACGTTGGAATTGTCCTAGGATTAGATGATTTTGATTCAAGTGTTTTACTGATAGCAGTTTGGACGGGCGAAGTGGAAACAGTGGAAATATATTGATCTTTAAATAAAGTTAGGTATAGTTAGTTAGTTATAGTTAGTTTAGTAGCGAACCTTAGATCTGGAAAATAGAAAATAAGTTAGTAAATAAATGGACCTGTAAAGAGATTTGGAAATTATTTCACCCATAATAATTTAAAATGACCCCGCAAGAAAACTCGATGCAGGGATGTGTGGGCTGAGATTAGATATATCATTATCATCTGCTGGGTATATGCACTGTGTTGTGTTGTGTCGTGACGCGGAATACACAAATCAAACGTTTCTGTTCAGGACTAGGTAAAATCACAGCGAGTTTTGATTGGCTAAATCTGCGTCAGAAGGCGACACGACACGACACAACACAGTAATGTAAATCCAGCTTTACTTCCCGGTGTATCCCGCGACATTGACGATATCAATCATCAACCCAACGCACTTTTGAACGGCCCTGGATTCTTTGGCTTAACCTTTAACATTCGGTCACAGCTTTACTTCATCGGCCATCTCCTCGTCTAACAAGATGTCCTGCCCAACTTCACATGAGGCGCATCGCCCTGAGATGATATGGTGAAAATGAATCAAGTACGTATCCGTAATTAATAGGAAACTCATTGACCACCATGGAAGGAGCATAACGCGCGCGTGAAGAAGGAAAAGTTCCGGTCAGTTGACCGTGGCCTCGACACTCCAAAACAGCTGACAGTGACAACAGCGAAAGATCTAGTAATATCAAACTTTTATACAAGTGTAGAAAAGGTAACAATTTCCTGAACGGTTTCACAGTAGGTAACACTTTACGTGACTATCATTGACATTCATTTCGGCTAAATTAGTCACGGAATAAAGACTTCTACAGTCCACAGATGGTCGTTCAGTGTAGCTAGGTGAATATGTTGATATACCATGCTTGATGCAAGAGAAATGCCTTAGTAGTGTGACGAAAACATTTTTGTATCACTGTGTGATCGTACCCACACTTAGCCACGCTTTTCTGTGGCTTAAGTAGTAAATTTTTACACAGAAAATTAGGTGCCGGTTTAAGTCACACGAGTTAAAATACAAAGTATATGACACGTGTGACTTTACTAATCTTTTAATGCACGGAGTCTAGCTCGTCCGCTAATTTCTCGCCGTGCAAAAATGGACTGTAATGTAGGTGCTATGTAATGTGTACTATTTATGCATGTGCTTTTTTTTGCCTCGTTGGTCTATAGGTTGCTTCCACGACTGCTGAGCGTGCGGTCCTTGGTTCGATTCACAGGTCGGACAAAGTGTTATTGGGTTTTCAATTAGAAATTTCTTAGTAACGGTCCGGAGTTTGGACGCTGGCAGTTTAATACCCCCGTGCCTCGTAAAGCACGTAAAGCCTTTGGTCCTGCGCCTGATCTCTCCCCGGTCGTGTCGGATTACCGTCCCATCGGACCATGAGAGTAAAGGAACAGAGAGTGCACCTGTGTGAGTGCACTATAACATCTCCTGCGTACCTGGCTAATATCCGTTGAGATTGGCCACCGTGACTGAAATCGGTCGGGAGGCTATTATTATTTATCAATATCTTGCTGTAGTGTTCTTGGCCAATACCTAAGGGTTTTTTGCCTATGTGCTTTGTTAATGTTTAATCGTCATTCGTTTGTATTTTTGTAGACATGAATTTTTTGCCACATAAGATGAGGTCGTCCATATTAAATGTCGAAAGATGGGGTGTTACGAAGAGCGGTTACGAAAGAAACGGGAACTATAAGAATATTTTCACAGTGTGATGCTGTCAGTGGATGCTGCAACCATTATAAGCAATTTATTAGTAGTCAACGAGGTGCTTAATAGTTATTATGTTTACAGCACGGTCTAATGAGGATGTGATTAAAAAGATAATATTAACTAGACGGGGAAAGTGAAATTAGCAATAAAAGGTAATTACAGGTACTGCGAATGCTTAGAAGACGTAACGTCTTCTGTTTTGGTCTACTTCCCGTAAACCCCATGGTCGATGCAAGGTGACGTTTGTAAAAGGTTAAAATTGTTGAATAGAGTGCTGATCGTTGTTGGGGCATCAGGTAATTTCTGTGTTTTGTCTAGAATTCATGCTCTAGAAGTCTAGATATAATATTGTAGATTTTAGTGGTACCCATAATAACGTATTGTAATTTTAGCGATCATGCCGTGTGACCCTTCTTTTTATTATATTTGCAGACTTCTGCAAGAAGATGACCGCTTTGTTACAAAATTGTATTAGGCCTATGAAATAAATAATTATTATTTCAATGGAGTCACAGTGTCAATGTTCTAATTAATTCGTTCTATTAACTTTTATAGTCACCACAAGTGATAAAAACACTGGCAACCACTAAAAACGTCACCTTGTGTCGACCATGGTTTTTATGAACTATCTCTGTGGTTCACCAATCAACTGAAACTATGGGAATATAGATAACAATGTGTCTAACTGTATAGTTGTATTTAAGAGACTTTATCTCATCGGGCATCAACTAACCTCTGGTCTCAAAACTATCATTGTGATTGGATTGATTACCTACTGGTTGCTGAACTTCCCATGAGATCAGAGAATACACAGGATGTTAGGGACATCGACGCGTAAACTGTTGCCATGAATTCAGCAATATGATTATAGAAAATTATCGTCGGTTATTTTTTTGTTAAACAGCTGTTCCATACATTTTTACCGTGTGGTTATTGCAGCGTTGTATGACACAGCAGTTTTTTTTTAATAACCGACGATCATTTCTGCGCTGGTGCTGGGTTTGGTGGTCTAGAATCATGTGCAGATTTCATGGTAACAGTTTGCGCGTCACTGTACCCAGTAACTGGGTAGTGGAGGTCAGATTGTCGCCCCATATAAAATACTGGAATGCAGCTGCATCCGGTTAGACTGGAAGCCGACCCCAACATAGTTGGGAAATGGCTAGGCAGATGATGATGAGTTCGCGTCACACACACACACCGAGCTACATAGAATACGTCGTTTCCCTTGCTTATGTCGACACGAGCTAAGTTAATAATTGTATGATAACGCTGCCGTGAAATTCTCCAGTTGGCAAGATCGGTGGCGGGACTGACTCATCAAAATCTTCACTCGAAGATATTGATTTTTAATTTACACGCTTAATAATCTACATCTATACACAGTATAAAACAAAGTCGTTTTTCGTGTCATCTGTGTGACCGGTACACAATGGATTGTGATGCGGTTTTCACAATTATTTAGAGGATTTATTCCGGAAGGTTTTCACTCTAATGTAGCATAGAAATCTCTATGTTCTGACATGTCGCCATTGTACCCGAGCGAAGCAAGGACGTAGTAAATTATAATAGGGTAATGCGTTGCCATGACGTTGCCGGTTGCCAGCAGCATCTATAATTGGGGTGTTGCTTACCCTGCTAATATAATTATGTAATTTATTTTGTGATGGTTCGAAAAAGGTCCTTCCCTTAGGTCAACCACCCAAGACCAAAGATTGGCATTTGGTCTTGGGTGACCGAGTAAAGACTCGGCCAGTCTGTCAAGGTTGTCATAAACCACATAGGAATCCGTGTTGGTGATTAAACCATAAACCCCATAACATTATTGTTAACCAAAGATTGCCAAATTCATTAAGAAACGGGGGCACATCAACACGACAGTATAACCAGATTAGAGAGATGCTGAGATAGCAGGGCCTTTTGGCCTCGTGCAGGACTTTCTGTTTTTATTTTCATTTTTGTTTTATTTTTTTGTTTTTGATAGTGTGTTTAGTTTAGTTTGTGATGTTCCTGCGCGTGTCCCAATAAATGGTTTTTCTTGCTTTCTTTCTAGGGAGTTTTTAAAAAGACCAGAAAGTTAGAAGAAGGTCATTGAGTAAAAAGGCGGTCACCATTAGAAGATCCAAAACTTTTTAGAAGATCAATTAAATATTCCCCAAAGTTAGCTTTTACTACCTACCTCATCATCCACAGCTCAAAGTCACCCACTGATGTCTTACAGACCTCTTTTTGCTAGTGCCAATCCCCACGCTCCAGTGCGAGCCTCATCTAGGTTTTATCCAAGATGGCAATTTATTAAAATGATTTTATTTACCTGTAAAGAACCATAATAATTATCATTTTGCACTCCTAAAAATATTATTGAACACTCTAATATAATAAATTATTGTGCCTCTTTTTATGAAACTCAAATAATTCCTATTTTGGGGTCCTAAAAATACTAAATAGCCAAATAACTGCAACCAACTTGGATGTAGCGTGGTTGGTCACAGTTCTTCAATCTTACCTACCCCGTTTGGTCAGGGTACCCTAGCTTAGTTACCGCGGCCAACTGTGAGAAAAGGCCAAAAAGTTAAAAAGAGGCTCAATTATTTAAAAAAGTGTCCATCATTAGAGGCGGAAAAAGTTTTTAAGGGTTCATTAATTTATAAAAGTGTCCATCATTAGTAGCGTAAAAAGTTTTTAGAGGTTCATTAATTTATAAAAGTGTCCATCATTAGTAGCGGAAAAAGTTTTTAGAGGTTCATTAATTTATAAAAGTGTCCATCATTAGTAGCGGAAAAAGTTTTTAGAGGTTCATTAATTTATAAAAGTGTCCATCATTAGTAGCGGAAAAAGTTTTTAGAGGTTCATTAATTTATAAAAGTGTCCATCATTAGTAGCGGAAAAAGTTTTTAGAGGTTCATTAATTTATAAAAGTGTCCATCATTAGTAGCGGAAAAAGTTTTTAGAGGTTCATTAATTTATAAAAGTGTCCATCATTAGTAGCGGAAAAAGTTTTTAGAGGTTCATTAATTTATAAAAGTGTCCATCATTAGTAGCGGAAAAAGTTTTTAGAGGTTCATTAATTTATAAAAGTGTCCATCATTAGTAGCGGAAAAAGTTTTTAGAGGTTCATTAATTTATAAAAGTGTCCATCATTAGTAGCGGAAAAAGTTTTTAGAGGTTCATTAATTTATAAAAGTGTCCATCATTAGTAGCGGAAAAAGTTTTTAGAGGTTCATTAATTTATAAAAGTGTCCATCATTAGTAGCGGAAAAAGTTTTTAGAGGTTCATTAATTTATAAAAGTGTCCATCATTAGTAGCGGAAAAAGTTTTTAGAGGTTCATTAATTTATAAAAGTGTCCATCATTAGTAGCGGAAAAAGTTTTTAGAGGTTCATTAATTTATAAAAGTGTCCATCATTAGTAGCGGAAAAAGTTTTTAGAGGTTCATTAATTTATAAAAGTGTCCATCATTAGTAGCGGAAAAAGTTTGTGGAGGTTCATTAATTTTAAGAGGGTCAGTTTAATATTTCCCTAAAATAGGGAAGTCGGAACACCATCTGATAAAATGACATCCTAAGATAACACATAAACCTGGAACTCGTGTGGGAAATGTAAACACATTCGATATGAACTTTACATTATGTTATTGAGTGTCAAAATAGCAATAAGTGGTATAATTATTGTTGTAACAGTTTTTATTACGCTATTTTAACGTTTTATTGTAAAATAACATGCATTGGCTTCGTGTCGTACAGACGCCAGCACATCAAGCTACTACAATCTGTCAAAATTCTTTAATAGATTTTCAACTTTATTGTTAAAGCATTAAGGTTCAAGGTTGATTGGGAAAATTTGACAGTTTCGGATAGCTTGACCTGCTGGCGTCTGTACAATAGAAATGTAAAAATATCTATGTGTGGTATACGTATACCTACGTATAAGTGTAATATTTTCATGCTTTTTATTACGGGTTTATTATTAAGTTTGTAAACGATAAAACTAATACTAGAGGCATATTTCCATTTCCGTTGTATTTTCAGCGAAAACTACATCTAGTGGGCGCGTTTCTACCAGAATTATTTTAGTGTTCGTTTTTAAAATATCAATAAGTGGTATTATGGTTGTAACAGTTTTTATTACGCTATTTTAAGGTTTTATTGTAATAACTACTAATCCTACTAATAATAAAAACGTGAAAGTTTGTATGGATGGATGGATGGATGGATAGATGGATGGATGTTTGTTAGGTACTCTTACACGAAAAAACTACTGAACGGATTTCCATGAAATTTGGCATAGAGATAGTTTATAACCAGGATTAACACAGAGAATTTTTTATCGCAGCTAGTTAATTTATAAAAGTGTCCATCATTAGAAGCGCAAAAAGTTCTAATAGGCTCATTAATTTATAAAAGCGTTCATCATTAGAAGCGAACAAACAAGACATTGTAACAAAATAACGTCTGTTTTCGTATAACCGGAGTTACACGTAGGTATGTTTATAGATTTCGTTTAGTAGTCGTTAGTCAAAATACGACGAATCGTTTAGGAGTTATGGGGTAACAGATGAACATATGTACAGACGCCAGCAGGTTAAACTACCCGAAACTGTCAAATTTATCCATTCAACCTTGAACCTTAATACTTTGGCGATAAAGTTGAAAATCTATTAAAGAAATTTGACAGATTGTAGTAGCTTGATGTGCTGGCGTCTGTACATACATAGCCTGATAAAATCACAGCTCTTTAGCCTTTTTTGGTCGTTCTTGAAAAAGATAAATACCTGTTATAGTATTATGTAGTCCTTTCCTAGCTGCATAATTCTCAATAAGTAGGTACTCAATCATTTATTGCATTCCAGAATGTATACGCTTAGGTGGTAAGTAAACATTTGTTGTAACAATCGTGGACCCTTTCGGGCACAGCAAAAGACAAATTTGAAGAAAGAGGACTTAATTAAACCTACGATTATGATAATAAATCATCTCTTTGCTACACAATCCACCCATCATTTCTTTGTCTGCCTTTTCTGATAATGTATTTATAGGCATACTTTTTTTTTCAGCCATATAATGTCACAATAAATATTTTTAATCATGACTGCGTTGACCTCGCTCTATTTAGGTCGTGTTATATACATATGTTATAGGTAAAACTCGACCGAGAGTAAATAAAATATGTTTGTATGACGTTGTAGCCATATTGTATTTATTACCCTAGTGGACGCCAAAATTGAATGAAATATCTTAGATATTAGTTACCTTCATAATCAGCAGCCAATAATGTTCCCACTGGTGGGACATGACAGGCCTCCTCTCCGTCCACGTAATCCACCACAGGGTGCAGGTTGGTAGATGTCACATATGTTTTCGAATTTTTGGTCCTAGGACCGGCCGGTTTCCGCACGATGTTTTGTGTTTAATATATATATTATTACATATTTTCTTTTATTTTAAACTGCATCATTATCCCCGTCAATCCGACTGTGACTGATGATAATCTTTTGATTTGATTATAACACAATTAGAACTGACATAACGTTAAATCGATTTAACGTTACCTACGTCAGGTCAGAACAAATCAAATTGTAATTACTAATTCGCGATGCTTTTATTACCGTTTCTAATTCAAAATAAACTGAAGAATGTCGTCATAACCATTGATACATAACACTTACCTAGCCTGATGACAGATGAATATCTAAATTAATGTTTTATAGAAATAATACTTACCTATTAGATTTTGATGATAATTTATAATATTTTATAGAGATAGTATTAATATTTTTACGAGTATGTTTGTTAGCGTTTATAATATTATTAGTAGGACTAATAATATTATAAACGCGAAAGTTTGTTAGGATGTGTAGATGGATGTTTGTTAATCTTTCACGCAAAAACGACTAAACGGATTTGGATGAAATTTGGCACAGAGATAGTTTATAACCAGGGTTAACACATGGAATATTTTTTATCCCGATATTCCCACAGAATAGAAACTTATGCGGGTGAAACCGCGGGGCACTGCTAGTAATGGATAAACGCAAAAAATCCAAAAAAAGTCTTTCACAGAATGCTATAGGATTATCAGCGAGTAACATGGGCTGTATATTTTTAGTATTTGTGGCGTCTTACGACTTCCACGCGAACGAAGTCGCGGGCAGAAATTAGTAATTCATATTTTGACGAAAATAAAGAGGAACATACGAAACTAATCCATGAGCTCAACACTTTTCTTAATAGCACAAATTGGATACGAATAGATACTTAGTAGCTTTTAATTACGTACCTACTTAATTACTTGAGCGGAATAAACTTAAGCCATAATTAGGTCGTTCTTGAAAAGGACCATGAATAGAAATGACCACAACGTTCATCAGTAGGAATGTAATAAATGAAATAAGCATAATCAGCCTATAGGTAACGTTCCCACTGCTGGGACGCAGGCCTCCTCTCTGAGGAGGGAGTGGGCTATAATCTACCACGCGGCCTAGTTCAGGTACACGTAGGTGCTTAATAGGTACGTTCTACACAAGGTGATTCATTGAATTCATTTATTTTTATCTGTGACTGCCCTCAGTCAATCAACTCAGCTTATCGCAGTCCATCCAGTCTGTCCCAAGCACCTTTTTAAGGTCGTCGGTTCATCTAGCGAGAGGCGGCCCACACTACTTGACGTCACGCGGTCTCCACTCCATGACTCGTCTGCCGTCGTCTGCGTCACTCAAACTGTAGTGACGCAGACGACGGCAGACGAGTCCTGGAGTCAGAGGATCTTATATACCTATACACTGTAAGATCCTCTGATTATTCTCCTATATGATAAAGGATAACAGCCGCGCAGGTCGATCGGTCGGGTTAAGCTCCGCTGGCCACGGTTGGTACAGAACACGGTTAGTAAAGATGGTCAGATGGTGGTGGTGGTATCTTTACATACCGAGACCCCTTGATGCCTCGGAAAGCGCCGTTGATCCCGGCTGTCATTCGTGGATCTTTGACAGTCGTTAACTCGTTACGGGTAGTCAGAAGCCCGTAAGTCTGACAATCAGACTTACCAAGGGGCATCCGACCCAGTTACTGGGTAATAACCTAGTAACTGGGTTGTGGAGGTCGAATAGGCAGTCGCTCCATGTAAAATACAGGTATTCAGCTGCATCCTGTTAGACTGAAAGCCGACCCCAACATGGTTGGGAAAAGGCTAGGCATTTATGATGATGATGATAAAGGTGTATTTTAAAACAGAAAGGTGTCTGGCAGTATTACTTATGTAAATTATTCCTTAGAAGACCAATAGTGACACAGTGTGCTACAAATAAAATACCGAAATGATCTTATATATAAGAAAACATGCACTACCTACATACGTGGACGAAAAGAAAACGATGTTTTGAAGTACCAAGTTCTGAAAAACGTTAAAATAATGTTAAAAACAATTTTAATTATTTTTGTAGCTTTCTTTAGAGTTTGTTGATGAAAAATGTAGAACAGACAGACGCATGTATATGTGTTAACGATGGACTTACGTTTTTATTTCTTAGTAAATAATGTAGTTTATTCAATTTTATAGAGTCTAAAGTATGTCGTTATAAATCTCGTTTGCTTGTTATAAAATACTAGGAAAATTGGTGATAATATAGACAGAGTTATACAAGTGTTTGAAAGCAGTGCACGTATTTTTGAGGTCAAGTGTTCAGCCTCGGAATAACGTGTTACAGCATTTCAATTCAGACAAGCGATGTAATGTAAAAAAATCATTGCCAGGCCTTTTAAAATAAAATTGAACAAGCCCTTTACTTCGCAATCAAATTGAGATTCACGTCAAACTACAGAAGCATGTAAGTTTGATATATTACAGAAATTACAAAGCCCTGAAAGTCAAACAAATCTACTAACTACTGTATATTATTCAATAAACATTTGTAAGCTTTTTATCGAGGTGTGTGGTTTAATGATTATTAAAATATTTACTGATCTCCGGTAAAGATTATTTATCTGATCGATACACGATATAGTTATTAGAGAAAACGGCTATCATTGTATACACATTTCCATTTTAATTTCTTCACCGGAAATCGGGAAATAGTTACGTTCCCGCCCATTCCCACCTCTAAAAACGTTCCGTTATTTGGGCATCCGGAGATAGCCAATTTTTTGGTTCTAAAATTATCAATTCTCTGTCTTCCTTATTTCTTCTTTACAGAAGAAATAAACTTCCTGTTTGTGGTCATATTGTTCGAGATGAGCTCTGGTGACTGCGCGATGGATCGCACAATGCACCTCGCCTTCACCCCGGCTAATGTTCCGATTCCGACATTGAAACAAAACGTTTTTTCACATTGCGGATCAGTCGCTATAATTCGACCGATTTAAATATCCCACTTGCAGCTCTAAGTATAATAAAGACAGCGGCTCTCATAGTGGGTCGTGTGTAGCATTGTTTTGTCCGGCAAAACGTTAGGAACGCGGAACGTCAGTCGTGTATAGTGCCGCAGCTGAGATTGACAGCCAGTGTTGACGCGCGCGCATAGTTTTTAACGGCTACGAAATGTCATCTAATATAATTAATGATAAATATGCAAACGATACGAAGTTGAACAATTTTAGTGCGTTTACTGATAAGAATTTGGCGCCAATAAACGGGAGGTATAGATCGAAAAGTTTGTCGAGTGATAAGTTGAACAAAACGAATGCGGATCGAGCGGCGATATTGGAAGACATTGAGGACCATTACGTTTCAGAGAAGTCTGAGACTCCAGGCTGTCTAGTCGGCAACAGAGTCTCGGAGCACGGAGGTCACACAAATATGAACGGGTGAGTTTATTGCTTACAAAATACTGGCGACACAAATTCGAATTTTAAACCATCTCCTTGATGCCCTCTGACACTATTTTGACGTGTGATGTTGTTTGTTTACATAAAAAAAAGTGCTGAAAGTTCTTCACGATATTCATTTGTTTACATTATGTAGGTAAGTCACATTTGATATTTTTATTAATTGTGATTTGTAGTAGATACTTAGCGAATTATAATTTTAAAATCCAATAAACTTATTACATACTTTTACTGTAAGGTCTACTTAGTTTATACTTCGTCCATACTTCTGATGTGAGTTCAGAGTTGATTCCATAAAATATTTGGTAGATACAGTTTTTCATTTTATTTATAATTAAATGCAATATTAGGTGTAGGGCTTAGGTAATAAGGTGGCAGTAGTAAGTATTTTATAATTATTAAAAGTTTTTAATCAAATAAAAGCTGAGTTGTTCTACAAACACTTAAACATAACTATTTTGTTTCAAATGTTATTGTAAACTTTATTACTAGCTCTACTTAAATACATAAGTAATAAAAATTGATTACACAAATTAATTAAAATTACCATTTAGTAAATAACCAATTTAATAAGTACTTACCTACTTATTTGTTTAATTTGTATTTTATTGTGAAAAGGTTGGACTGAACTTGTAATGATAGTTCAATGAATCACCTAATAAAAATATACAATGCATAATTGGGAATAAGTATTAATCATTAAACAACCACAACAATAGTAAACAACAACAACAACATTAATAGATATTGTTACAATATTTTCATTTCATTCTATTTCTATTGTATTTAAAACCATTTCAGTCACAATATTTTTAAGTTTATTAATGAGTTTTATTATACAAACAACAAGTTTAAAATATTATATTATTTATTTCAATAATAAAGTACAAGATATAAAGAAAGAAAGAAAATAAAGTTAAAGAGTTTCTTGTTTTGTTTGTTTCAATGCACTACTCTTTGGAACTACCAGTCTATACTTAAAACTTTATGGTTAAAGAAATTTATTTCTCAATAAGAAATTACAAAGATTTCACTTACTTGAGAACATTTTTAAAACTTAAATATATTATAAGAACTTTGACACACAAACCAAGCAGCTATTATTATATTCTTTACAACAAATCATTTTTGCATTTGGTAGCCTAATTCTTGAGGAAGGCCATAGGCTGTTTATCATTACGCTATGAACGCTAGGAGTCAATCAAAAAGAAAAGAGTCAGAAATAACGACGGAGTGGGTCAGGGAACAACAAATTTCACCCAGACCAAGTCGCAGGCAGAAGCTGGTTATTAATATGATAAAAGTGCAACAATATCTCATTGAGATAATCCCAAGTCTTTGAAACTTTATCTCAGTGCAGCTGCATCCTGCACGTATTTATCTAAAACCATCAAATAGTATCAGACATAATCATTTTTGTATTACCTACATTATCGGTCTATGTAAAACTTGCAGCTGTCAATCAATATTACGAATGATTGATAACTAAACTACTAACAATACTATTATGACTTTAATAAAACACTAAATATCGTAATTTGTGTATTGAGCTAAGTAGCCTAGAAATACCAGTGGATAAATCATAATAGTAGGGTAGGAACAACAATATGATGGAGGGTAGATTCAAAACCTAATAAGCAAAAAGTTATAACCTAGGAAGTATGTAGGTACAAATACATTACTGAAACTTTGTCAAAACAACAAAGATTTGTATACTAAATTCATTAAAATCAATAATTAATTTAATGGTCACTTACGTTTCGGGGAATTATGGCAAAGCAAACACATAATGACAAAAATATTTTTTAAATTATGCAGCATTATTATTAAAGTATTTGTTTATTCATTTTATCAAAAATTAGCAATTTGGAATGATCTGACCTTAAAAACAACAAACCTATTCAAATGTTACCACTGTACGCTTTTGAGTAGCGTCAATGCACCTTACATTGACACTCCTGAGTTCTATTCACCTTGTTAAAGTAGACGAGCATGTTTGTAGATAAATACTGGAATAATTTGTATCATAAAAAGAAACTGACATTCACGGTAAGCCTTTCATACTCATCAAATAGATAAGTACTGCACTTCACGCCGGTAACTATGCACTTGTACCTTCAAATATTCATTGAAGTAAAGTAATAATGTTATCAGACAATTCAAATCAATTACATTTAATTAGTAGTAAATGACAGATAAACAATTACTATTTATGTTATCGCTTACCAACAAGTGGTCTCGTTACTATGGATTAAGTAGTACGTACTTGAAATGACATCTAGGTAGGCCTTCACTGCTTGATTCTTTTTTATATCTGTCAAATGTTTTTATTGCAGTTAATAAACAAAGATTTAAAGAGGGGCTTGTGGCTAAGTAATAACAGCCGCACGGGTCGATCGATCAGGTTAAGCTACGCTTGCCACGGTTGGTCCGTGGATGGGTGACCATTTTCACATACCAAGTCCCCTCCGTGCCTCGGAAAGCACGTTAAGCCGTTGGTCCCGGCTGTCATTCGTGGATCTTTGACAGTCGTTACGGGTCGTCAGTAGCCCGAAAGTCTGACAACCAGTCTTACCAAGGGGTATCGTATTACCCAGTAACTGGGTTGTGGAGGTCAGACAGGCAGTCGCTTCATGTAAAATACTGGTATTCAGCTGCATCCGGTTAGACTGGAAGCCGACCCCAACATAGTTGGGAAAAGGCTAGGCAGATGATGATGAAACAAAGATTTAAAGTTGGATTAAAAACTTTATTTTTACTCTGCTCTATGGTTGAAATCAGTCATTATTGCACCATTTAAATTGCTATGCACATGAAAATAAGCAATTGTATTAATAATTAGTCAGGCAAGAAAAAATTATGACATCATTATTAATGGATCACAAAATTGTATTATAAACACAATATTTATATTTGTTTGGGGCAATTTTTTTTTATAATAGGTAGTCTACCTTCTTGGTCTGAAGAAACTAATTGTTGCAAGGCCATTGCTCATTTCAAGAACATTGACCAATTTCCCTCAAGGTATACCCAATTTATCACTTGAGCAAGTGCAGTATTATATAGTATTGTTGTTTTTTTTTAGTTGAAAATAGTTATACCTACAGCTCAAAATTGAAAAAAAAAATTGCAGGTCTTGTTAAAGAATTACAAATAAAAAATGCTTAAATGCCTCCTTTTTATTCTGTCTCTAATTGTTGATTATGGTATCCACTAAGTATCGATATTTCACAGTAGGTATAAGATATGTTTAGCGATTTTAATTTTTTTTTTGTACAAATAACATTTAAAAACACTAAATAACTTGGATGATTAATACTTACATCACCATTTTAAACCTATCATAAAAATCGTAACTTAGCTTCATTGTCACCTTGTATCATTGACATAAAAACAGTTAGGACAGGCCATATTTAAGCTATTATTAGGCTATAATTTTACTTTATGATTTACTTTATGATCTACTTTATGATTTTAGGGGATAAGTTATACCATAGTTCAATTTGATTCAGGTTTATATGTCAATGTAATGTTTCAATTGTGTATTTATCATGAATTTGAAGCCATTAAAGGATCAAATTTCCAGATCAATATGAGTATGCATTCTATGCTTATCGCTGACCTAGTTTTCGAATTATTTTAATGTGTTTGTTTAATAATATTAGCAATTAAATAGAAATGACAACTACAATAGAAGTTAACCCAACCCAAGACATTTTGGATCAAAGTACCGGTTCTGCTAATGATCTAAGGATTAAAGGGCCTACCGCTTAGACAAAGTGACATTCTATCAGCGATGACGATGAACGAAAAGTCAAAAATATACTGACAAAAAAAACCGAAAACTGGCGAAAACCTTATGTCAATCCCGTTGAAAGTCGTAGACATACGAAACCGATTGCCACTTGTCTAGGCGCTCAGATTCCTTAAGGTCTAAACAAAAGGGATATGGTATTCCTTTTTCAGGATTCGTTAAGCAGTAAATATAGTTACTGATTTCTCTTATCGTCTGCCGACCAGTAAGACAGAGTGTAAGGTACCAAGGCGTAATCCAGCCATATTTCGAAGTGCTAAGTAATTTTTTACAATGTTGTTGCAGAAATATCAGTTGCTAAACATAGATAAACTGAATTTGAACTGAGACCTGTTATCATTTATGAGGCTATTGGTAGTTTTCTGATCGTTATAGATGGTCCCAATATAGTCCCTGAGGAAGAATACACGGTCCTCCATACATCAATTCAGAATTTTATCTGATAACCCCTTTTTTTTTTTTTTTTTTTTTTTTTTTTTTTTTTTTTTTTTTTTTTTTTTTTTGTGGATGGGAAATCATCAAATGACCCCTCCCGCTCTGGGTGGAGCGGAAGGGAGTGTCAGACTGACTAAAACCCACCCGTGTTCCGTCCTTAGCTCTTTCTGTTCCAGGGCAGCGGTTAACCTTTCGGAAAATCCCACCGCCCCGGCAGGCTTCGGCCCTGTGGGGCCCCGTCCTCTGCTGACATCTCTTTGAGGCGCGCGTGGAACACAACGCGCCGTCCGGCACGGGCCTGGTCCTGATCGGACGGTGAGCTACCCATTACTCACCGCCCGCAGGCCCGCGCCTACGGTGGCCGGGAGTCGTCACGCGGCTCCCGACGCCCGGAGCGTCTCCCGCGGCGGCTGAGGCGTGAGGTGTTCTCCCTCAGCCTCCCCGCCACCTCCTTCGCTAGCATGACTGCTTCGCAGAAGGAGGTGACTGCCTCCCATTCTCTCTCGCCCCGGACCATGGCTTGCACCAGGGCCGGGCGCGAGAGGTCGCCGCCGTTGCCGATCGCCTCCACGAGGACACGGCGGGTCTCCGCCCAAGCAGGGCAGACCTCCACCGTGTGCTCCACCGTGTCCTCTGGGCGATCCGGGCAGTGGTGACACCCGGGCGTCTCCTCCCGCCTGATGATGTGCAG
The DNA here is from genome assembly GCA_949629185.1 of Apamea crenata. Classification (NCBI taxonomy): domain Eukaryota; kingdom Metazoa; phylum Arthropoda; class Insecta; order Lepidoptera; family Noctuidae; genus Apamea; species Apamea crenata. Next base: position 2,487,582 of record OX451353.1, on the reverse strand, counting down.
GAACCTCCCGAAACATCCGTGTCCGGAGAGGACCTGCGTCAGGCGGTACGTGAGAGCGCCGTGACGCCTCTCTAGCCACTCCTCAAAGAGGGGTCTTATCGCCGCTATCGCGGCGTGCCCTGCGCTGGGTTGCGATAGTCGCGCCTTCCATTCCGCCATGAGATCGCGCCGGAGGTCCGTCCGCTCCGCAGCGATTTGCCGCGGGTGCAGAGTTTCCCCCCGGCGTAGTGCCTCCGCGCGCCAATCATGCAGGCGCGCAAGCACTATCGCCTCCAGATCCCATGGCGGCAGTCCGGCAAGGAGGCATGCCGCCTCGCGCGAGATCGTGCGGTAGCCCCGGATCAGCCTTACGGCTACCACCTTCTGGGGCGCGTTCAGATAGTGTGCGGCTCGAAGCCGCAGTGAACGCGCCCATACCGGGGCCCCATATAGGGCCATGGACCGCACGACCCCCGCGTAAAGCCTCCGGCAGGAGGCGTTTGGCCCCCTCAGGTTGGGCAGGAGCCGCTTTAAGGCGGCCCCGGCCCGTTCCAGTTTGGGGGCCAAACGTCGGAAATGCTCGACGAAGTTCCACCGGCTGTCGAGGACGAGACCCAGGTATCTCATCGTTGTCTCGACGCCGATGTGAACCCCTCCTACCATCAGTTGAGATCCCGAAGGTGGCCCGTACCGGGGCCCATGAAAGGACATGGCCTCGGACTTGTGCAATGCCACCTCGAGACCCAACTGCCGGATCCTATCCACGACTATCGCAACCCCGCGTGTCATTGCGTCGGCCGCCGCCTGATGCGACCTCCCCTGCGCCAGGACCAGCGTGTCGTCAGCGTAGCAAACTACACTGACGCCATCAGGGAGGTCTGCCCGCAGCACCCAGTCGTAACCGATGTCCCACAGGAGCGGCCCCAGAACCGATCCCTGTGGGACACCGCACGACATCTCTCGCCGGCTCCAGTTCCCGTCGCGACCGGGGTAGATGACGGCTCTATCCGTCAGATACGCCCCGACTATTCGACGGAGGTAGGTCGGCACCCGGTGATACCGAAGTGCCTCCCCAATGCAACTCCAGGGCAGGGTGTTAAACGCGTTGGCGATGTCGAGTGACACCGCCACGACGGCCCCGCCCCGGGACACCGCATCCCCCGTCGTGAGGGCTCTAACGCGCATGATGGCGTCCACCGTCGAGCGCCCCTTGCGGAAGCCAAACTGGCTATCCGCAAGATCCGGCCCTGTCCCCACCAGGTGATCTGATAACCCCTTCACGTTCATTTCATAATTTCTACCAAAATCGTTTTCAGCGGTATTGGTTCAGAAAACCTGAATTCCAAACTGAAATTTTTGTAAAAGAAAAGTTCAGTTACTCGTTAGCTTAATATAAAACTACACCTAAGACTCGACATTCGTCAGCACTCTTCAGTTTGCTAATCTATAGTGAATTAACCTAAAAAATCTCATAATATTGACGAATCATTCCTTCATATTATGTGAGAGAACGATAATATTGATATAATTTAAGGTTTGATGTATGAATCATCGTTTGTACCTCTTACGTACCTGACTGAGTAGCACTGACCTGTCAACCGAGCAAATCAAATAGAGCAGAGGCAATGGCCATATTATATTTGAAATCACTGTTATGATTAAAAGCCTATTGTCGATTTCACGAATATTATTTTTTACATTTCATAAGCCACAATAGGTTTGTCCTACGTCAGTATAATCATTAGAAGTCTAAAGCCTGTAGGAGATAACCTGGAATTTTACTAACAATCATAACTTGAATGTGCAGCATCACAACTGCTGACAACGTGGTATTTGCACTCCTTAGAAATCTAGGTGATGGGCAATTTGGGGGTTTTTTGGGATTCGGACAAACGTTGTGAGGATCATAAAACTTGAATTTGTTCAATAGGACCTAAGCCATCATTGCATTACTGTGGGTATCATTTTTCTATGTGTAACGCTATGGGTGTAGGATTATTATGTCAATATATAATTGCATCTTGTCTTGTGCGACATTCGATTTGACTAACAATAGCCGTGCGACCGATACGCCAAAACAGTTTCAATGATGAAAGATCCATCGTCTCAGCGTTGATCGCTCGATTGTTAGCTTGCACCATAGATAGTCCCCGCACAGTCTCACATAACACTTTATTGTTTTCATAAGATATGATCAGCTAAATCCGTACATCGTCGAATTATGGCCGATTCTTTTCCATACACGCAGACCAACAATACATATTAGTATCATTCTTGATGCTCTTTGCACCACGTACGTTTAGTTGATAAAATGCTCTAGAATAAACGTAATTCATGTGTTTTATTCCTAATGGAAAATGGAAACTCATCTAGAGGATGTAAAAAGTTATTATGGTTCTCGATTTCTATGTGAAGTAGAAAGTTTACCATCGGAAGTAAGTAATACTGCTCATGCTCATTCTATATGTGTATGGGGCGTGAATTGTGTCGGTATCAGTACATGTGCGGTTGGTCCGACCGCAATGCTTGACTGTCGTAAATATCTGCACTTTATTGGCAAAGATAAAGTTACTGCAATGCTTCATGATTGATAAATATTCATATTACAGCAAAAAAACAAAACATTGTAAAGTAGATCTGTTATACGAATCTAAATCTCACTCATAGCCTGGTCTGAGTTATCAGCAATATCATAATCGTAAAAAGGAATAGAATTTTATGTTCTATCTTGCCGAAATATCTCGAAAATGGTGTTTGTTTGATTTATACGAGGGCTGATTGATAAGTTTCCGAAACGACAAAGAAAAACTTTAAAAATCTATTTAAAATAAATTTCTTTCTCAACGTAGTTTCCTTCTACCTCGATGCATTTAGTCCATCGCTTCTCCAATGCCGATATACCAGTTTGAAAAAATGTTTTCTCCAACCCCTCAAAATACTCGTCTACGGCAACAATGACTTCATCATTTGATGAAAATCTCTGGCCACCTAACCATTTCTTCAGGTTTGGGAATAAGTGGAAGTCGCACGGGGCCAGATCTGGGGAATAGGGTGGATGCGGTAGCAATTCGAACCGCAATTCATGGAGTTTGGCGACTGCAACCATTGACGTGTGTACAGGCGCGTTGTCATGGTGGAACAAAATTTTTTTCTTGGCCAAATGAGGTCGTTTCTTTCGGATTTCGTCACTTAATTTTTGCAGCAAGCTTGTATAGTACTCTCCATTTATTGTTTTTCCTTTTTGCAGATAATCCACTAAAATAATCCCTCGAGCATCCCAAAAAACAGTCCCCATCACTTTTCCGGCCGACAAAACCGTTTTTGCTTTCTTCGGCGCAGGTTTTCCGCTCTCAGTCCACTGCTTAGATTGTTCTTTTGTTTCAGGAGTATAATGATGTATCCAGGTTTCATCTACTGTAACATAACGCCGCAAAAACTCGTTAGGATCTCGCTTAAACAGTGCCAAACATTCCGATGAATCGTCCACACGACGTTGCTTTTGGTCGACAGTGAGCAAACGCGGCACCCATCGAGCGCAAAGCTTTTTCATTTCCAAATGTTGGTGTAAAATATTAAAAACGCGTTCAGATGAAATGTTCACCATCGCTGCTATCTCTCGCAACTTTAAGCGCCGATCGTTCAGTATAATTTTGTGAATTTTTTTGATCATGTCCGGATTCGTGACTTCATTTGGACGGCCAGACCTGGGGGCGTCTTCCCAGCTCTGTCTTCCACGTTTAAAATCAGTTACCCAGGTGTGAATTGTACTCAACGCAGGAGCAGAATTACCTAAAACACTGTCTAGCTTGACTTTAATCTGGGTTGCTGTTTTCTCTTTTAAAACGTAAAACTTTATCACCGCACGAATTTCGTTTTTTTCCATTGTTATGAAAATTCACGACAGAGAAAGTTCTAGGTCCTCTCATACAAATTCCATCCGTTCGATTAAATTCAAATTTGGCGTTCTATTTTCGAAAAGATGCTAGAATATAATGTAATATTTATTTCTTGCGTATCTTTTTTTTAAGTTCGTCGTTTCGGAAACTTATCAATCAGCCCTCGTATATCTTCACAAAAACATATGCAATATACTTAATTATTTAATCAACTGAGTATAATTATGATTATGTACGATGACAAACAGATCTTCACATGTTTTTCGCACGTACTCAGGTGAGGTCAACTCATAAGACAGCTGCTTGCTCGTCTGCTTTTGTTCTTTATTAAAAACTAGTTTTCGCCCGCGACTTCGTCCGAGTGAAGCAACTTTCTTTTATTTTTTTCCGTAAGAACCATCCTCGTACTTCAAGGAATATTATAAAAAAAGAATTAGCGAAATCGGTTCAGCTGTTCTCGAGATTTGCGCTTAGCAACACATTCAGCGATTCATTTTTATATTATAAGAAGATAGATGACACAACCCAGACCGTTTCTAATAGGGTTTGTTTACTTTAAAAACTATAAAACAATTTAATGGTACATTTTGGACGGTGATATGACAATGGTCGTGAAAATAACATTTTCACGCGAATACATGGTGTGAAAAATTTTGTCTATTTAAGCGGTTTTGCATATTACCACCTACAGTCTAAACAGCTGAACTAATATTCAAATGATACGTAGTGGGATTCATCTTAAATGGTAATCCAAAATGGCGGCTTGCCTTTTTCGTCAATGTAAAAATCATGCATCATATTGCTATCATCAATTGCTAAATAATTGATTTTGTTAAATTCACTAAACAATGCTCTCTCATTACACCATCGTCATCAAAAAAACATATTTCATTAACTTCTGTCATGTGAGATTCGACTCAATGCCACAGTGTATTAAGATAAGCCTTTTCATGGTAATGCTACTGATATATATTAATACTACCAACATAATTATATTGTAGCTGTCCTCAGCTCATAAGGACGATTTCATTCTGCAACACTCCAGCCGGTCTATTCTGTAAATCACCTTGAGTGAAGTGATCTTGAAGTGAGTTCTGATTCCATCAGCAGTGCGATTCTGTAACCATCTCTCCGTGAAATCTTAGGTGAAGTGAGCGTGGAGTGAGCTGTCATTCCAACTAATGCTAGGGATTGACACTATTGGTAGCTCACTCTAAGCTCACTCACCTCACTTAACTTTTCACGGTGAGATTTTTACAGAATCGATCGGCTGATGCCAGGGATTGAAACTATTGACAGCTCACTTCATCTAAGTTTCCACGGTGAGGTTTTCACAGAATAGATCGGCTGAACAACTAGTTCTCTAGTTCTGTTCCACGACTTTGGCTCGTCCTGGGTATTATGCTGAGCGATGGCCGTTTTGCGTGGTTGTGACGCATATTTTCCCCCAACTTCTTATTTTGTGTTTGCGTTCTTTTTCTGCGTCATGTTTACCGCAAATAAACAAACGTATTGTCTTTCTTTCTCTTTTGAAGCAACGTCGTTTCTCCCAACATTTTCGCCATATGTTCTGCACATGGCGAAAATTTTGCTCTTACTTCTGTCTGACCAATAATATCTATTTGTGTCAAAGTTAAAGATGGATCTATCGACATTATAATCAATATCGCATTTGTTTAAACTCTTGAGTACTATGTTAATCTCCTCACTTTGTCATGGCAAGCTAGCACATTAACATCTATTAGTATAGTGCCGTAGCTATACTAGATATGTCCAAGGAGGTCAACAATAGACCCGCAAATTATCAATTCTAATGTCATAAGTATGAGGTTAACTAAATACTTGGGCTATCGCGATGGGTACTTTGTACATACTTGAATATGATAGTAAATATTTACATAATTATACATCTGCCTATATGGCATCTGTTTGTATAGCTACTGTGTGATTATGATTAAGAACTCAGTTTAAATCTTGTCATAGTAAGTACCAGTAGATTTTGATGGATTTATCCATCTTTCGGTACATTGATCCTCGTATAAAAAGTTAGTTAAAGATGTAAGCTTAGTGCATAACCTTAAATACTGTGCCGTACCCTAATACGGTTAAAATAACATTGTTTTTCATTGGCAGATGTCTGAAAAGCGATATTAAGCCGTTCTTTTCTTAATTAATGTTGGCGAGTTAGAACATGGCCACGATCACGCCTCATCAATTAAAATAGCATACGTTTCACACAATTAGTTAGATAAACGTGCGAAGTGTGATAGGCGCTAATTAAGCACTGATTACGTTTCCACGCGATTACTGTATACATGCATCTTGAGGAATAGTTTGGTCTTTTTCTGAAAGGAGGTAGGTATATACCCCGTAGTTTTGGACAAACGTTGCTTGTAGAATAAACCAAATCATAATAGGTATGTAATGTAATTAAAACAAATCCAAAGTTCTGTGTCTACTTTGAGGACACACAATTTTAAGCTGTAAATTGAAAGCGATTAACGTCTTTCTCGTCCCTATTACATGGGACTCAGGTGCACCTCTGTCTAACCCTTCGGGGAATACGGGCGTGATGTTATGTTATGTTATGTTTTAAAAGTTTGATCATGAGTTTATGATGTCATTGAGTTTACCTATGTCTTGTACAAAATGAAGTATGAATTCCTTCATGTTTCTTCTGTCTTTCATTCATTCAATCATTTAGTAGTCGGTGGGCTGATAAAGGTAAATCACTTTTCTTCTGAAAAGTACACATGTTGTTATAATATGAGATTCGATGGAAATAGCAAATGGGACCCATCGTTAATACCTAAAATATGGGATCTAAAACTGGGATCCAACGAAAATAAATGCAAAATAACTGTAAGCTTTTGAAGCGTAAGAAAGTACTAGCTGTAGTAACTCATAATCAATTTATAAACTAACTCAATTCATATTGAATTATTAAGAAGTTAGCAACAAATAGTTATTGTTACTGGACAGTGCAATGTAAAAATCGATCCTCCTGCGACCCTGAATATAGAGGACAAACGTTATAATGCATCACACCGGTTATTTTTCTTTATCGATTTTTTTTATATTTCTTCAACCGCTAAGCGATCGACAAACATAGGTAAGCATGTCTCCCCTTCGTAACCTGCCCGAAAGTATGTAGATAAATTATAATCGTCGATTATTTGTGTAATCCGGATATTCGAGTGATAAGATAGGCAACATTGTGACTTGTGAGTAAAAAATATGGTTCTGTACGCTCAAGTCCGTGGTGATGCGCGATTTGAGGTCTCTGCGAATATTATTGAAGGAGTTAAATACTAGTTACTACTACTTTTGGTAGAAAATGAAAACTTCGGGATGAACAGGTGCTAGACAGCCTCATTTAGACGGATTGGCAGACGATTTTGGCGATGCGGCTGACGAATTAGATAGTGTATCCTGCTGCCTATAATATGTAAGGACAGGCATGTTCCTGGCCTACACCTTCCAAATTTTCTTTTTATCAGCCTGTAATGTGCCCACTGCTGGGAAACATTCTGCCTCTCTGTGAGAAGGAGGGGCCGTAATTGTTGGTAGAGGTCACATGTCTTGGAAATTTTAGTTCTATGACATGCCGGTTTCTTCATGATGTTTTACTTCACCGTTTTGAGAGCAGTGGTGATGAAATAATTAGCACAAAGTGAAGCGCTTGTCTGGGTTCGAACCTACGACCTTAAACTCGTAAGTCGCGGCCATTACCAATGGGTCACCGCTGCTCTCCTGATGGCCTGGATTGAACCACGAATATTCTACACATGGCATATATGCGCTAAACCATGGGTACACAAAAGCAATTATATAATGTGTTACACTTTTCACGCTACTACTATTGCATAAAAAAAGTATTACGTAATTTACTATCAGTACTACATGGTACTACATAATCCAAATGATAAATGATACAGAATTTGTAAATTAATTAATTTGAGCAGAATATATATTATAATCTTTGAAAAACAATTTTAAAATTGCATAACTCAGGATTATTCATTGTGTCATCATTTCATCAACTAAGTACTAAAATATATACGCAATAACAATCTAACCGGAATGTGCTTGGTCAAATATTTTTTCACAATTCATCGAGTTTGATGCCACGCCATATAAAATCTAAGTAAATTCGTGCTCAATGTATTTTTTCTTATTGTAACTTTGCCCTCCGCCTCCAAAAATCAGTTGAAATACGACAATATTTACATACGGTTCCCTCCGTCATATTAAATTACCGTCAGTAGTTGCACTATCTACCTACAATTTGTGCAGGGAGTGGCTCATTCGATGTTCGAGATAACGAGGCGATAGCATTATTAGCTATTAGATTTAAATTAGTACGCACCCGGTTACGCTACTTATGTGACATGTTGACGTTTTACTGATTCTTGTTCGTATATTTTTTGAAATTGTGGTCAAAAGTGCTGTGAAGTGATTTTTTTTTGAGCAAAATGACTGACTCGAAACCTTTGCTGCAGTAAGTTTTGGATTTTAGGTTAATTATTGTGTAAGATGATACAATTCTGTTGACTGTTACATGAATTATGATATGCTCGGAGCTTGGAATCTGAGAATATGACTTAATTTCTTAAAACAACGATACAATAAGTAATGAAAACATGTGCTTATTCTACTCAACACAGCCATAGCATATTTTGGCATCGCTCAGGGACATTTACTCAATTTCTGACAGGTCTTGTACAGATAAATTTATTACTGTAGATTTATACCCAGTTTTCATAGAAAGAAAATAATTTCGTCTGCATTCTTTGAATCGGTATCGTCAATGCATCACCAAGAAATTGTTTGTTTTTGTCATTCTCACTATTGAAAGTATCACAATGTGAATGTGCTAGCACGTGGACCATATACAGTGGCCTATGCTGACTTCACATCATTGTCCATCACACAAAGACGGGAGGCCTGAAGCTGCTTGTCAAAACATCAATGGATGCCAGGCCACACGATCTGTTGTTTAACCGTTTAATGACCTCGCCTAGTTTACTTTTCAATCCCATTATCTGATGTCTATTAGATAAGTGTCGTATTTACACACAATATATCTAAATTAGGTATACCTCTGTAATAATTGTAGTTGTTAGCTCCTTGTTGCTTGCCGAATCCATGTCGGCAAAGATTTGATTTTGGATTATCAAGATATTAGTTTAGTAGTAGCATTCAATTACTGTGGGAAATCTTGATAATATAGAAAGTATATACACATACATAGATACATAATCAGCCTATAATGTCTCCACTGCTGGGAGTCAAGCCTCCCTAATCGTAGTAGATGGTTTCGGTTGGTAGATGACACAATGTGTTCGAATTTTTGGTTCTAGGGCATACAAGACACACAGCAACAAAGTATATTATATATTGACGTAATATATTTTTTCTACCCACAAAATAAATATTGAACAAATGTTTTGTTTTTGTAATACGCACAACAATATTGAGTTTAGTTTGTAATATGTTCATTCTTGCTTCGAATTATGTATTCTTATCCTACTAATATTATAAACGTGAAAGTTTGTATGGATGGATGGATGGATGTTTGTTACTCTTTCACGCAAAAACTACTGAACGGATTTGCATGAAATTTGGCACACAGATGGTTTATAACCAGGATTAACACATAGGATACTTTTTATCCCGATATTCCCACGGGATCGAAACTTATGCGGGTGAAACTGCGGGGTGCAGCTAGTATGAGGATAGATACTAATTAAAATATATTATAATTAGGTGAACGCGACCTTAGTGTAAGCTTAGTTTTGACAATGTTTTTGATAACGGTTTGTTGTTATCTTCTGTTAGGATTAGTATTATTTAGCTGATTTTATTTCCTTGTGATGGTTTACTTGGCCAAGAACATCAAACCTTACGTCCTACGTGCGGACAACGTTTCATGCTTGGACTTGGTGTTGCTGACCTGTAGCAAAAACCAGCCAAGTGCGAGTCGGACTCGCACACGGTTCATGAGATACGGCCCGGCGCAAAACATATCGTTTCTTGTATGGAGACATTGGAGACTAACTTTATTTAATTTTTATTATTTGTTGTTATAACGGTAATAGAAATACACACTGTGAAGATTTTCAACTGTCTACCTATTACGGTTCATGAGATTACAGCCCGTTGACAGTCAGACGCACGGATAGTGGAGGCTTAGTAATAAGGTTCTTTCTGTACGGAACTCTAAAAACGAACTGTCAAAATACCATATAGTGATTGTCTTAATACAATGCCGTAGGTACTGTTATAATTTGTAATCTACTTGTAACCAATGGCTGGCCATGTGGAGATCTGACAATGACCATTCATTGGAATACGAGTTTACAATACGTGGAAATTGGTGTATTATGATATCTTGTAGCCTGCAGATGTTCTGACGTCGACGACTAACAGAAGAAAGTCTTTGCAAAAACGTGATATTTGCGTGTTATTATGTTAATTGCTTATGTTTGCGAAGCTTTTTAGCACCTCTACTTTAGACTAGTCAGTTAAAATTTTGTCAAACACCCGTGGTTCTACTTGGTTGTTCTTGAGTGGAGGACCGCGAATCGGCAAACGTAAGGTAGGAAACCCTCAGGCTAGTTGGAGCGTCGATATTCGCAGGGCGGCTGGTAGCAGCTGGATGAGAGTTGTCGAGAATTGAGCTGAATGGCGTGCAAATGGAGAGATACACCTCTCCATTTGCACGCATCCGCATCAGCATCATCTGCATCCGGTAGACCAACGTATATCATGGTGATTGTTATATTTAGCCGCATTTGTGGAAGGCTGGTAATCGATCCTCATTAAGAAATAAATAAAAAGTACTTATTGGGACTCGTACAGGGCGATACTTATCTCATGGCTGATGCGAAGCAGCTACAACTATCACAATCATGACTTAATGTTTGATTGCAAATAGACACAAAAATATAAATCCAATGACTTTGCTTTAACCTAAAACATTGACATCTCTGTAAATGTTTTAGTACCAATCGTAAAGCTAGTCACAACAACGCTGGTGCTGCAACATTCCATTCCCCCAGTCTACACAAGCTCTCATCACTCAGAAATGCTACAAAAATAATATCTCCATTATTATGATAACAGCACTTACGTCCATTGTCTGTGGAATGGTACAATTTGTGGACACGTGTGCCGCGATACTCACATGTTACAGAGGTGCACAATCAATACACGCTCCCACGAGTCCCACAGTGCGCAAGAGACACGATTTATGCGTTTCCTACAATATTTATGTAATACGGATGAAGTTTTTGTTAGATTGCAAGTGGTTTCATCTTGTTTGCCTGTCGTTGGGTTTGTAAATGCATGATATTTTTGCTTGATGAGGATGGTTCATAGTCATAGATTGTTAGACGCATAGATGCTTCGATTTGTTTGTTGGCTATTTTCTATTTTTTTAAGTTCATTTTCTAAATGTTGATATTCTATGAACAGTGTAATTTGAAAACATATTAAAAAGTAATTATTTTTAAAATACTTATCAGTAAACGACCAATTGGAGCTTAGCTCCACTTAGCTTCTGACGTTTCATAGTGCTCATGTTAGTTACATTTTAAAGAATAGTAGCCGATTCATAGCCGTAACAATTATCAATTTTCACCAGATAATTATCACCCATATCTCCACTAGTCCAATGATTACTCTAGGATGCATATCCGGTATGGCTCTTAAATCCTTCCCTACCATTACCACGTCTCCAGGTCTAGGTACTCCTTGATATGTAATGGTCGCTGTAGCACCATGAAACAGGAGGCTACAGGGGCTAGTGCGAATCTTGGGGTTCATTCGCTGGGGTCATTCATTCGTTCATTAAAATTGGCTTGAATTTATAGGAATTTTAGAAAACAGCAGTTCTGCTTTTCTTTTATGGAAACAGTTTCACCTGTCAGCTTTCCAGTTGTCTGTCAAGCGTCTAGTGTCCCCAAAAGATCACTCCACATGTAATTTACTTACTGAAACTATGACAGATAAAATCCGCTCCGGTTTCTGACATCGTAACAAAATAACCGTGTAGCTATTCATCATCACCATCATTGACAGCCTTCTTGTTCCTCTCACTGTCGCGTACAGGCCTCCTCTCATTTGTGCCTTCCCTGGTCTGTGCATGTTTCGGCCAGATTACCTTCGATCTTCTCGCAACACCACACTGCGCTCCAAAACACAGATTACTAATGTTGCTCAAAAAACTGCTAAGCTGAAGTGGGACTGGGCTGGCCACGTCTGCCGTATGACCAATGAGCTGTGGACCAAAATAAACATTACGTGGTGCCCTGATACAGAAGTCGTCGTGGTAGACCCCGTAGAAGATGGCGGGACGAGCTGGAGAAAACAAACAACCAGTGGTCCACTTTAGCCCTGGACAGGAAGTCATAAGGAGAGGCATTTGCCTGGTAGTGGAATGATGCAGTCGAACAGTAACCTGGCTGTGGCAGCTATTAGATACTGAAAAATTGTTACAAATACACATTCCAATCACGACAAACATCCTTTACTACAATATTGCCTTATCTAAATCACGTGGACGAATCGTTTCCCGTTTTGCCCCGAACAAGGTCACAAGTGCTACTATATTAATGGGTCGTTAAACCCGCCTGCCTTTAAAAAGCAGTAATCTATCGATAACTAACTTTAGCGCCGATTACGATAAGTGATTGATAAACATGTGAAATACAACGAATCGAGGAGGTAGTGGCTATATTTTTAAATTGAATTTAGGTTGTAGATTTTTAAGTGGAAGGAAATTCGATGGGGTTTGGTCGGTTACTTTGCTGACCAGAATTTTGTTTTGTGAAATTGGCAGGTTCATGAGTATGTATAGTTTATTATGTAGCTGTAGACAGCACCTTGTCTTAGCAACAGGTCTGACAAAATGCTGCCATGTGGAGGTCTATGCCCTAATCACGAAATCCGTAGTTTTGACTAAAGTGAGAGGAGAAGGAAGTGTCCGTACCTTTTTGTACTCCTCTCTCCTACGAACATAAGAATAGTTCCGGGCCCGAACTAAGAATGAATAACAACTCGATTTGACAGTTGTCCCTAATTCCAATGAGGTTCTGCCCATCCGGAAAATTGAATTTGTCACTTGTTTTGATGATTAAGTACTATCGGATGGGCCCGTATCTTCGTTGACGGACTTAGAGAGAAGACACCTTAAAACTGAAGGAAAACCGAGAATAACCTCGTTTTTAGGGTTCCGTACTCAAAGAGTAAAAACGGGACCCTATTACTAAGACTCCACTGTACGTTTGTCTGTCTGTCACCAAGCTGTATCTCATGAACCGTGATAGCTAAACAGTTGAAATTTTCACAGGTGATGTATTTCTGTTGCCGCTATAACAATAAATATAGAATAAAGTAAATATTTAAGTGGGGCTCCCATACAACAAACGTGGTACGGAACCCTTCGTGCGCGATTCCGACTCGCACTTGGCCGGTTTTTGTATTCAGTGAAAAATGCTACCATGTGTGCCACTACATCACGTGTTGAAAGAAATAATAACATGAACAATAATTAATCAGAAAACGTGATTATCTTCTTATCAACGAAAGTCGTAAATACACAAGGAAATGGGTCATAACTTCATAAGAGTAACATGTACCATATCATAAAATTAATTTAAAAACATTGTAAAAGCCAATTATTTTTAAAAGAGTAGCCGTGGAGTTTCTTGCCGGCTCTTCTCCATAGGAAACGACCAATTGGTACCGTGCACCTAGCTTCTGACGTTTTATAAGTGCCCATGTAGGTTTATGTGAAATAAAATATTTAGATTTTGATCACTTACTGTGAGTTTTAACACGAAATTCAGATGGAGTTTGTTTGTGTTTGGGCTTGTAAGAAACTTCTTAGTTCTTCTATTTGCCCTGGCCTCATCAAGGCAAGGACTGCCCATCTTTAGCCCTGTCCATTAGCAAGATCCATTATTTCAAATGCAAGGTTTGCGACGGTCTTTATCATACTAGTTTTTCTTGTTCATTGCATCTGTGCATTTTCCTATGAAGTTTTTGATTTTGGTATCGACATTGTCAATAAATAATGAAGTAGATGCTAATGCTTCAGTTGCCAAGTTGAAAGGAACAGTTACTTAAATATTGATATCTCCTTTTAATTAAAATGTTAGAAAGTCATGAGTGTCTTGTTGGTGTAGTAGTTGGGTTTTTGGAATTTCTCATTAGCAGCTCGGAGTCTGGTTTTGTGCCCATTTGATGGCAAAAGGGTCTCCCCTATTACATGTGACTTAAACATAACTGGCTCTACTATAGGTCTGCCTAAAGCTTCGGGGAAATGGGAATACAGGCGTAGGGTTAATCGAAAGTCTTAAAAATATTTAGCAGCCAGCGTCAGACTTCACACAAATGAGCTTTAAAAGGCTGTAATCTCACGAAGGTGATGTAAGCTAACGATAAGGCTAACCTATACTTCTATACCTAGTATAATATTATAAAGAGGTAAAATTTGTTTGTTTGTTTGTTTGTATGTAGGGGGTAATCTCTGGAACTACCAGTCGGATTTGAAAAAATCTTTTTGCATTTGATAGCCGAATTTTTGAGGAAGGATATAAGCTATTTAACATCACGCTGTGACCCTTGGGAGCCGAGCAAAAATAAAGAAAACGAAGTGATAACGCGGGCAGGTGATGCGATATGACGGGGTGGGTCGGGGAACAAGATATTACACGCGGACGAAGTCGCGGGCAGAAGCTAGTTGTTTATAATACTATATCGTGTATATTTGCCACACGATAACAATGGTTTTGCATGTAAATACGTCGCTGTACATTGACAATAATAAAACCTACAAATAAATTATCTACAGATATACAATTAGATAGGAATATGTGTAAGGCGCTTATGTAATTTATATAAAGACAAACCGTGCTTGCTCTAGTAACCTAGATTTAGATAATTGTTCGTTAAGAAATGTTGGAAGGCACAAATTCGTACTTCAATGGCAATAACATAATTATGCTACATAATATAATCATGTATTTTTCCTACATACTGACATACACATCCCATTAGAACATGAGAGCTGCTGTCTCCTCTAGGGCAAAGAGGGGTGTATGCCCTGTGTGTCTGCCAAAGTTCTATCGACCAAAAGCTGTATGTTCAATATCTGAAGACGCTAGAAGCCGTAGGTTTCAATCTTCAAGGTTTTCCTTAAGTATTTTTTATAATTTATTGCAAAATAGGCCAGCTTTTGACCTCGATCCGTTTGGTAGACAGCGATGGAAGGAGTCTATGATGGACCGAGTTAGCCCAGAAGTATACTGTTTATTCAATTTCTTTTGATTGAAGATGGAGACACAGTTACACCTCTACTGATTTTAAGAGGCAGTTTTAAATGCTAAACGACTCGAAAGTTAGGAAGTAATAACAACACTCAGCAGGCCAATTCTCGTAATTTAAAACAATCAAAATCTAGTCGCAGTCTCATCTCGGCGACAAACAAATGTCAAAAACTTGACAAAATGCAGGGAAATTTAACGTATTTTTGACAGATTGAGACTGAGATCAGACTGTGAACGTTCTTTACCAGAATTGCCTCTCAGGTCAAGGCACAATACAAGGTAAAGCTGGACAATGTATCATCGCTTCCGTTTGATAAAAAAACCAAACCACAGAAAGATATTTAGAACACCTATATATACCAAGCTGTGGTATAAAAATATAGCTTATCACAATAGGTATTAATAGGGACGAACAAAACAACGGTTTGCCTGATGACTTGATAGCCAGCGATGATAGTAAACGCGTTGTTATGCGGTGATTGGCGAGCTGCACAAATGGGATAATCTACTTGTTTGTCAGTTACCACTGATTCTCTATTGTCTGTGTCTCAAAATTGGACATTTATGGAAACATCCCACCCACCACATGTACGTAAACGTGGACTACAAATTAATTACATTCCATTAAACTAGATGAAATGCTTGGAAAATGTTTGGAATGCATCACCAAGCATTTTATGTTCTTTAGAATGCTTCGGTGCTAACTTTCGCCGGTTTATTGCCGGTGGTCTCGTGGTGGCAAGCGCGACAGGACAGGTGAGCGTGGGGTCCTGAGTTAGATTTCCAGGTCTGTAAAGCTAGTAGTTATTGGGTTTTTCCATTAGGAATTACTCAGTAGTAGCCCGGAGTTTGGAAGTTGGTGGTGTGAAGCAAGCTCAGGTGCCTCGGATAGCAAGTAAAGCTGTTAGTCCTGCGCCTAATCTCTCCTGTCGTGTCGGATTGCCGTCTCATCGCATTATGAGGGTTAATAAATAAAAAGTGCACCTAATTTGGCGCACACATTCGTGCACTATAATATCTCCTGTATACTGTGTGCTAATCTCCGTTGAGATTGGCCACCGTGGCCGAAATTCGGTCGGGAGGATTTTATTTATTTATTTATTCGCCATTACACCAAGATGGAATTTTCAAATGTAATCAAGGGGATCCTTTAGTTCTACCAATATTTATGGTTTTACCATTACCTAAAGCAGTGTTCATCATATTACATTCCATTGCCACTTAATTAGTTATATTCTACTTTACTGAAATGTATTCCAAGTTGATTTTTGACCAATTTTAACAAAAAGGTCCTAACGGTTTTGATTGCAATTGAATTTGAACTTTGTTAAGTATGACATTCAGTTAGTTGTTCCATAACTTGAAAATTATCTCAAATTCCTGGCTCTATTATACTCAGTAGGTATTCCATTAGCCCTCTGGCAATATTCAAATGGATTTTCCCAGCGGTTATGGTTGCAGAGATGAGATAATAGAATTGTTTACACTCTACTCTTATTTACCTAGTGTAAGTACTACGATAATTTGGTCAGTTACTGATGTTTGTTTACACTATCATTACGTTCGATCGCGATCGTTAGTTTGGTCTTGTGGGAATCGTCATCATTGCTTTTGATGATGATGTCTTTAACTCAGAATTGTGGGAATAATCCCATACCGTCAGTCAGTATTTGTATTTCGATTTTGGCAAAGTTCTTAATGACAACTTAGCACTGAACTAAGCTATCATGTTTGTATAGCATTGCATTTCTATTACAGTAAGAGCGGTTTCGCACTACGTCCGATCCTAATCCGAATTCAAGATCCGAGTTCAATCCGAATTGGGAATGTTCTAAATTCGGACGGGCTGAGTTCGGATGGCTTGATGCAGTGCGCAACCCCTCATACAAATAGTAGTTTGGCTACTTCAATCAATCAAATTATTTATTTGCAACGAATCTAGGTAACATTAAAATACAGGTGGAGTAGATAGGAGTGACCCACTTCGGACCGTCATTTTTCTGATTCGGATCGGACGTATGTAGTGCGAAACCGCTCTTATGTTCTTAATTCAATAACGGTTCGGTGATTTAAACCTGAACTAAAGAGAAACCTTGTTTCGTAATGAGGGGGGATTAGGTACTTCTGTACAGTCACGAGCACCAATATGTCAACACTTGGCAACTTTCAACTGCGATTTTTTCGTGAAATAACGAATGCAACGTTGAAATACGACACATTACATAAACCTATGGGTTCGAAAATGCTATGTTCGTAACAACATAAAATTTAATTAAAAAATAAAGGAGTAAATCGCTTTCGAATAAAGCAGAGTGTATACATACTTTTGCTCGTGACTGTACCTAGGCTCGCTTCCTTGAGTCATCGAGTTTCATTGATTGCGATTGGTTCACCTTTTTTCTTTAAATTGTTTTGGCTTCGGAATTAACTAGGTTCACGAGCCTTCGTCTATAAACCATTATCCACTTTGCAAAGGTGATAAAACGAATGAAAGTTTCATCTTAAAATTGGTAATGGCTTCGAAATTGAAACGTGTTTACTAGACCAAAGATAAACTTTTCACAAATTGAACGACTGCTTCGTAACCTGACACAAAATTATATGTCATATAAAAAGCAATAATAGATATATGTATACTATATACCTACATATAGTTAGGGTGGCAATTTGATGAAAACGACAAATTTATTCAAAATGCTGCACGGGTCAAAGCACAAATATCAACAATGCAAACAAGCATGAAGCGGAACCAACTGAATTCCGTTTTTCCGCACAGCTGTCTAGTTCCCGGATTTTTCAATTAAATGCTCTTCACCTTCAGACAATTGACCTCAAGCCCCCGTCCTACTTCATTGATCTAATTCAATTTCAAATGTTAAGCTATACGAGTATCACCATGCATACATAGGTGTGGTGTAGTATATCGATGTGGAGTGGACTGCAGCAAACGAGAATTTTATGACGAAGTATAACAAGCCCAACCGATTTATTAAATCTTTAATACCAGGTACCAGGACAACGTCTTCTAGCATGATTGTCAGTATCTGCATTGCTTGCAAGGAAATCCTCTACATTCTCAAAACCAATTTGTTCATTTATGTACAAAACGACATGGCAAATTCCAGCCTCTGCACAAACCTCGGAGGACCCTTTTTACATTCTTTCGGTGGCAATTCTTTATTAGACTAAACGACATTTTTTGGTCAAGAGTTTTTTTAATCATTATCGGTATAGTCCAATTTAAGGGTGAAGATTTTATGGATAATATATTATATATTTGATGAAAAATTCCCAATGAACTCAAATTCTAATTAAAAATATTTTATTTAACATAAACCGTCAGATTCTAGGCGCACGGTTCCAATGATGGTTTCCTTTGAAGAAGAGCCTGCAAGAAACAACACGGTTACTTAAAAAAAAAAAATGGCTTATACAATGTACTCAAAGTTTTCTCCTTCTTTTCCAGATTCAAAGAGGGTAAAGTATCGTACGGCACAGACAGCCCAGCCAAGGGTCGCCGGGTCATCTTCTGTGTGCACGGCAACCCATCCACAGGCTGCTGTGCGGTCATAGAAACTAGTACCGATGGAGATAACGGGGACGGACACAATGGGAGCATATCAGAGGTTGAAAGTGAGTATGGGGCTGGGGTTGATTAAATTGGGACCTTAAACTGTAGGACAGAGATCGTCGACTTGATTGATGGAGCGGTTAAAACTGCAGAGGGACTCCAATGAATATATGCGACTTTTTCTTAACTTCAGTTAGCAATCACTCGAGTTTGGCTAACTGAAGTTAAGAATAAGTAATCTACGAATTATGAAAAGCCTGATTACTTTAAGCTGCAGTTTCTTAAATCTACCGTCAACCAAGTATAAATATTGTGAAATAAATGTCAACTGTTACAAAGCAATGTCACGCTCGGAAAATATTGTAAAATTAAAGATAAACGTTTAACAAAATCGGTACATAACATGTGAAAAAATATTATGTTCGATAATAATACCTACGTCATACATTATGACATGTATTTCACTAATAGGTACTACTAGGTACTTAAAGTCTTAAATCCTAATTACTATATTATGCTTTGAATTTAGTTATCTTTCCTTCGATGTGGTTTATTAATTCCCAGCCTGTTCCCCTTATTGTTGTTCTGTTCACTTCACTTGGTCTTGTAAATCTTCCAAGGTCAGATTTCTTCTCTTTAATATCAGTTTACTTGACATCTGGTCCCCTTGGACCACCTACGTGTTTTACCTTTGTAACTTGTTTACATTGTGTTGCTAACGGCATTATTGTATGGGTTTGTGGTTATCTACACTTAATAACTTTTCCAGAAGATACTATTCTTCAAAAAGATTTTTAGTGCAGGGTGAATAATTGAAAGTTGAGTCTGTTTGTTACTTTCAGTTTTGTCTTCTATAGTACTAAGGGCGTATTTTACGACAAGAATTTTCGACAGTTTTTCCATACTAGAACTGTCTGACGTCAATTTTATTCCACGGATAAAAGTTATCTGTCTTTGGTAAAATCAGCCCTTAGGGGTTTATTTATAAACGTTGCTTAAAGAACAGACGTTTAAACGTCAAAAATATATGGTTTACAATCGCTAATCAGTAGGTAGTTGACTTAAAGCATAGTTTATAAATAAAGGTGCTATTGTTTGCTATATTCCAATTAGCTGTACCTACTCATCGCAATTAGTTTTACCTTTACTTAAAATCAAGCTCGCGAGTCCTTTTTTAATACTTTCCTCTATTTCTCAAAGTAATTACATCTCAGAAATTCTCATTATTTCTACAGCAATAACTGACGTCACCTACCTGTGCACTGTTTAAACAGTGTAATGTTTACTATTCTAATCTCGTTTGATAAGTGTTAGTCATAATAATGTTGATTGTTATAATAAAACAGCAGAATTCAGTTAAAGACACAGTCAAAGATATGTTTTTTTAACCATGTACATAACAACATTTTGAACCATCAACAATTGTTTCAGGACATTGCCACAGATCGAGGAACGAAGACATCGACAAACGGGCGCGAAGAAAGTTGATCATAGCCAGCGTACTGTGTGTTGTATTTATGATAGGTGAAATTGTAGGTGAGTAAAAACCTCTTTGATATAAACTACATATATGTGGGAACTGGTAGGCCGCACATCAGGGGTAACAATACCAATGTAAGCTGGCCTTATGTTCTTTTACCTCTACTTACTACGCTAGTACAGCACCCTTATTGCACACTATCAATCACAACCTCATTCATTTTGAAGGATATTGCTAATCCATTGCTTCATATGTTCGAAACATTTGTCTTCTTAACAACATAAATAACGCAATGAATGTTGTTGAACTGTCAAAATGAAAGCAATTTCTACTGCTACTGTGTTACGCAATTACCCCCCAGTTAAAGGTTAGTATGTGTTGTATTATATTAAACGAAATAATTATTTTTTGAATTTTGGATTTTTAGTTTGCCACAGGCCAGCATACGTCACATAGAACCAATACACACGTCAATAAATTGCAATAAAAATATGTATTCGAAAACAATGGCTTGCATAATTGTCTGTACGTTAGAAGAATTTAAAATAAGTGGCCGTGTAATCTGAATGTGGGTTATCGAAAATGGCGCGTGTCCAATTTTCTTATTGTTAACATGAAACATGATTACAATATCAAAGGGCTTACATAATTTTTACGTTGTATGGAATACGTAAGTTCGATGTCGGTCTTTCTTGGCTTAATAGAACATGAATTTAGTTAGAAAAAAAAAACTCGCATCGAATACAGAACCTTCACCTTCAAAAAAGGTGAAGGCGTAAAAGCGTTCGTCGCGTTCATGTCACATTTTGTAAAAAAAAAAGCAAAGTTTTATTGGCAAAAAGAAAAACTGATGACAGGCAGTAATTTTACACACAGTCAAGTTTGTACATAGTTTGTTTGTTTGAGGGGCTTGTGGCTAAGTAATAACAGCCGCACGGGTCGATCGATCAGGTTAAGCTACGCTTGCCGCGGTTGGTCCGTGGATGGGTGACCATTTTCACATACCAAGACCCCTCCGTGCCTCGGAAAGCACGTTAAGCCGTTGGTCCCGGCTGTCATTCGTCGATCTTTGACAGTAGTTACGGGTCGTCAGTAGCCCGAAAGTCTGACAACCAGTCTTACCAAGGGGTATCGTATTACCCATTAACTGGGTTGTGGAGGTCAGATAGGCAGTCGCTTCATGTAAAATATTGATATTCAGCTGTATCCGGTTAGACTGGAAGCGGACCCCAACATAGTTGGGAAAAGGCTCGGCAGATGATGAGTCAAGTTTGTACATCACAACTTTTTGGTTTGACCATTGACCCCCAAACTAAGCAGGGGGTCTACTCCGAAGTAGTATTGGCCGAATGTTCGGCCGTTTCCTGATACGAAGTTACTATTTGGTTCGGTCGGTTCCGATCCTACACACTCCTAACCTCTTTCGAATATTGACTATGGTCCCGACCCAACTGAGCCGATCGCTGAATTTTTTCGCATTTTTCAATAATATTCGGTTCGGCCATCTGTCGGTCCGATCCGAACATTCGCACTTTAAACTTTAACTACACACTAAACTTACAACTTTAAAGAAATATGTCGGTCTACAAGGCTAGTTTAGTAAAGCGTGTATTATGTCGTGAGTATGTGTTTGTGTGAGTGTCTGTCACGGTAATATTTACCGTGGTAAAAGTGTGAAGGCTTCCGAGAGTGTCCGTGTTTATGGCAAACTAAATCAAGCGACAACAACAAGGGAAATCGGTTTGCAGCGTATAATAAACTCGTGCACATACAAAAAATATGAACCGAACTCGGTGAGAAAAAAAATCTATCAGCCTTTCGTTCAAAAATAATTTCTGTAATCGATTGGTTCTGCTGACAATTCTCGAATTAAATGTGTATGCGATAACGCTTGCCTTTTCTCTATCCAACTTTTAACCCAAACTTTCGGTCGCTTTTTTTTGTTAATTTCGTGGTATGCTATAATACCAAGATAACACAAAGCTTCAGACTCTGAACAAGACATGTTAACCTCAATGCGACTACGATAATATGACTTTTACTCGCTAGTCGATCAGCACCAACGAGCCGCGAGTAAAACCGACGTTCTTTAAAACCGCGGTATAGGCTCGTACGTCGATCACCCACTTGAGAGAGGGATGTTTTTTCTTGTTCGTTCAACCTGAACGCGTGGTCGCGTCTACAGGGGGCGCTTTCCTTTTTTTCCGAACAAAAAGGGACATATGCTCGCAACGATCGAGTAATCGTGCGGCGATCGCTTTTAAATAGGACGCGGAATACTACTACTTAGCCTTTTCCTACTATGTTGGGGTCAGCTTCCAGTCTTACCATGCAGCTGACCCCTACAAAATAGGGAACATAAGTTATTATGTTACGTATGTTCCCCTATTTAGTAACTAACATTACATTTTACAAATCACCCAGTAATACCTTTCAGAACTAGACCCAGCAATAATTCTTAGCGACAGAAGTCTTCATAGTTGACTTCTCCTATCGAGCTTATCCTCCGTCCACCACTTATTTTTTCCTTTTTTTTTAGTTATTTGTCTTCATAACCTGTACATTTCACTTTGCAGGTGGTTACTTATCCAACAGTTTAGCGATAGCCACAGATGCTGCCCACCTCCTCACAGACTTCGCTAGTTTTATGATATCGCTGTTCTCACTATGGGTATCGAGCAGGCCTGCTACGAGACGGTAAGTCGAGTCTTACTTAACCAATGGAATTGACTTTTGATTTGATTTGAACAGCATCATTATTGGATTTGTCCGCTGTGCCTTCCCTCGTCGGTCTAGTGGTAGCAAGCGCTACTGCTGAGCCTGAGGTTCTGGGTTCGATTCCCAGGTCGGACGAATGTTATTGGGGTTTTCTATCCGGAATTTCTCAGTAGCAGCTCTGATTCTAGATTTATTTATTTTATTTATTTCAGGCATCAAGGCCCATATAAAACACATACAATACAATATTAATATGAATATAACTTAAAAATACTACAAATACATACAACATTATAATCACATTAAAAACTAACTAACGCACACGAAGTGTCTGCGTCGTGTTTCGCTGACTGGTGTCATGTAGCCGGCCACGAAACCGGCGGTACACAACACCCTTCGGCCAGAACTCTTCCTTGAGGAACTTCTCGAGATGATGTGTCGGAACACGCACCACGAACGACTTGAAGTTCGTGTTGTGACGCGACTCCAACTTCTCGACCCTCAAAGTCCAGTTGGTCTTCACACGCATGTACTCCACGATTCCGGGTTCATGCCCGGTTGATGCCAATAAGCACGCCCCCTATTACATGGGACTAAAAAATAACTGGCGAAATGTGTGTGTACTATACATAGGTGCACCTCTGCCGTAACCTTCTGGATATACAGCCGTGATGTTATGACTTGTCTATTCCAGGATGCCGTTCGGCTGGTACCGAGCAGAAGTCATTGGCGCCCTGACGTCCGTGCTGCTGATCTGGGTGGTGACAGGCATACTGGTGTACATGGCGGTGCAGAGAGTCATCTACCAGGAGTTCGAGATCAACGCCATGGTCATGCTCATCACCTCCGCTGTGGGCGTCGCTGTTAACCTTGTGTGAGTTGTCATAAACTATCTACGAATCCGCAATGGGCCTCTCAGAGAGGAGGCCTGTGTCCCAGCAGTGGGAACACTATAGGCTGATTATGCGATATTTAAAACATCATTCTGTCTCTGTCATCGATGTGTGGTGCGAGTGGGCCTTATTCATACTAAGTATAGAGAGAAGCCCGATTAATAGCTTCACCTAGCAAAGTCCTTCGTGAATCATATGTCACATTTTAGCTTCTGAGCGCTCCGCTTTGCCCGCGTAGATACCGGAAATCACGGAAACATGCTACCGGGATAAAAAAAAACTATGTCCTTCCCCAGGATGTTATCTATGTCCTTGCCAAATTTTATCGAAATCCATTCAGCTGTTTAAGGTCAGGTTCGTGACAAGGTGTGCTTGCTAACACTGAAAGCTATTTATGTCGATGACTCGTGAATAGCAGCGTCGCTGACTGGTCTACTCCCTCAGACAGTATAGAAGAAGACAAGAAGCAGTTTCCTTCGAATATAATTAACATGGTATTGCGTGTGTTCCAGCATGGGCCTGACGCTGCACCAGCACGGTCACAGTCACGGCGGAGGCGGCGGACACGGACACTCGCACGGCAGCAGTAACCCCGTGCTCAACAACAAGGTAAGGGCTGGAAGAACATATCACTGCCTTGTAAGCTTCAAAGCATTATTAACCACTAGCTTCTGCTCGCGGCATCGCCCGCGTGGATGTCGTAAATTATCCCACAGGAACATGCTACCGCGGCAAAAGGTAGCATATGGTTTTTCCGCAGAATACCATCTATTTCCTTTCCAAATTTTAACGTGTTGGTTCCTGTGACTGGGCGAAGTATGGATTCAATAAAGGATCCACATTAATCATGAGAAATATTAGGCATCTTGTTGAAAAAAAAGAAGAACTAAGCTTTTATTTTGCAAATGGCTTTAAGCAAGGCCAAAATATCAAAAACAAACTAAAGCATGCTTATCACGTTTCAAATACTAACCACTACTACGGTTTTGAGGGGCTTAGTTTTAGTTTATATTATTTAGCATGCTGTGAACTTATAATAAAATAAAATAATAAATAAATAACCATAATACAATACTTCCAGAAGGAACGCGGCGACTCAGACGCAGAAAGCTCAACTTCCCACTCCCACGAACATCGTCAAGAAGAGAACATCAACGTAAGGGCAGCATTCATACACGTGCTCGGAGACTTCCTGCAGAGCTTCGGAGTGCTGATAGCGGCCATTGTTATTTACTTTAAGGTGAGACACAACATACCTATAACTTATAAAGTTACTAGAATAATCTAATAACGTTTGCCCGTGGCAGAGAGCCCGCATGGAGTTAGGAAATTATCTCACGGAAACTTACTACCGGGATAAAAAGTAATCCTTTGTGTTAATCCAGGCTATATATTATACTAGTTTCTGTCTGCGATTTCGTCCGCGTGAAATTTCTTGATTATTTAATCATGATTCGAAAGACACGTGGCGCCATCTATTATCATAACAACGTTATTGTTGTTTTCCTCGAAAACAGCACTTTTTTTCGGGATGAAAGGTAGCCTATGTCCGTTTCTGTACACCTGACAACGTATATGCAAAACTTCAGGATGATCGGTTTCTGGTTTAGACGTGAAAAGGTAACAAAGAAACTTACTTTCGCATTTATAATATTAGTTACCTTTGTGCCAAATTTCATCCAAATCCGTTTTTGCATGATTGAGTAACAAACACCCAAACATACACATTTATAAGGAGGTAGGATATAATATGTATAATAACATCAAGGCAGCATTCGTACACGTGCTCGGAGAGTTCTTACAGAGCTTTGGAGTGCTGATAGCGGCCATTGTTATTTACTTTCAACTTAGGTGATATACAAAATTGGATGAATTTTGGGTAAATTAATTGAAAAGACAACACAAGGCTCTTAGTGTTGAAAAGTGGTATGAGGTGAAAAACAGACTATGTACGTTAGATACTAGCTGCACCCTGCGGTTTCACCCGCATAAGTTTCGATCCCGTGGGAATATCGGGATGAAAAGTGGTGGTCCTGGTTATAAACAATCTGTGTGCCAAATTTCATCCAAATCCGTTCTCTAGTTTTTGCGTGAAAGAATAACACATGCATCCATCAACCCATACAAACTTTCACGTTTATAATATTAGTAGGATATTTGGACCAAGTTGTGCTCAATTAAATAATTCTGAAAAACAGACTCGATATATTTGGACCAAGTATCACCCTGTATTCTAGTAAAGATAGTGTTAAGGTTTATCTACCTTGAATAAAGAAGGGTAATATATAATAATAATATCCCTGGACATTGCACACAGCACCATTTGTCCCAAGCTAAGCAACCTAATGCTTGTGTTATGGTAACAAGATGGCTGATAAACTACTTATATACAATTTTTTTTTTTTTGTAAATACATACATATTATAGATAGAAAAACACCCAGACTCGGAACAAATACATGTAGGTCATACAAATATTTGTTCCGTGCGGGAATCGAACCCGCGACACGCAGCGCAGCAGTCAATCGCTTAACCACTGCGCCAACCGTGCCGAAGCAATAAACAACAAATATATGCAACGAAGAAAACACGTATTAATTATATTTTACTATCCATAGCCGAGTTGGAGCCTTGTAGACCCGATCTGCACCTTCCTGTTCTCCGTGCTGGTACTGATCACTACCTTCAACATCATCAAGGACACGCTGCTGGTGCTCATGGAGGGATCGCCCAGAGGCGTTGACTTCCAGGTAACTTTATTATATCCTATCAGATTTTTCTTATCCTGTCGTGATTTCATGTTTAAAAACCCCAGTTAGGATAACACTGGTATTTTTGAGTATATCTTAAAAATACAAATAATTTTTATTTGATGTATCCTGCGCCCAGTTTCTCAGTACACACCTTGACTCAGTAATATGTAGCTTTCTAATAAATGGTAGTAAATAAAAATGGGACATTTTAAACATACAGTCACGAGCAAAAGTATGTATACACTCGGCTTTATTTAAAAGAGATTTACACCAATATTTTTGAATTAAATTTTATGTTGTTACGAACATAGCATTTTCGAACCCATATGTTTATATAATGTGTCGTATTTCAACGTTGAATTCGTTATTTCACGAAAAAATCGCAATTAAAAGTTGCCAAGTGTTGACATATTGGTGCTCGTGACTGTACATAACATCTCACACATATCATCATCAGCCTCCATTAGTCCACTGCTGGACATAGGCCTCTCAATTCTTTATTATTTTGCCAGTTATGTCCCATGTCATAGGGGGCGAGCCAATTACCATCATACGGGCTGAAATCCAGACTCAGGGCTGCTACAAAAAAAAAAAAAAAACCAGGTGGAAAAAACGCAATAACACTGCCCGACCTGGGAATCGAATCCACGCTCGGCAGTAGCGCTTCAGAAACACACATTTTCGACTTCGCCATTGTCTCGGACGATACCGAGAGCTCCTCCTTACACACGCACTTACCTCACAGCGTGTTTGCGCACTTGGTTACCACAAGTAAAGCGCGAGTCGCGTCGTGAGATAAAACGAGTGTACCTAACAAGTTGTCCCGCAGGACGTCGCCAACACGTTCCTGTCGCTCCCCGGCGTGGTCCGCATCCACAACCTGCGCATGTGGGCGCTGTCGCTCGACAAGACTGCTCTGTCCGCGCATCTGGCTATCCGTAAGTAACGCTTGGATTATTTTATTTTCTTGCAGTAGGTTCTGGACCTCTGTTATCAATAGCATTATTGGTTCTAAAACCGACAACTGCTGAAAATTGCAGGTTAACAAAATACCACAATTATTACTATTAGCAAAGAAAGTTATATAAGTTACATGCATTCGTTATATAAATCCTCCGGAAAAAAACCTGTTCAATGTATTCTGCAGCAAATAATTGCAATAGTAATAATGCGATTTATTAACTACAATGATCATAGATAAGACAGGAAACCAGTCACTTTGGAAAACAGGATGTTTGTTTTAAAATATTAGGTATCCTCCTTTTGGGCGCACTCGAGCACCAGGAGCTGCAGCAGTAGGGTATATAAAAATGCTGCTGACGTTCTACAATCGCCGTTTACAACATTTACATAAAAACCTAATAAACGGGCGAACTCTTCACACTCCTATAGTAAATTAATTGTAACATTTTGGAACCATGGAGTTCAGTAGACAATATTTGAATGTAGCATTAGCTTAAAAAAGCTGATAATCCTCATTATACCCACAGGTACCGGAGTAAGTCCCCAGAAAGTTCTACAAGAGGCGACCAGATTAGTCCACGACAAATACAACTTCTTCGAGATGACGCTACAGATTGAAGAGTTCAACGACGGCATGGAAGATTGCAGCCAGTGCAAAATGCCGCAAGCCTGAATGTTGGTACACAACACACTTTTGTAAATAGATCGTGTAACCGTTGGCGTGGTTAGGTTGGTAGTGGAGCAAAGAGGTTGTCAATGCAAAAAGATTTTGGTGCTATAACGGTGCTGTACTAGACAAGTTGAGTGAAGCTACGGAGCGAAGAAGAGCGGTCACCGCCACATGCGGCCGTAATGTCCTAATACAGAGCGTTTTTTGACAACTTAATGTCAAATATCGGCGAAAATGACAGATGTTCATGACGTCCATTATAAATATGACGTAAACGCTCTTCTGGGAACCGTAGCTTTATTAGCAATTTTAGGCACATTTTTCCAATAAAATATTGGGAAATGTAGTGTTTTAAAAATTATTGATATTAATAAAAAAATCAATGTGAGTGTAAGTTGTCATCGACATACTTCCAGACTTTTTAGGACTAACTCTAAATATTATGAAAGCCTTTATTTTTGATAATATTAAGATATAAGAGAGATATTAAGATAACCCATTTGCCTTACCGGTCACACCAACTTCGTATAAAGTTCCAACTAGTTAATATTAAGCGCCGGCGCACACTGTGCCACAGTATTTATTATAGTTAGAACACAACCACCTCGTGCGTAGTCTCTTAGATGTAGCAAAGATTTGATGAAAATGTATGAGGATATCAAGTATTTTTGTTAATCTACATTTATCCTAGAATTTTTATTAATGCATTACGGGGATTGAAGATTTTTATATGGAGCCTGGCCATACCTCCCTGTCCGCCATTTTGTTATTTTTTCAAAATGGCCGCCATTCTTGAGACCAATATAAACCGATAGCAGACATCAATGCAAACAGAAAACATAATTGGACCGAACCCCGTAAATCGTCACGTTTCCGAGATATTAACGTTCAAAGTTGATCGTGTCAAATTTTTTGAACTTGCAAAGATATTTGAGTATTTAAAATGGCGGACAGAAGGGTACCACGGAACTTCAAAGTCCTCTGCACACAAAAAACGCCACAATTTTGTGAACCATTCTTGTGCTTTAAGCTTTTATTAAATTAGCTTCTTGTTTTTGTTGCGTACATATTTAATTGCACACTAATGCAATTTTATGAACGGATGCTGTGCTTAGATAAGAGCTAAAATCGTTTAACAGTCTCAAATACGATCAGTTTTGCTTTTGTATTTTGATCAAAATAAAACTGTATTTTTCTAACTATAAACTGGAAAGCAATGTAAAGTGTTACTATTATGTAGATTTATTTAATATTTGCGAGGCTACAGCCAAAAATATATAAAATAAGAGGCTATGTTTAACTTTATTAACACTATGTTCAAACATAAAATTAATGATGATATTAAAATTGGATATTATTAACACGCATTACCCGAAGACAATACAATATTAAGAATTACGAAATGAGGGTATTAAAGCATTTTAATAATGTCACTTATTTTTTTTTAAATAATAGACAAAACAAAAAAACAAATGAAATCGGTATTTTTTGCTTTTACCATAGTTTTTTTTTTGCAAAGAAACATTTCAACGAGTTTGGATCAACTCGCTATGTTTAATAAAATCCGAATTTACAAGTAAAACTGTACCTATTTATAGTAAATACAAAGATATTTGTATATTATAGCGTAATATTTATTAGTAAGTAAACATTAGCTGAATTTTCACGGTTCAATCATGTAAACAGTTAAATAATTTTAAGTTGTTCCAGTACGGATAAAGAAAAATAAATAAATACATTTTGGAAACATGTTAGTATTTATTTTTAATATTTTTTTAGGTATGGTAAGGCTATGGAATTTAAAATTACGTCCTAGTTACATTTCGCAGTTAGTTTGTATTTTGATTGCTTAAAACAATATTTTTTTCCTAGTACATTTTACAATTATGTTACACTAGTTTCTACCCGCAGTTTCGCCCGCGTGGATGTCGGAAATTAACTAACCTAACTTAAGAAATCTCAAAAATATTCCTATTTTTGAGACAAAACGTAGCCTACGTTCTTCCCCAGGATGCTATGAATCTCAATGTCAAATTTTGCCGTGATCCGTTTAGTGGTTTAGGCGTGAAAAGGTAACATACAGACAGAGTTACATTCGAATTTATACTGAACGAAATGAAAATAATTAATCCATACTAATGTATGGATTAATTATTTTCATTTCGACAAATCTAAAAAAATCTAAAAATTTCCACAAATTAATTTCTGTATCAGTCAGTTTAATATCTCTTTTCACAGCAAAAATCAAGATTAAAAGTTTTTTTTACCTATACAAAGAGGTGAAATTTGTTTGTTTGTATATATAGGCGGGTAATCTCCGAAACCACTAGTCGGATTTTTTTTTTGTTGCATTTATTAGCCTAATTCTCTAGGAAGGTTATGAGCTATTTAGCACCACGCTTCGACCCTAAGGAGCCGAGCAAAAAGAAAAAAGCAAGAAATAACGCGAAGCGAAAACAAAATAATAGCGCGGGGGGCGATGGGATGCGACGCGGTGGGTCGGGGGGCGAAATTTCATGCGGACGAAGTCGCGGACAGAAGCTAGGTCTTAATAAAACTGCATGTAAACCCCATTACACTAATCAGTACTATAAGCGTAGTCTGCAAAGTTATTCGGCAAGTATCCACTCCTGGCGACATTGGTGAAGTATCAGAAGCTAGGTCATAATAAAACTGCATGTAAACCCTATTACACTAATCAGTACTATAAGTGTAGTCTGCAAAGTTATTCGGCAAGCATCCACTCCTGGCGACATTGGTGAAGTATCTAGCAGACAGGCGAGGAGTCCTGGTCAGGTTAGGCGACGTGTAGTCCACTTCGTATAGGCCAAAACGCTCGCTGTAACAATAAAAATATATCAAATTGTCAGAAACACACATTTATAACCTTTTGACGCGTCTCGGGGCCCTGGGGTTCCGGA
This sequence comes from Apamea crenata, assembly GCA_949629185.1. Classification (NCBI taxonomy): domain Eukaryota; kingdom Metazoa; phylum Arthropoda; class Insecta; order Lepidoptera; family Noctuidae; genus Apamea; species Apamea crenata. Next base: position 2,456,403 of record OX451353.1, on the reverse strand, counting down.
CCTTTGGAAGGCGTACGAGGTGCCGAAGCCAACTCGCGGAGACCTGTTAGACGTTTTTAAAGAAATGAGGCACCGTCTGACGATTATCCCTGTTCGCACTATGCACCCAAGGACAACCCCCAGTTTTGTGTAGGACTATTGCATGCAGGATATGGAAACAAAGATTTTGGATCATGGGTTTGGTTGGCTAAAGTGAACTGGTTATTTAGGACTATGGAAAGTTATATAAATTACACGGATAAAATGGCTGGGGGTGAATGGGCCCCCGAAAACGGTCGCTAGCACATAGTGACGTAGCATCAAGACAATCCCGGAAGTACGGTCAAAATCCACCATCATCTTACTGGAATTGTAACCGGATTCTAGATATTCAGTAACTGGATGTTAGTATCACGAAACGGTATTCTCGGATAGTACATATTACCACGGAATCTGTAGTTACGTACAGCGACCACATTCGGTTACCACAGCCAGTTTTGCACATCGTCTAAATTTACACAAAATATTCGATACATTGTATTTCAGCAATACATACGGGATGGCAGGGACATAGATGCGCAAACTGAAACCATGAACTCAGCACGTGATTCTAGACCCCAATAGGCACCTATGCGATCACAACAAACGGAAGAGCAATTTTTTTTTAAATACCCCACGAATTATTTCTACACAGCAGGGTTCAGAATCATGTACTGAATCGATCGATAATAGCTATAATAAGTGATATCATTCTTTAAATTTTATTTTGTTCCGATTATAATTCAATATTTAGCTCAATAATTAGGATTTCAAGAACTGTGCCAGAGCCAAAGCTAGTAAACTCGGGAACAATCAAAGAAAATTTACCCTATTCAATTCATAAAATGTTAAACTTACGAAAATCCTCTCGTCCATTCAAAGTTGTCTAACAGACTCCAGTAGGTATACCCTATGACCGAACAGCCGTCCTTGTACACAGCTGCATGCAAAGCACGCAGATACGAGTCAATGTAGTTGACTCTCTTCAAGTCGCGCAGACCCGGCTCCAAGGACATGCCGTTCTCAGTCACCAGGGTCTTGGGGTTTCCGTAGTTTAGTTTCACGTAGTTCAGGGCTTTTCTGAAGCCCCAGGGCACTACCTGTGAAAAGTAAGGCTTTCTTAGTAGGTACAGTATTTTTATCTTACGAAACGACGCGCCCTTTACTTGTGGTAACCAAGTGTTGGCAACAGCTATTGATTAAAAACATCTCGACAACCTTACCCATATTCATCATCACCAATATAGCAGGCAACGGCTGGACATTGGCCTCTATAACTGCCCACTGAGCTAAATCTTTAGCCGCTCCCACCCACCGGCCACCATTGTTTTTCCACACCATGTATACGATAATTGCTTATCGTATACATGGTGTGGAAAAATCAATGGTGTGACAAACGAGAAAAAAAACCTGTTTGTCATACTGGTGTGATAATCTGGTGTGACTACGAGTCGGCAAGGAGGTCGGACCTCCTGAGTGGGTTCACGAGCAGTGGTGGTGGCCCAGTGGGAACGGCCCCGCCTTAGTTGTAGGTCAGTCTTAGTCTTACATCGTAGGTCTTGGGTTCGAACCCAGACAGGCGCTTTACTTTGAGTAATTATCTTCATCACCACTGCTCTCAAAACGGTAGCTCAAAAAAGGAAATCATCGAGAGGAAACCGGCATGTCTTAGCACCAAAAATTCGAAGACATGTGACATCTGCCATCCCGCACTGGGCCCGCGACCCCGCGTGGTAGATTACAGCCCACTCCCTCTCAAAGAGCTGTGCTGTGTTCCAGCCATAGATTTTACATTTCTATGGTCCCAGCCGTGGGATCATTATAAGCTCATTATGGTTATGCTGAGTGTGATCTAAACTGTGGTCCCTTACCTTTAACCACGACGAATTAGACTTAGGCCAATCTTCCTTCTGATGGATTTTAACATTCACATCATCTTCGTATGACGGCTGGCTCCTAATCTTCCTGGATCCTTGCTGAACAAGATACGTGGTATAATGGTTCAGGCCCAGGAAGTCGTAGGCTCCTCTCATCATCTTCACTTCTTCAGGAGTGAAGTGCGGGAGCCTTGAACGAGGGAATCCTTGCCGCTTGGAGTTGTCGTCAATGACGCTTCGCATAATAGGAGGATAATCGCCGGTTTTCGAGAAGATTGGGTTCGCGAACCAACCGAACTGGAAAAATCAGAATGGTTGTGTTAGACAATCTGGTAAATGGCCCACCTCATGTAAGGGTTATCTCCCTCTCAGTCTGTTGAATCTGCAATGTTTAATTTGACAAAAAAAAGTGTACCTATGAAAAATGAGGATTCGGTTATAAAGATTAGGGACATCTGAAAATTGACGCCAATCATTTTTTAACCGACTTCAAAAAAGGAGGAGGTTCTCAATTCGACTGTATTTTTTTTTTATGTTTGTTATCTCAGAACTACGTTATTTACGAGTATAAGCCGATTTGCAAAATTATTTTTTTTATTTGTAAGGATATCTCGTACTTTCAGATGGGTCCTAGAAATTTCATCAAAAACGGTTCAGTAGTTTGGTTTTTAAATCAAAATTACTGATAAAAATTACAACTTAGTGAGAAATAAAACTTTTTTGCATAAAAAACAACCGACTTCCAAAAAATACACTACAAAGTGAATAGAACTTTAATTTCGGAAGTCGGTGGCAAACAACAAAAATGCGAACGACACCGACAGTTTCCGAAATTAAAGTTACATAATTTTTCACTTTGTAGTGTCTTTTTTGGAAAACGGTTGTATTTATTTATTTTTTGTTAAATTTTCAGAACCAATGTATTCTGATTAAAACTACATCATAAACAAAAAAGTTACTGATTTCGCTTTTAACTAACCGAACGTGGATGGATCCACAATGGTTTTTTAATTGTTTCTGTAACTACGCCAACCTTATAAACCATGAATTAATTAATAAAAAATGCTTATATGCTGCAGCAAAGACACGTGCACTCTATAGGTAAAAGCCAAAAGGAACTCACGTAGAATTGCCTGGCAGTTTCAGCGGCTTTCTGGTCTTCTTCAGACGTAGTGGCTGGCTCCGACCAACTGCACGATATCGTGATACCCATATGACCTGAAACATTAAAAAAACCATTTAATTATTTTCCTGTGTAGATTCCTATATTATCAACCTTACCATAAATCAAACATGTAAGGTTTATGATTTTTAATAGAAATAATAATAATAAACAAAGGAACAAATAAATTAATAAAACATTAATAAATAAACCGAATATCGATAGGAATAATCGATTTGAGGAATCAGAATCGATATGATGACTCGACCACACTTGGCGAGCGCGGAAATATTTAATCTGTACGGCCGTACGGCGCGAAGTTTGGATAGCTGTATTTGGTGGTGTAACATTGGTTGTATGAAAAAATAATTGTAAAACATAGTGACCTGGGGGTCTACTCCGAAGTGCAAAGTGCGAATGTTCGGATCGGACCGACACATGGCTGAACCGAATATTATTGAAAAATGCGAATAAATAAATAAATAAATTGTTTATTACCACAAATTTCAAGTACATTGCACTGTATACAGATTAAAGATCTTAATTTAGCATTAGGTAGATAAGTACAATAGGTTCAACCCTGCCCCGAAAACTAGGCTAGGCCTGTATCTTTGGGGGCAGTACCCGGCTATAAGGTATGCTTATATGATTCTATTGTGGCAGACGTGCCAGTGGACCGTGTCAAGTGGGTGCATTTTTGATCTTGTGGTAAACTTTAAAAATGTGAGGGTGAGAAAGTGAAGAGTGAATTTTATTGTATAAGAGTAAGTACCTAAATGTTTGATGATTGTGAATGTGTGAGGAAGTGGATGGGGTGTTTTATGATAGTGTTGTGTGTAGTGAATGAAGTGAGTGTATGTTTGTAGTGTGTTAGAGATGTGAGTGATTAGCGCGTGTGAGAAGAATAGGTGAATTACACATAAAGAGGTGTTTATTAGGTGATATAGGTTAATAGAGATTCCGTTCCATGGTAGTCCTGTTTTAGCAGCCAATCAATTACTACACGTTTTAGTTTAAACCTGGGGAGACCGAGAATATTTAGCTTTTTAAGGGCTTTGTTATAAATGTGGGTACTTATTACGTAAAATTGGTGCCTTGCGAACTTCGTTTTATGCTGAATACTGGGAATTATGTGTTTACGTTTTTTAGGGTCAGGGGGAGCCAAACTGCCATGTATCCTAAGAATTGATTGAAGCACAAATAGCTGTCGTACAGTTAAAACCTTACAGTCTGCATAAAGTTGCGCTGTTGGATATCTGCGTGGTTTCTTTGTCATAACTTTAAGGACTGCCCTTTGTGCTCTCTCAGCCCTCAGGAGACCTGTCTTATTGGCTCCACCCCATACATTAATACAGTACCCTAGCACCGATTGGCACAGCGCAAAATACACCATTTTAAGAACATCATGGTCAGCTGACCCCCTCAGCGATTTAAATATAGGGATAAGACGCAATGTTCGGGTGGTAAGTGTGTTTAGGTGTTTGTCCCATCTTAGTCCGTTGTCTATATGGATGCCGAGGTATTTTACGCTGTCATCTCTTCTTAATTTTGGACAGGAGCAAAGTGTTGAAAGACTTGTACATGAGTGCGCCGTTATGGAGAAGGTACTGGGTGGTTTCATATTGCAACGGATGGCGAAAGGAACATATGAAGTTTTGGCCAGATTTAGCGTCAGTAGGTTAGAGTTAAACCAGTGCATGATTCGACTTAGGGCAGACTCAGCGTTGCTTTTAACGGCTTCCCAAGATGGACCGTGGGCGATAATTGCGGTGTCATCTGCATAGGTGTATATTTTGCAGTTTGCGAGCGTCATATTGCAGAGATCGTTTATATAAATTTGAAACAATGTCGGCCCTAGTATGCTACCTTGTGGTACGCCGTAAGTTACAAGCTCCTCGTTACTCAAATTAGGACCAATTTGGACTTGTTGAGTACGGTTTTTAAGGTAATCTATGAAAATTTCAAGCGCTTTACCACGAACACCCAAGGATTCCAACTTGGAGATAAGTTTGGGCACAGAAACCGTGTCAAACGCTTTAGAAAGATCTAAAAAAAAATTCCCAGGCACTTCGTCTTTTCATCGAGTTTTTTAGCAACCAGTTGCGTAAGATCTAGTACCGCGTCTTCAGTTGATACTCCTGAACGAAAACCGTATTGGTTGTCGGCTATAAGATGAAATTTGTCTAGGAAGTTTCTAAGTTGTTTATTGAGAATCTTCTCAAAAATTTTAGAAAGTGAAGTGAGTACCGATATGGGTCTGTAATTGTTAACACAGTTTCTGTCCCCTCCCTTGAAAATTGGGTGCAGAATAGCTTTTTTAAGAGCATTCGGGAAAACTCCTGACTGAATGCAGAGGTTAAAGATGTAGGCTATATGTGGAGCCAGGATATGACGATGCGTTTTAAGCAATGATGACGTGATACCGTCCCAACCTACAGCACAATCACTGCGTAGCTGAAGTATAGTTGCTTCCACGTCCCTTTCGTCTATTTCAGTGATGACAAGTGAATTACAGGGCTGGCTATTTGTTAAGGTTTCCGGAGAATGACTGCTGATGGATGTGGTTTGATTTTGAAGTATACTGGAGGCCAAGTTTTTACCTACATTGGTGAAAAAAGTGCACACATTATTAATGGAAGAAGTTGGAGTGTCACATAATTTCAACAATATGTCTGAACTAGTTCGTATTGGGCGGGTGTTGGTGATTTCTTTAATTGTTTTCCATAGGGATTTAGGGTTGTTTTTACTTTTTTGTAGCTCGTTGTGTTCATGTGTTTGTTTTAGTTTTCTAAGCAATTCATTACAAAAATTTCTATAGCGCGAGTAGGTGTTTTTTAATATTAAGTTATCTGGAGTGTTTTTTGATTTTAAATGCATGATGTCTCGATTCTTAATGCATTTTAGAAGACCTGGGGTGATCCATGGCTTCAAGGTTCGTTGTTTCCTCGGAAGAGTGACTTGTATTGTATGTTTATTTGTAACTGTAGAGATAATTTTTAGAAGTATGTTCATAGCCTCGTTACTTTCGCTAGTCTTGTAAATATCTGCATAACTTGTATTCTCCAATTCGTCTTTCATAGCGTCGTAGTTTGTGCGAGATACAGTGGTTTTCTTGTTACGGGTAGGGTTTGTGTATTTAAGTAATAGCACTATCGGTTTGTGGTCAGTAATATGTGATTCCAGAATTAAGGTGGTAGTGTGTAATTTTGTCTTTATGAGAAAGTGGTCAATACAGTTTTCTAATCTGGTTGGTAGTAGATGGGTAGGTGATAGTCCATGAGAGGCGTTCAGGATAAGATAGTCCAAGCTACGGTCGTTTCTGTTGTCTTCCTTGATATCAATATTCAGATCACCAACAAGGACGACGTTCGGATAATTTGATATATCATTGTAGGCATCATTTAAGCTATTCAGAAAACTTTCAAATTGATCTCTGGTGTTGTACGAGGGAGACCTGTAAACTGCCACAATCGCAAGTTCCGGTTCTATTTTACATATAAGACAGTTTGCATTTACAATGTTGGGTTCGTTAATAGTGGCGGAAGATTGGGTTTTTAGGTAGATTACGACGCCCTCGTTTTGATTAGAGTTATTTGAGGAATAGTGTGATTGGTATCCGTCAATTATCGGTATGTTACTCACTCTTCTCAGCCAACACTCTGTCAGGACAATAACATCGAAATCAACTTTAGTGGAATAGATAAGTGCTTGAAGACTATCGAAGTTTTTACTTATACTGCGTATATTGATATGGAGTATTTTAATATTATTATGTTTGGAGAATTTAACGCAGTCCTCTGGGTCAATTAAAAATGAATTTCCTAGATGAAGCCTGTCTAGCTCTTCATTAATGTTACTTAAGTAGCCATTGGAGATGAGATTACTGTTGTTACTAGGTTTATAGTTGCTAGTTTCGTTGAAGCTTCCTTTCAGAACCACTAAAATATCAGGGACGGCGCTCTGTGGTGTATGTGATGAAGGGATGTCGTGTTTGATGCATGTTTTTTGTGAAGTAGTGCCAGTGGAGAATTGAGAGTTACTGAGTTTCGGTTTGTATGTATGTGAGATTTGCTGTTGTTTGTGTATATATTCACTAAATTTTAAGCTTGGAAACAAATTGGAAAAAATGAATGAAATAATAATAAGGAGCTTAATATCTAGTCACATACTGGTGGTGGGTAGAGCCTGAAGACATTTTTCTGAACGAATTAATATATGTTTATCACCCTGTTCTTTTCGCAGGAGGATAGTCCCGTTGGCAATCCAGCAATACTTATAGTCGTACTTTTTGGCAAACTCCCGAGATAGATAAAACAGTTTTTTGGTGTTGGCAGGTTATTGTTCGGTGATGTAGATAGGCTGACATTTTCCCGGTATACCAATAAATGCTGTGTTTAACTTATCCTCTTTTTCTTTATCTTTGTTGTAATTTTGGACAGCTGATAGTAATGACTGTTTGGATTGAACTGAGGTAAATTCGGCAATAATTGGGCGTGGTGTTGCGGAATTAGTCGATTTCCCTGGTAGACGGTAGATGTCGCGAAACTCGGGTGCAGACAGGTTAACTCCAATTCGTTTGCCTATGTTACAAACGGTTGTAATGAGACTTGCGTTGTTCTCATCATTTTCTGCTGGAATGTTTCGAATTTCGATACCCGAAGAGCGTGACATTAGTTGCATGTCGTGAATTTTTCTCTCTAAATTTTCTATATACACCTGTTGTTCCTTCCGTTCCCTTCTTAGGTCCTCAACTTCCCTTTTTAAATCCTCGAAATTGTTGTTCATGAATGTTAACGATTTCATTATCTCTTCGTTTGACTGTCGAATCTCTATGTTGCATGCTTGAATTTTGCTGTTTTGAGCTTTAATTTCAGCAGTATCGGAGACAAGTTTAGATATTAAACTCGTTTGTTCCGATATGGTCTTACTTAAATTTGAGGCCTTAGTGTCACGTTCCTTCTGCCAAGAATCAAGTTTGTCTTCTAGCTCTTGCGAGTTCAACGCTGCACCGCTCTGATGTGTTTTCTCTTGTCGAGCGCGTTTATTTCTGTTTGTGCTGACATGAGCGCTATCCTCGATTGCCGACTGAATATCAGGTTCGGATTGAGTCTGTGTAAGGGTAATTTTGGTTTTTACATTTTTTGGCTTATCCGGTGGGGAGCGTTGTACGCCAGCCATTTTTATTTTATCGACTAGTTATTATTCAGTACGGTGCACCTAATAATAATAAGTAACACAATTTACGCTGTCAAGGCATGCAACAACAGACTCAAGTAACCTCGGCGCAGCTTATTCAAACATTAAGTTTGTAATCCTAACGATCCAAATCGATCAGCAAATAATCAAAGTTCAGCTCACGGTATCAAGTAGTTGGAAATAGTTCCTTGATATGGCCGGGGTGGCGCCACCAGTTGTGTGCCCTCGCAATGCGACGCAGGCGCACCGCGTTCGTCGCTGGAACGTTGCACTGTGAGCTTTGTCGGTAGGTTGGTAGCACCGGGACAGTTGCGCACTCGCCGGATTTACGCCTTTATGCAGTCCGTACAACCACGAAGATTCCTTGCACTCTTGGGTTTGGCACTATGATACGGCACTTTTAGATAATTTTTCTAATTAGTTTATTGACCGATCTACACTTGCTCGCGGATTGAAAATACTTTTTGTGAGATCAAGCCACACTAGGTTTGCGTTTTGTTGAAAAGTAAGTGTGTTGACTACCGATAAATAATTTTACGAGATTAATAAAGTTTGGATCGGCTCAGTTGGCTCGGGACCATAGTCAATATTCGAAAGAGTGTAGGAGTATAGGATCGGAACCGATCGAACCAAATAGTAACTTCGTAGCAGGAAACGTCCGAACATTCGGCCGATACTACTTCGAAGTAGACCCCCAGAGTTTTACTACAAACATAACTTGGATATTCGTCAACGTCAATCGACTACTTTGGTCTAGTGGTCGCGAGTGCGAGGCTGAGCACGGGGTCTTGGGTTTGACACCCAGGTCGGGCAAAGTATTTTAGGGTTTGTCCTTTAGAAACCTCTCAATAGCAGCGAGAAGTCGGGACTTTGGCCAGGCAATACCCTCGCCCCCATGGTATCTAAACATAACTGGCGAAATGTGGGTGTACTAGACCACTGCCTACCTCCTCGGGTAATCATCATCTGCCTAGCCTTTTCCCAACTAAGTTGGGATCGGCTAGGCAGATGATTTTACATGGAGCCACTGCCTATCTGACCTCCACAACCCAGTTACGGGGTAATACGGAATCCCTTGGTAAGACTGGTTGTCCGACTTTCAGGCTTCTGACGACCCGTAACGACTGTCAAAGATCCACGAATGACAGCCGGGACCAACGGCTTAACATGCTTTCGGAGGCACTGACCTACTTCTTCGGGTAATATAGGGTCAAATTAAATTAGCTAGCGAAACTCTGCAGACATGATGGGCCTCGATATCTAAATATTATAGGTAAACTAAAAACAAAAATGATAATTATGATGTTTTTTTTGGTGTTTTTTCACTTGAAGTATGAGTTGAGAAAATCTGTTTTCTTTAGTATTGTTGTGTTGAGATTTCGATACCTATGACGTCTAAGAAGTTTACACAGTAAAAAGCTGATACTGATATTTCAAGTGACTACACTACCTAACTGAGGTCGGTGATCCCAAAAAAATCGTCATATTAAGTCCTTTTTTGTTTTATCGTAAGATATCGATAAGCATCACGTCCGCAGAGTCTCGCTAGCTAATTTATTTTGACCCTGTATAGACGTGTTATGCTACCTCCAATTTTCTTCCGATACTCCTTTTCGAACATGCGGTAGACCATGCCGTGAGCCCTGAGCACGTTGTGGCCACACATGTAGTCCTCGAAGCCACTTGACCTGCCTCCCGGAGCGTCGTCACCGCCGTAGCCTTCTTGGCAGAAGGAAACTGGCTCGTTGAATGTGATCCAGATCTTGACTTGGTCTCCGAAATTGTTAAGGAGAACCTGAGGTGAATTTAAAAATGAATTTAATTCTTGCATCGTTGGAAATAAGCATTTCCAACGATGCTAAAACTTACTCTTATTCAATACTAGACATGGCTTAACAGAAGGCTAACACTACAGGCCTACAGCACAACTGCAGTATTTTTGCTAGGATTAAAACTTATGTAGGTACGTAGGTATGCTTCATTATCCATTAGTTCGCGCTTTTTCAAGAAGAAAAATAGAAGAAGAAAAAAAAAGAAGAAAAGAAAAACAAGAGAAGAGAATAGGGGGTGGGAGGGGGGAAGTGAGAGAAGAGTCTAAAAATCTTAGGCTACGTTACAATCTCGATAGCATGGTTGTTGGTTGTCGGTTAAATGATTGCAAAAGCTGATGTCTTAGTCCTTACTCTGGCGTAATCGACGAAGTACTCAGCCATGATCGGGTTGGCCCATCCGCCGAGGTCCTGCAGACATTGCGGCAGGTCCCAGTGGTACATCGTCACAACCGGCGTGATGCGGTTGCGTTGCAGCTCGTCCAGCAATTCCTTGTAGTATCTGATGCCATCCTCGTTTACATAGCTGAGGAGGACAAAGTTTGTAAGTTATCATCAAGGCGCTGCACCACAGCAGCCAACGGCTAAGCTACGCAGATGTGCTTAGCTTTTCTATGTATGGACATGTGACCCACGACCACGATAGCGTGGCTGGCAAACAAATGCACCGCGCAGTTCTCGTGGCTAACCTCTGCCCCTGACCTTTGACCCTGTATAGACGTGTTGTCATGTTATGCTACCGCCAATTTTCTTCCGATATTCCTTGTCGGACACGCGGTAGACCATGCCGGGAGCCCTGAGCACGTTGTGCCCACACAGTCATGTACTCCTCGAAGCCACTGGACCTCAGGACCTAACCTCTCCGTGCACAGCAGTAGCATTGGCGGTTGACTTGATTGTGAAATCTTTAATGCAACTAGACCACTCTGGTATCACAGTTATGCAAAGCCAAATTAAATTACCTAGCGAAACTCCACAAACGTGATAGATACCGACACCCATCACGTCAGAAGAGTTTCGCAGCAAATTTAATTTCACCTTGTATCAAAAGATAATCTGACCACTCACTTGCTCAAACCATCGGGTAGTATCCGAGGCCAGGACATGGAGAATCGGTAGAAGTTGACTCCCAGCTGCGTCATCAGCTTAACATCTTCCTCCACTTTGTAATAGGACCCATCAGCAATGTCCGCGTTCCGGTGATCGAATATCCGGTCCGGGTACTCGTGGGTGTATCTGTCCCAAATGCTCTCGCCTTTACCTGGGATGAATGTTATTGCGACTCGTACAGAAATATCATAAAACTAAACTAAACTCAATAAAAAATAAAAAAAACAAATTATAAAAAAAGAGGGAGAGATGGTGGTGGTGAGAGGGAGTGGGAATCCACCACGCGGGCCCAGTGCGGGTTGGTAGATGTCACATGTCTTGGAGTTTCTGGTTCTAGGACATGCCGGTTTCCTCACGATGTTTTCCTTCACCGTTTTGATAACAGTGGTGATGAAATTATTTACACAAAGTAAAGTGCCTGTCCGGGTTCGAACCTACGACCTACTACTCTATAGTCGCGGCCATTGAGCCACCACTGCTCTTGAGGTCAAAGTTACATGAGGTTGAATGTGACCCGGTTGTTCAATGATGAGCAATTTCGGTCAATGAAAATGTGGCTGCGGTAACAGGGTAGTTAGTTCTGACTGTGTGACCGATGTAATTGTTCAACTGTCACACAGATACACACTACACAGTGTATCAGATTCTGAGTACTGTACGGTGACTGCAAAGTAACAAGGTGCGTGGAATCAATAAAAGGTAACTATGGAGAATTTTTATGATGATTGCGGGTCATTGATAGTGTTACTGTCAACGTGAGAGGTTAAGAGATCACCTCCTTACGTCAGTAACTAAGCTCACAGAGGCGGGTGTGACTGATCTACTGTTCATATGCTCTGAGGCTACTACTGTCTGATAAACACTGTCGCCCTTATTCATAAATGCTGAGTGTCAACCAGCGGGTTATTGTGTTACACTCTATCAGTAGTAATGGGTGTCATTTTGACAGTTCAACAATATTCATTGCGTTATTTATGTTGTTGAGCAGACTTTCACGAATATGAAGCAATGGACGAGCAATGAGTGTGTTATGCAATTGCATAACACACTATCAATCTTAATCTGAATTCACACACGTGGAGTACATCATATTGCACCCTAATTAGGGTGAAATTTGATGTAGGTACCTACTCCGCGTTGTTGGGGGTGTGTTTGGTATAAGCTGTAAACTTTTTTTAAATGAACTGCACCTTACCTGATACATTCCAAGCCCCTTCAATTTGGTACGAAGCTGTTGCCACTCCGAACGCGAAACTATCGGCGAAGCATACTTGCGAATCTAATACATTGTGGGGATCGCTGGAAGTCACCCTGAAACGAAACAATTGCTATGAGTAGGCTGGTATTTCAACATTGTCATTGACTCATTCATCATTGTTTTTAATACAAGATTTGTTCTTCTACTTAGCGTGTAGGTGGCAAAAAAACCGGTCAAGAGCGAGTCGGACTCATGTACCGAGGGTTCCGTACCATCATATATAGATAACACTGTCTGTTTTAGGTCAGCGCCATCACTTGACTGATAGTGGAACTAATGTAATTTTTGTTGATGATTTCTGAAAATCTTTGCATAAACTTCTATCACATAGAATAATTTCAGATTTTTCTCTATGCAAACTTCGGAGATAAGGAGGGGACGGTATTTTTTTTACATTTCTCATCAAAAGTTGAAAACTATGCGGCCTAAAAAAAAGAAAATTTGTTTGAGAATGTGCAAACAACGTTCTTTCATATGATACCCAACATGCCCTAGAATTCGAAGTGGGGCTAGGTACCCAATTCGAAATTATAAAAGACCCTGTTAAAAAAAAAAATCTTTATTATTTGCAAAATAGTTGGACAAAACGTCATCTAAAACTATTCCAAATTTCAAGTTGATAGCATAAGTAGTTCTTGAGATGTCCAGCCGTGACAGATGGACAGACAGGCAGACTGAGTCGCACCAGAAGGGTTCCTTATTACCATTTTGGTATGGAACCCTAAAATGGACTCTGCCCAGGATTCGGCTACGTGTTTGAAATAGCATTACTATGCATTAATAAACTACTTAAGTCACACGTATCGTACAATATTTTATAGCTCGTGCGACCTAAACCCGCAGTTAGGTCATGCTTTTCTGTATAAAAATGGATTACTTAAGTCACAGAAAAGGTTTAGGTCCACAGTGCTGTAATAGTACATTACTATAAGCGTCGCTCCATCTAAAATACTGGTATCCAGCTGCATCCGGTTGGGCTGGAAGCCGACCCCAACATAGTTGGGAAAGGGCTTGGCAGATGATGATAACTTGGTCCCACTTTGGTGACTATTATTTTAATAATACATAGTTATGGTTTTCCTCACTTGTTGGTCTATTTGGTTTTATGCTTGGACGGAGTGCTTCACTACGCCCAGTAGATAGGTAAGTAAGGTCGAATCGAAAGGAATGAGGGCAGGGAGATGCTAATGATGATGACGAAAATCGTAAATATTACTTAAAAAACATGATAGTAATATCAACTACGAGTACCTACTTATTGTTTTTGGTACTTATAAGATTAATTGAAATGTATTATTTTTCTTTACAACAACTGTTGGCTGAATGTTTTGTAAACAATTTAATCACAATCTCGCTAGAGGTGAGTCTGTGTCTTGACAGTTATTGCAATTATCTTGGTTCATCCTCTAGCTAAACTGAATGCAGAATGTATTACATGCATACTTAATTTTTTCATTGTTAATAATTTTTATTCGTAGACTAAAATTGACATCTGACAGATTTTGTATGGAAGAATTGTCAAAAATTCAAAAATATTAAAAATTATTCCTCAGATAAAATTATCTGGCGAGTTAAATAAATAAATAGAATAAATGAATAGTTCCACGAATAAAGTTGATTAAAAAATCAGCCCGTTAAGGAAGTTGGCTGGAATAAAGTTAACCTTAATCAGAAAAAATTAGTACCTCTTTTTCTGTAAAACAATTTGCGTGTAGCATAAATTATAGATCACAACTATAGTACCTAGTAGGTCCATTAACGGCCCCGAATTGTCACCCAGGCAGGTATATTACCTACTTATAACTTATTTTATCCACCACTGTTCTCAAAACGGTGAAGGAAACATCGTGAGGAAACCGGCATGTCCTAGAATCGAAAAATCGAAGACATGTGACATCCAATGGGCCCGCAGTGGGATCTTTATAGGCTGATTTTGTAACTATAGGTATCTACCTATTTACATGCACAAAGGATAATAAACTCTAATCCTACTAATATAAGTATATCCTACTTCCTATACTTCATATTATAAGCGCGAAAGTTTGTATGGATGGTTGGATGTTTGTTACTCTTTCACGCAAAAACGACTTGAGGAATTTGGATGCAATTTGGCACACAGATAGTTTGTATCTAGGATTAACACATAGGATACTTTTTATCCCGATATTCCCACGGGATCGTAACTTATGCGGGTGAAACTGCGGGGCGCAGCAAGTAATATTATAAGCGCCAAAGTTTGTGAGGATGAATGGATGTTTGTTACTCTTTCACGCAAAAACTACTGCACGGATTTGGATGAAATTTGGCACACAGATAGTTTAAATAACCAGGATTAACAATTATGATACTTTTTATCCCGATATTCCCACGGTATCGAAACTTATACGAGTGAAACCGCGAGGCGCTGCTTGTAAAAAATATGTCAACACTGTTTCATTTTTTCTTAAACAATATTCTGTACCTACTCCGAAAAAGTAAAAAAAAATACATACCCATATAACAGGACAAGGTTTATAAAACAGTACAAATACATAGAAGTCATTATTCGTTATCACAACAGCCCGGTCGCAGGCGCACTATTGTCCAGCGCAATGCGCATAGATAGCGCGTTGGCATTGCAATAATAATAAACAGAGACGACATACAGGGTGCTCCGACCTGCTAGGTAGCAGTTTGCAGTGCACTGTACAACAATGGACATACATTATTGTGTGCGACATACGTTCCTGGTATTTATCGAAACAACCATAATCATACATACTACTCAGCTAGCTACTAACCGGCCATAAGCATAATCTAATCAGCTTATAATGTTCCCACTGCTGGGACATAGACCTCCTCTCTGTGTGAGGGAGTGGGCCGTAATCCACCACGTGGGCCCAGTGCGGGTTGGTAGAGGTCACATGACATTGAATGTTTGGTTCTAGGAAATACGGGTTTCCTCAAGATGTTTTCCTTCACCACCAGGCGCCGGGTGCCGTAATCCACCACGCGAACCCAGTGCGGGTTGGTAGATAGATGTCACATGACTTCGAATGTGTGGTTCTAGGACATGCCCGTTTCCTCACGATGTTTTCCTTCACCAACGGGCACCGGGATACGTAATCCACCACGCGATCCTAGAGCGGGTTGGTAGATAGATGTCACAATGACTTCGAATGTTTGCTTCTAGGCAGCATGCGTAGGCATTTGTTTCCTCACGATGTTTTCCTTCACCGTTTTGAGAGCAGTGGTGATGAAATAATTGTATTACTTACATAGTGCTATGCCATTACGTATAATTATTTTTGATTTAAAAGAAAAAGTAGTCGTTTTAGTAAAATAATTACAAACGTTACAAGGATACCCCTTACCAACCCGCACTGGGCCAGCGTGGAAGATTATGGCCCACTTCTTATCAGTGAGAGGTGGCCTGTTTTTGATTATATGACTTACCGTAACCGTACCGGGTCAGGAGTCACAGGACTCAGGAGTAGGTAGATACAAAATGTAATTTCACTGACACTCAAACTCTTCATTGAATCGAATTTAAAATATAATTAATTAATCAAAATTACTACAACTTAACTACCGGAGTCTGCAAAGAGCTACAAACTACAACTAAGCTGTGCTTGGTCAGATACCGAATACCTACCACCTACTACTTATCTACTTTTTGTTATTTTTTTTACAAACGATGTTGCAACATCCTGTATTCAATTTATCAGTAGCCGGCAAAGTCAACGACTGCTTTAAATTACTTATCTAAATTGATATTATTGCTACTCGCACAATACAGTTTTATATCAAATCATATTGTTATATTCTTAATGTTTTACTAGCTCTTTGAAAATGAGTTGTAGCTTTTGTTTATAATTCATATATACGAGTATATGGATATTATTGCTACTCGCACAATACAGTTTTAAATCAAATCATATTGTTATATTCTTAATGTTTTACTAGCTCTTTGAAAATGAGTTGTAGCTTTTGTTTATAATTCATATATACGTGTATATGGATATTATTGCTACTCGCACAATACAGTTTTAAATCAAATCATATTGTCATATTCTTATTGATTTGTAGCTACTGTTTATTGTATCTATGGGTATTATTACCAGGTGTTAAGGTTCTTAATCATATATCATTTGCTTAGATAGGTAAACTAAAAAGAATAATGTGGCATCGATGCGCAAACAGCAAACATGAAATCAGCACATGATTCTAGACTTGCTGTACAAATGTTTTGTCGTTTATCAAAAAATAAATCAGCTGTTTCATAGAATTGTGCAATACCTACACGGTCAAAATGTATGGAACAGTAATTATTTTTTTTAATAACCGACGTAAAATTTCAGCTCAGGGTGGTTCAGAATCATGTACTGAATCCATGGTAACAGAGGGCAATTCTCGTAATTTTAAGAACGTTCACAGTCAGAAGGCCAATTCTCGTAATTTAAAACGTTCAAAATCTAGTCGCAGTCTCATAGCGGCGACAAACGAATGACAAAAACTTGTCAAAATGTAGGGAAATTGTACGTAAGTATTTTTGACAGATTGAGACTGAGATCAGACTGTGAACGTTCTTAAAATTACGAGAATTGCCCCTCTGATCTCAGTGTCAATCTGTCAAAAATACCTCTAATTTACGGTTACGTATTCTTTTGGTGACTGTACATTCTGTTCTATTTAAATATACGATCGATGATGAAACTGGCGTAAGTAAGTACCTATTTGTCTGATTTAGCTTTAATTTCTATATAGGTACACAGGGTGACAGGTAAACTCGACCTATTCCTTGAAAGGCGTTATACTAGGGGTCATTAGCAACAAATTAAGTCCAGTCAACTAGCGGTACAAAACTGGATGGTTACCGAGCTGTGTGGGTTCTTCGATTTTTTAGAAATTTTCTGACTTAAGTTACCAAAAAACGATCACGTCAATTACGAGAAAAAACTACTCCACTCCAAACATTTAATTGATACCTACTTTTATATAAATTTAAAAAAGAGTGATAATTAAAAAAAAAAATCTTGCATAACTTACCTACTTATATACTTAATCTCAGAAATAAAATCTTTATTAGCAAAATTTTATTTTTTTACCATCCAGTTTTGACCCCTAGTTGACTGGACTAAAGTTGCTAATAACCCCTTATAAGGAATACGTCGAGTTCCCCTGTCACCCTGTCTAATGTTTTTATCAATTACTTATCACATGGCACTTAAACCTAACTGACGTAATGTGGGTTCTGGGCTCTGCCAAACCCCTGCGGGGAATACAGGCGATATGTTATTAGTGTTTTTGAGAACTTCGTCCTTTCTTTCGTCAAACTCAAATCATTTATTTCAACTAAACAAATTACATGCACTTTTGAATTGTCAAAGGGTCGATCAGTCAGAAAGATGAAGCTAGTTGTCCATTCCAAAGCGTATAGGTACCTATGGAGAAGAACGGGCAAGAAACTCCACGGTGTCCGTGGAGTTTCTTTTATATCATAAAACTGTTACAAAATAATAGGGTTAAAGTATGAAATGGCAGTTTTATTGTAATAGGTACTTCGAATTGACATAGAACCTTCATGGTTTGAGATTTTTGAGTGAAACTTTTTTCACATGGTAGGTACCTATGAAGTTCTTCTTTTAAAAAATGTGCAACATTCGATTATCGACGATTATCGACTTACAGTTGTTTTTTTTATTCAGCTTAGACAAGAAAGATGGATACTTCGAAAATTCGAGTTATTTTTGAATACGAGTTCCGACGCGGAACTAACGCGGCAGAAACAGCTCGCAATATCAATGTTGCGTTTGGAGAGGGGACTGCTAATGAACGCACCGTGCGATTTTGGTTTAAACCATTGGTTTAAACGCTTTCGTGATGGAAACTTTGATTTGAAGAACGAACCACGTAGAAGACCGCCCACACAAGTGAATAACAATGAATTGAAAGAGATGGTGGAAGCCGATCCGAACCAAACTACCCAGGAATTAGCGGCAACGTTACCTTACCAACAATATTGACTCATTTGCGTCAAATCAATAAAGGAAAAAATATGAGAAATGGGTGCCTCATGATTTGAGAAACCGTTTTATCTCTACAGGAACTGCAATATTAGAAACCATTCGTCACCCTCCGTATTCGCCAAACCTTGCTCCAACGGACTACCATTTTTTTCGTGATTTGGACAATTTTCTACGTGATAAAAAGTTTTCTTCGCAGGAGGCAGTACAAAATGCTTTCACTCAGTTTGTCGAATCTAGATCACGAGAGTTCTATCGCAAAGGCATAAATGTCCTTCCTATTAGGTAGCAGCAGTGTATAGATAATAATGGTAATTATTTTGATTAAATAAATAAGTACCTACCTATGTTAAATAAAAAAAAAACGAATTTCAATTTTTCAGTACAAATCGGCAATTTCATACTTTAACCCCTAATATTTGATTAGTTACATCATTCGTGTGTTTCATTAACCATGTGAGAACGATGTAGAAACGTGCACGTTAAAAGCGTCCGTTATAGAAAACATAAAAACAATTCAGAAATTAAAATAAGCTAAGCGACAGTTGACTAATACTTACGAATATGTTATTAGCAGTATCCACCTCTTCCGTATTATTAAGACGTATATTACTCTTTGATCCCTAATTTAATATTCAAAACCGCACACTCTTGCTTAAATGCCTCATCTAGTTTAACTACTCACTACAAGATGGCGCTAATTTGAAGAACTCGAATATTCTACAGCGTTCGCTTTGGAGCACTTTCTCGAAAGTGACGCGCCCCACCGATAACAGGTGGCGTTGTCGTCACCCGAATATAAATACGGGGAACGTACCGGAGCCCGGCAGTTGTTTACTAAGAAAGTGAACTGTTCAAAACTAAAACGAACATACAAGCAAAGAGTACGAAAATGTCTGTGATTCCTTACTTCTACGATCTTGAAAGGCCGTTTCGCATGATGGAGAGAGATTTCTACAAACCTGAGAGTTTCTTCGGCTATTCACCATTTAATCAGCTGGTGCCTCGTGACTTCTTTGGAAATTCGTTCCTCAAACCTTGGGAAAACGCCTTCCGTCCATGGGAGAACCTCATGAAGCCAATGGAACAGCTCTCATCAGCGATGAATCAGCTTGCGCTGAACAGCGTGGGCAAAATCACATCAGACGACGAAAAGTTCCAGGTTAATGTGGATGTCCAGCATTTCGCACCTGAAGAAATAATCGTGAAAGTGATGAACGGACAGGTGATCGTTGAGGGAAAGCATGAGGAGAAGCAGGATGAGCATGGATATATTTCCAGACAGTTTGTAAGGCGGTATGCTCTTCCACAAGGGTGCTTACCTGATACTGTGGAGTCAAAATTGTCATCCGACGGTGTCTTGACCGTCACAGCACCTAAAGTCCTGGCTATGCCTTCGACCGGAGAGAAGATAGTGCCAATCACACACACAGGACCAATCAAGAAGCAGCTACGGGCTCCAGAACCAATTGCGGAAGAAGAAATTTGAATCTGAAAATAATTTAAGTAAATGATCATGTACCTAGGTATTATTTTTCTTGTAAGACTGATTTGACATCTGTGCTATAGTTATTACCCTATTTTTCATTTTTAATAAACTTCTTATGTACCGATATCCCTTTTGTTTTATTATATTTAAATTAATACCTATCTTCAAGATGCATTGCTTGGTAAGTCTGACTGACAACCAGTCTTACCAAGGGGTATCGTATTACCCCGTAACTGGGTTGTGGAGTTCAGCTACTGGTATTCAGCTGCATCCGGTTAGACTGGAAGCCGACCTTCCTTCCGCCTGGTCAAACTTAATGGTCAAACTGATTTGACCACGATGCATTCTGTTCCGGATAGTCAAACTACTTAGTTAAACGAAAAATATCCACCCTTTGTTATATATGTTCGTAACTTGTACAGTCATTAGCAAACATAATTTCCTTCCTCGTGGTCAAACTTAATGGTCAAACTGACTTGACCACGAGGAATTCTGTTCCGGATAGTCAAACTGAGTGGCTATTTAAACTTTTTTTCAAGCTCCGACCCCAACATAGTTGGGAAAAGGGTAGACAGATGATGAATATCTTCAGATGCATTGTAGATACCTATTTAATGTATAATATTATTATTTTTGTTTGTAATAGGTAATTATAAAAATACGCTTGATTTTGGTTCATTTTGATTTAACTGCCCAACACTTGAGGCAATGCACATGATTATCTTTTGCACATAATATTTCCAAAGCACAAATCGTGATCAAAACAAAAATCTTACACATAAAGTAGTATATTTAGCCATTTTCGTACACAAAATCGCCAAGTTAACATTAGAATGCAAATAAAATACAGTTGCACTGTTACCCAAACGATGACGAGTCAAACATATAATTTGGTTTCCACTGAGGGTCATGAACAAACAAAACAACTATCCTGGGATTGGCGTTGCGCCCATCGCAACAGCTGCAACTGCATTCACTGCCCGTTTTCCTCCTTTAACGGAGATTCTCCATCTCCTAATTCTTCATACTTTGACCCATCAGGTTGAGTCCTCACTGGCCCCGTTTGAATGATTGGTACCACGCGTTCATTCGAAGTTTGCGAACGCTCGAGAGGCGCGGTGACGGTCAGCACTCCATCCGATGACAGACGAGACTGCACAGCGTTAATGCTGCAGCCCTCAGGCAAGGTGTATCGTCTCGTAAACTGACGAGACACCCATCCATGTTCATCTTTCTTTTCACCGTGACGACCCTCGATAATGACGAATCCGTCAGCAGCTCTCACCGCAATGTCTTCAGGCGCAAAGTGCTGCACGTCCAAATTGATCTGGAACTTCGCCCTATCAGATTTTATGGTTGATCCTGTGTCTCCCAGCAAGGTCGACAGTTGCCTCCATGGCCGGTAGTACTCACTGGACATGCGGGAATGCGGAGCTACCATCGTCAATATATCTTCAGGCGTTAGTGCCAATGCAAAATGTTGGTCCGATAAGCGCCTGGGGCGGTCTATATCGAGAAGAAATGGTAACATCGACATATTATTTTCAGATTATTTTCAAGGTGAAAAAGAAATGCCGGTCAGCTTCTTCTGACGTTTCCGTATCAAATTTTACTGCGCATACCGTTCTGCGCAAACTATGACTGTCGTCTGTCTGGCCAGTCGTTGCAAACATTCTTTAGTAAAAAGTTTGCATACCTAATAATAATTTATACCCTAAATGTACCCAACTATGATTTTTTTTTTTTTTTAATCATTTGGATTTGCAACCGTGCAATGTGCAATCTGTACTAATATTATAAAGAGGCGTTTGTTTGTTTGTAAGATTGTTTGTTTGGGATAGGTAATATCTGGAACTACCAGTTGGATTTGGAAAAATCTTTGGGTTTTTATAGCAAAAATAAAAATAAATTTATTAATTCGAACAAGAAGGAGTCCCTATAAGGATTTTAGTAGGTAGCTGTAGCTAGGGCCTGGGGGCCTATTTCTATTATTAAGCTCGGCCAAAGATATGGGCGCTTCCTACACCGTATCACTTACGGAGATAAGATTAGTTCGGTTCCGAACTAAGAATGAATGATAACATCACAGCACGATTTGACAGTAATTGTCCCTAATACCGATGTGATTTGCCTGGCTGAAAAATTGAAGTTACCTCTTGTTAGGCGGATCAACAACTATCGGACGGGCTCGTATCTTCGTTGAAGGACTTAAAGAGTAGAAATTCAACATGAATGATGGAGAGAAACATTAAATTTACTACCCATTCTACGTGTATCGGGAGGTTTTTCTTCTCTGCATAGCATGCCTTATAATGTGATGCAAGAGAGTGCACACAAACAGAAAAATTAAATGTTACATCGTAACTATACATAGTTTGCAGTCCTAGGATTGGGAGTGATCGATACAATGTTGCATTCACTATGAGCGTTTGATATGACTGGTTTGGATGATGCATCTTTATTTATAGTTAACTGACGGATGCTAATGTACGCCAACTCCCTTTAATATATTAGTGAAATCATCTAAACCTACTTATATAAATATAAATGAATTCCTATTTGGTCACGCCATAACTTGATACCGACTTTACCGATTTCATCCATTTTTTAAGTTTTCTAATACTTTGTAGAAGATTCTTAATATGGTTGCATATTGATACTGCGTCACGACACGACATGTCATGTGATACATGATACACCGCGTTCCACCTCGAAGCGGTTCTTTCCCGATCATCAAAGGATATAAGTACGAGTTGTTGACACGCTGACAAGATACAGTATCGTAAAGTATGGACGTGGTTTTTGGCTCAATCGGCGAGCAATAAGATGATGATACGATGCGGTCGATGACGTCTATAAATCGGATACGTGTGTATACTCGATACGATACGCCCAATTTAGAACTTCAAGATGATACAAGTGACATTTGAACACGAAAGCAGTCCAAGCATTGGGAGTGATCGATAAATATTGTTAGAATAGAATAGATCTTTATTTGCACAGAAAGTAGGTACCTACATACAAGTTACAGATGTTAAGTTTAAAATGATCCTAATACTAACTACCTTAACGAAGGCACGCAAACAGTTGCGCAGTTGTTGTTGTTGTTGTTGCACTAATTATCATCTCACTAATATTAATCATCGCCCTATTTATGTTTGTAATGATTATTCTGGTCGGTATATCGACGCCCACACTTTAAAATACAAAGTTTTATTTATGATATTAACTAGCCTTTGCCCGCGATTCCGGCCGCGTGTTTCTTGTTCCCCCGACCCACCCCGTCGCATCGCATCGCCTGCCCGCACTATTACTTCGTTTTCGCTTAGCATTCCTTCTGATTTATTTTTATGAAGTCTTAATAATTATACCTAATAATATAATGCCTGGTATAGCCTTTTTCAAGAATTAGACTATCAAATGCAAAAATAATTTTTCAAATCCGACCGGAAGTTCCTCAGATTACCGCGTACAAACAAACAAACAAACTCTTCAGTTTTATTATTAGTACAGATATAGATAGATATACAGGGTGGCAGGGACATCGACGCGCAAACTGTAACCATGAATTCATCACATGAGCTTAGACCCCATAGCGTCAAAATTTTTCGTCGGTTATCAAAAAAAAAATCTTCTATTTCATAGAAAAGTGCAATACCTACGCGGTCAAAATGTATGGAACAGCAATATATATCTTTTTTAATAACCGACGAAAAATTTCGACGCTATGGGGTCTAAACTCATGTGCTGAATCCATGGTTACAGTTTGCGCGTCGATGTCCCTGCCACCCTGTATTAATATTAGCATATTATTCGTTTCCGTCGTACGCCAACTCCCTACTGAAAGTATTAATTTTTCTATTCATCCTCGCACTGGAACGCCCTACAGCAATTAGGCACACCAACCGTTTAGATGTCATAGAGCCTGCTAATCAACATGAATTAATGAACAAGAAAAAAAAAGAAAGAAGATACCTACGTTTATGTGCGGCAAACATGACGCAAAAAAGAACACTAACACAAAATAACAAGTTGGGGAAAAAATGAAAGGTAGACATTTACTTTAATTTTTAGTGCAACAGAAGATTTCATTCTTTGCAAAGCATTCAGTGACTGGAGACCTCGGAGCAAATACTGCTCCGTGCAGGAGATGCATGGGCGTTCACATAAGCACATAGCTTATTTAACAGAACGTTACACTAACATAACACCATTCAGCGGGGTAATTGAGTGCAGTCGGTGATAGCAATTAACTGACCGCCTTAAAAATTAAACGAATTTGAACCTTCTGCTTGTTAGCAATAAGCTTATCGAAATATAACAACTGGTTCAACGTCTACGATTAATTCTTTTAACGCGCAGTGTTAAGGTAGGTCATTATCCCTGCCCTTATCCCAATTTATTTGGGGTCGACGCAACATGTCGTTTTCTTCCATACTCCTCTATTGGCCGCCATCTCGACAGTCACCCCCTTTCTAACTATATCATCATTCACACAGCCCATCCATCGTTTCTTTGGTCTTCCCCTACTCTTATAGCCATCGACATTAATACTCAAAACTTTCCTCACGACATTTTCCTCATTCCTCCGTAACACATGCCCATACCATGACAACCGGTTTCCACACAACTTTTCAGTTACCGGTGCCACTTTCAAACTTCCTCCTTATATACTCATTTCTTATTCTATACATTCGTGTAACACCACACATCCCTCAGAGCATTCTCATCTCAGCTGCATGCAATTGCCTTTCATTCATCCCTTTGTGGCCCAACATTCTGATCCATACACATCTGTGCTTAACCGTCCGATCTACTTCGCCATCGCTTTGCTGCTATATAATTAAGTATATGAATTTGTTTTGTAAGTAGTTATTTTTAGTTTTATATAAGGTTTTGACAAACAACTAGGTACGCGAAATACTTCGTTAGAAATTATAAAAATAGTTCATTTAACACACACACTGACACGTTAATATAGTTTGTGGCCAACACTGGTCAGTCGGGGCCGGTATGTACTGGAACATTCTAGATGTTTCTACAATAGAAGGTTCTAGAACTATCTACGGCATAAGGCCGGGATGAGCCACGACCGAGTCAGAGTTCGATAAGCGATACAAGTGAATACCTAGATAGTTCGATAGTTCGATCGTTCGATAGTTCTAGAAAGTTCCAGCATCGAAATTTCTAGAAGGAACATGACTCGATTCGTTCTGCTACTCGATACTAGATGGCGCTAGTGGTAACTAACGTCACTATTTACCAGGCATTAATTATGGTGGCGTGCAACAGTACCTAACAAAAGCAAATCAAAGAGATTTGAGAGTTAGACAATAGGTACGGTAGAACATATTTTATTTGGACTATTTAAATCCTTTGGTTAAATAATTAGTAGGTGGTAGGG
Source organism: Apamea crenata (assembly GCA_949629185.1). Lineage (NCBI taxonomy): Eukaryota > Metazoa > Arthropoda > Insecta > Lepidoptera > Noctuidae > Apamea > Apamea crenata. Next base: position 2,431,055 of record OX451353.1, on the reverse strand, counting down.
TTGTAGGGAAAAAATAAACAGTAGGTACCTACCAAGTAGGTATGTAGTATCTAATAGGTATCGTTTTTGTCATATTTTTGTACATAGAAGAAAATTTACTAAAGTTTACTGCACATGCTGCATGATTGATAATGAATTCCAAACAATCGAATCAATGAATTTATTTATTTATTTGAGTAATTTTGTCTCAATAAACAGTTTTGTAGTTATTGAAATATTCCTAACTTGTCTATCTAAGTATTTACCTACCTTACTAGCAAAAAATAATAATGTTATTCTTTTACCAAAGAATATTTATACCTATTGCAATAGACAGATATGCAGACTATATAGAATAAAGGCGACAACCAAAGAATGCAAACTGTGTACGTACACTTTAGATATCTTAAACTTAATGGAAATTCAACTTACAGACGCCAGCACATCAAGCTACTACAATCTGTCAAATTTATTTAATAGATTTTCAACTTTATCGCTGAAATATTAAGGTTCAAGGTTGATTGGGAAAATTTGACAGTTTCGGGTAGCTTGACCTGCTGGCGTCTGTACGTAGGTATCCCCGGTATTCCTAATCCTGTTCATCAGTTTTAAACAAAATTGTTAAGCAGTTCGGAATGAACACAATATTCTTTTAAAAAGTACTAAATAAAAGATTGGCCATGAAGAAGTTGTAGCAAAGGTGCAATTGTTATTTCGACAAAAAAGGCAGCTGAGACACACACATTTGCAACTCACACACACACATTTTGGTTGAATGGGTATTGATTCGTCTCTAAAACAGCTGTTTTTGTAAAGTTTGAATGTGATGGTTTCGAATTAAGATGCGGTCTTGTGGGGTCTACTGTGGGGTTCATCTTTGATTCAAGAATTTAAACCTGTAAAGATAATGATTAATATAGGTATCGTAAGGTTACCTATAGCATAATCAGCCTACAATGTTCCCATTGCTGGGACACAGGCCTCCACTCTTTGTGGGGGAGTGGGCTGTAATTCACCAGGCCCAGTGTGGGTTCATCATACCTATATGAATGATTAAATTATTCTATTGCTACACCATGTCTTAAAGAACAAGTAGTTGTGTCAAATTTGTTTAAAATATTAAGCGGTTTCATTAGTATTGCACAATATTTTCAATATTGTTTTCATCATTATCTTCAGAAACAAATCGAACAAAATTCTATAGTAGGTACTTGAGTATACAGTTCTAGTTATCGAACAATTATCTAGAATTTGCTGTCATTGTAGATATTCTCGCCCAAACAAGCATTATCAAATAACTTTACAACAAAACAAAATATGTTTAAGTAAACAATATATTAACGATTTTAAATGAGGGCTTCTTGAAATCGAATCGAAGTGTAATTTTGTCTCAGTAAACAGTTTTGTAGTTCTTGAAATATTCCTAACTTATTTATTTACCTACCTTACTAGTAAAATATCTTGTACAGTCAACAGCAAAAGTAGATGATCAAAATCAGAAATTCAATACTAATAACGGAGTTCCGTCAGAACTGTGTGGCGTTGAAGTGATTCAAAAGTATGTGATTGTAAATTATACCAAACATTTACTACTAGTACAGCTGTTATATATTCGCGATCAGTTTTCAATTAAATTTCAATTTCTGATTTTGATCATCTACTTTTGCTGTTGACTGTACTACTAGAATGAAGACGACAACCAAAGAGTGCAAACTGTGTACGTACACTTTAGATATCTTAAACTTAATGAAAATTCAACGTACAGACGCCAGCACATCAAGCTAGGTACTACAATCTGTCAAATTTCTTTAATAGATTTTCAACTTTATCGCTTAAGCATTAGATTCAAGGATGATTGGGAAATTTTGACAGTTTTGGGTAAGTTTACCTGTCTGTACATGCTGTAACGGTGAAGAAATATGTTAATAACATCCCATAAAACTTCTTAGTCACTTATACATAAGATGTTTTTATTTGGAGTTGGCATTACAGTAGCATTCGTCAATTAAATATAAATAAATAATGCTTTATGTATATTTTATAGTGTGGGTGTCGATGCACCAACCGAAATAGTCACATCAACTATAAATAGGGCGTTGAAATACTTAATATCTATAACATTTATCGATCTTTCGCACACACCCAGACCCGACCGTAAACTGTAGTGCTATTCTGTAAAAATCTCACCGTGAGAACATAGGTTTTACGGTGAGATTTTTTAGAATAGATCGGCTGTATTGAAATGTAAGCGTAACCTACGTATAGCACCCAAATTGCGTAACACTCGATCTAGGTAAAGATATTGCTAATCCATTGCTCGATATGTTCGATAATTGGTCTGCCTAACGACGTAAATATGTCAATGAATGTTGCTGAACTGTCAAAATGAAAGCAATTGCTACTGATAGTGTGGTACAGTCGGTGATAGCAATAATTAACTAACCCGCCTAAATATTAATCGATTTTGCACCCTCTACTCATAACATTAAAGGTTATTCAATATGTATGAGTTTTACACTACTCGAAATCAAATCCTGTCTCAATGTTTCATTTTGTTTTTATTAAGTCTATAAATTGTTCGTTAAGTATTTCTTGCATTATTGTACCTACTCGTAAAGAACAAGTACCTACATCATTTGCATGTTGCTGGACTGAAACAATACAAGCCAGCACGTAAAATTCAACTGACCGCTGCACATCGCCAAGCAAGGGTCCGCTTTGCCCAAGAATATCTCAATTTTAATTGGGAAGATAATGTTGTCATATTTACCTACTGACGAGAAGTCCTTTAAATCCGATAAGGATGGACGAAGAATCTTATGGCGAAAGAAAGGTGAACGTTATAATGAAGATTGTTTACTGTCGTGTACAACCAGTGGTAGAATAACTCTGGGCTACTGAGGCTGGATGTTAGGACTCCACGAGACAGGCTCGACCTAGTGTGGAGTCCACAAGTTAAAATATAAAATTAGGTTTCCCCTGTAAAAATAATCTTAGGAGCAATTTATTTGTACATACTTAGATGAAGGAAATGTAAGAAAACTATTTGGTCAATAAACGATTTATTATTATATTATTATTATGTCTTCAATAGGCGAAACTACTACTACTACGCCAAACCGAATGCCAAATAATCGAATATCAATTATTGATCGACCACTATAAATCGAACGTCTAAATAGGACCTGGTGAAACGTCGATAGTTCTAGAAAGTTCTAGTATCAACATTTCTAGAAGGATCTTGACTCTATTAGTTCTGCTATTCGATACTAGATGGCGCTAGTGGTAACTAATTCACCTTGTACCAGGCATTAATTGTGGCGCGCAACAGTACTATTACACTACCCGCCATCTACTCAATTTACTTAAAATAAATCTCATTTTTTTTTGTAAAACTAGGGTAGTTTTTTGTCTAGAGAAATCTATTTCGAGAAAAGCTGCATTGAGATGAAAACTTCTAGAATTCGGTTAGTCGCTATTCGTCACCAGGTGGCGCTTTAATGTCAGGGGTAAAAAACATTCGGCATTGTTAACAATGAGGTGGCGCGATGGTACGCTCAACGGTTTAAAAGCATACATGTTTCTGAAGAAGGTATTTATCACAGATTCGCAATATAAAAAATAACTTCGTTGTTAAACGCTTAGCAAAGTCATTTTTTTCTCGTTTCTTTTTATTATTTCAATCAGGCTCTTTGTTTGCGCTACTGGACATCATACTGGAATGACTTGAAAAAATTAAAGGCAATCCAAAGATATCGTAATTAAATAGTTCCTAATTTATTATCCTAAAATTTTTAGGATAATAAAATAGTTTTCAGCCATGACAAAATGTTTCTAACATCTGCATGCGCGAGTCATCACGCACATTCTAGACTTGCATTCCAGAAAATTCTATTTGATACTAGATGGCGCTGTCGTCAATATAAATATGACGCCGGCTTCTGACCGGCATTCATTCAGACAACAACATTGAAGCGAGCTACAGAAAGTATCAGTGTTTTGAAGAGTTTCCAAGCGATTTCCAAGTGAATTATCAATTAGTGAAGTTTAATATTGAACCAGTAAAGACTATTAAACCAGTGAAAATGTCTTTGTATCCATTCTTCATGGACTACGAGCGTCCCAGGCAGTGCCGTCATCGTCTGCTTGACCAGCATTTCGGCTTGGGATTAACCCCACAAGACCAACTAACCATCATCGCAGTTCCCAAAGCCAGTCGGGACTACTACAGACCCTGGAGGAACCTTCAAGCCGCCGCACAAGACACCGGTTCCACGATCAGAGAGGAAAAAGACAAATTCCAGGTGAATTTAGACGTTCAGCATTTCGCCCCGGAAGAAATATCAGTGAAAACAGTTGATGGTTTCTTAGTGGTTGAAGCTAAGCACGAAGAAAGGCAAGATGAACATGGATTTATTTCTCGAAGCTTCAGCAGGCGGTATGCGTTACCAGAAGGTATTGATGCAGACTCGGTGATGTCAAAATTGTCTTCCGATGGTGTTCTGTCAATTACGGCACCGTTGAAACCTAAACCAATGGAGTCTAATGAGAGGGTGGTGCCCATCGTTCACACTGGGCCGGTGAAAAAGCAGGAAGGCAACAAGGAAGAACAGGGATAGAAGATAGAACTTTCCTCCAAGTGTTTAGTGTGTGTTTATCTTTAACCATTCCGTGTTCAGATACTTAATTATTTTGTGTTGTGATTGTTGAGAATCTGCGATTATTTTTGTATGTAGGTACCAACCTAAGTGATGCTTAATTTAATTAAATGACATTCTAGTCATTAAACGCTATTTATTTGTTTTATTTCCTTTCAGTAAAGTTTACGAAATCTAGGCTATAGAAATTTTAATCAAGAATTCAAGATTATCCCACCAAGACACAATTCACCTTCACCGTACACAAGTAGATCTAATCCTATGCAGCGCCTTAATTTACACACTATCAACCACAATCTGAATAATTTTGAAGGAATTTGCTAATCCATTCATTATATTCGAAAAAATTATTTGTTCAACAATGTAAATGACGCAATGAATGTAGTTGAACTGTAAAATGAAAGCAATTTTAGGGAATGCTAACTAGGAAATCGGCAGATGTAATCGCAGTTAGAACAGATTGGATCCAATTTAGTGTAAATTGGAGGTCCAATCACACTACTTCCTAAATTGTGTACAATCGTTCTTCACGATTGCGGCTGCATGCGTCGTCTGACCGATTTAGAATCCAGTTTAGTGTAGTGTAAGTAATAAGGGCCTTAGTGTTACGTAATTACCCCACCGGTCTATAGAAAAGTGGGTACGGGTCACTGCCCGCTTCAGCTTGACCTAGGGTAATAGTATTTAAACAAGCATAGCATCAAAGTTTTTGCTAGTAAGTACAGACACCAGCACATCATGCTACAAACAACAAACAACTTTAAACCTTATAATTTAGTGATAAAGTTGAAAATCCACTAAAGAAATTTGACAGATTGTAGTAGCTTGATGTGCTGGCGTCTGTAACGACCATGAAGTTAAGTGACGTTTAAATGAGCGTTTAAACGTCAAAAAACAGTCGCTAATCACTACTTAACCTTAAAAGCAACGTTTATGATTCGAGGGGATCATGTTTTGCGAATATCGTATTTTGCTTTTACTGTATTCAGCGATGGAAGGGTGGGTACTACGTCTTTATATAAAAGAATTATATTTTCAGTCCCCTACAAGCCATCACCATTTTTATTGGGGTCACTTTCAACAGAATTCTTCATATTCTATCCTTTCTACCAACACCATTTTCAGAGGTATTCAATCGGAAAAGTAAAAATTAATTACATTGAGATTAGCGCCATCTGTTAAAGTTTTGAGTAACCACTTCATGACGCACATTAGTAAGAAGTAAGGATATATGTAGTTCGCCAATCATGCAACAGATGGCGTTAAAAAGAACATGCATCACAAGATTCACAAGCGCACTGCTAAGATCAGAGCTTGATTCCCTGATTTGGTCAAATCAAGTGTTTTATGAATTTCCATCACGAATTTATCAGTAGCAGTTCGAATCCGAAGTTTGGAAGTTAGCAGTGTGACGACAGATCCGAGAGCAGGGTCGTCAGTCCTCTTTCTCGGTTCTCTCTCTTTCAATCGGACAGTCAGCAGATCACTCCCATCGGACTACGAGTGCACCTGTGCTGTAGTACACACTGCGCACTATTACAAATATTCCAATTTCCTGCGTACCTGGCTAGCCTCCATTGATATCGGCCGCCATTACTGAACATTTTTACCGCGTAGATATTGCACTTTTCTATGAAACATCATTTTTTTTTTATTACCGACGAAAAGTTTCTACACTAGGGGTGTAGAATCATGTGCTGGGGGCCTAAAAAGTCCACTTTGGCAGAATCATAATAGGATAACATTAAGAATCTCAATAAAAATCGTAAAATGGTCACAAATGTTATTAAATGGTTTTTATAAAACCTTCACCACTTTAAAGATAATTTAATTATTTATCTTTTTAGAATACGTGTTTTACATAACTAGGCTAAGCTGTATTTACTTAATGTTAGTAGTTAAGCATTAGTATTAAATAATAATAATACCTATGATAAAAACAACTGTACGCGTATATTGCTAATTGTAACTTGTTTGTAGACGCCTTGGGTTGACCTGTTAAGTCTACAAAATAAATCTAATAAATAAATAAATTCACAAACTGACAATTCATAATATGATCTTCATATCACGCAATTCACCTGTTTGACAGTTTTGTATGGAAATTCGTAAAATGGTCCACCAATGTTTACACCAAATATGATTAATGAATTGTAGGTGATTAAACTATTATATGTAACCATTAAACGAAAATTAGAGGAATTGCTATTGATCTGCTGGGAATTCAGGAAATGAATAGCTTATATAGGTGGCCTTTTTAGGCCCCCTGAATTCATGGCTATAGTTTACGCGTTGATGTCCCTGCCACCCTGTAAATATCATAGTAAATTCCTAAGTACAAATTTATTAAGTTTTGTGATTGATGGTCCGATCGATGCTGATATGCAAGGAACGGTTCAGAGGTGCTATCTAGGTTTTCCCCCTATGCTATCAGTTAGACGGCTATCACTCCGGGAAATAACCACAATAATATATACTTATTCTTTACAGATTTATTGTTAACCTTTCGACCTAAACGCCATTTTTTTGCCGTTTTAGGGATCCGTACCCAGGGTAAAAACGGGACCCAATTACTAAGACTCCACTGTCCGTCTGTCTATCACCAGGCTGTATCTCATGAACCGTGATAGCTAGACAGTTGAAATTTTCACAGATGATGTATTTCTGTTGCCACTATAACAACAAATACTAAAAACAGATTAAAACAAATATTTAAGTGGGTCTCCCACACAACAAACGTGATTTTTTTGCCGTTTTTTGCTCGATATTAATAATGGCAACCGGTAGACTTTTGAAATATTCACAGAATATTTAGTAGTATATTCACTTTAAAAAAAAAAAAAAAATTAAAATAAAATAAATATTTAAGCGCTCCCATACAAGATTTTTGTAGATAATGGTACGGAACCCTTCGTGTGCGAGTCCGACTCGCACTTGGCCGGTTTTTTACATACCGAGACACCTCCGTCACGGTAATATTACCGTGCCTCCGTGCCTCGGAAAGCACGTTAAATCGTTGGTCCCGGCTCTCATTCGTGGATCTTTGACAGTCGTTAACAACACACAATTTCTAGGCATTCACATTGACTCTGGGCGGAAATGCTACGAAAGGTTGTACACGAAAGTGCATTACTAAGCGCTTACCATGCAAACGTGGGTTCTGTACTCAAATATGGTGTCCTTTTTTGGGGTAATTCTCCCAACAGGGAATCTGCGTGTAAAGCGTAAAAAATGTATTAGAAGTATGTATATGTGGACTTACAAACTGATACGTGTAGAGCAGTGTTTACTAGTTTGAAAATCTTAACTCTCCCGTCTGCGGTGATGATAAAACGCGATATTAGCAATTATAAAACAAAGAAGTGCACGACATAAAAATGAATTGAATGTTATTAAAAATGTAGGATGGTTAAATTTAAAAAGAGTATATTTGGGATAGGGATAAAAATTTATAACAGACTACCAAATTGTATAAAAAGTATTGAAAAACTGAATATTTTTAAAGCTAAGCCTGGCTAAGCCCAAAGAATGTTTAATAAGTAAAGCATACTACCCGATCAATGACTTTTTAAATGATAAAGATATCAACATAAAAACATTGATATAAAGTATGTGAATATTAAATTAAAAGTGTATGTGTTTTTGACATAATCCTATTAATTAGTTATAATGTATTTTGACATAAATAATTATATTAATGATGAAATGGATTTTGAATGACTACTATACAGGGTGGAATTTTGTAATGCCACCTGAAGGGAAAGTACTCTTAATACTGTAGATAGAAGATTTTACTCAAAGAAAACATTCCTTTATTTTTGAACAGAAAGAAAACTGCATTCAAAGATTTTCGAAAATTTGCTTGCCACACCCGGGAATCGAACCGACTAAAATCTGTAAAAATTACACCCTGTACTTTTATTGCATTGATCGTTAGGATCAATTATAAGGATGAAATCTCTCTAACAAACTTGATAAATAAAATGATAGGAAAACTATAAAATCTTAAATTATTTGCACGAAATGGGCTCCATTTTCTTGGATACACAAATGTATTCTTCTAACGAATTCATTTCTAGTAACCTTTAATGACGTGTTGTGGTGGTGTTATAAATCGCATTCTGAACTTCAACTCTCAACTCGTTTACATTCGCATAAGATTTCGTTTGCATTCGATTTAATGTAAATTTGATTTTTCACATATCCCCAAAAAAAAAAATGTAAAGGGGTGACATCTGGTGATCTCGCAGGCCATCTGATTGTGCCGTTTGTACCAATCCAGGTATTAAAATGGTTATTAATGTAGGCAGTAATGATTCTGCTGTTATGGGCTGGAGCACCATCTTGCTGTAGAATTATTTCGTTTCGCTCTTGCTCGGGGAAACCATTTGACTCATTTCTTAAGAGATCCAATATTTCAAGATACTTGACAGTGTTTAAATGACCATGACATGAAAATTCCACCCTGTATATTGTACACCTGGGTATGTTACAGCGATCGATATATTAATCTGGTAAGAACTGCTTTTCCACCTGTAGCAAACAGTAAATGAATTTGAATTGAATCGTTACGGGTCGTCAGAAACCCGAAAGTCTGACAACCAGTCTTACCAAGGGGTATCGTATTACCCAGTAACTAGGTTGTGGAGGTCAGACAGGCAGTCGCTCCATGTAAAGCACCTACTGCTATTCAGCTGCATCCGGTTAGACTGGAAGCCGACTCCAACATAGTTGGGAAAAGGCTGAGCAGATGATGACCTATTTATCATATTCAAGGAAAGAAAAATTCTAGAACTAGATGGAATACGCATTAGGTATAGGCATAAAGGTTAGGGTATTAGTTGCTACAATATTCTAGTTAATAAATTGTGTCATTATTTTAATGATTTCACTGGAAAATAATATGATTCATTGAGGGAAACAGATGTCTTTTAATTAAATACATACAATTCATTTTGTTTTTTGTTTACGTTGAGTTTAAGGCCGGGTGCACACTATTTTTGTTAGCTACTATGGTTTTTTTTTAATAATTGTTTCTGGTGTACCAAAAATATGTATCTATGTACTCTAAAGTACTTCTTTTGGTATCTACGGTTGGAACTACTACTTTAACACCCGCCGCTTTTTTTTGTGTATTTTTGAAACCCCAAATTGCGCAAAACCACACATAATTCGGGATCGGTGGGATAGTGGGCTGTGGGGTGTAGGTATTAAGGGTGGGGAAGATCACGTGGCGGTGGCTAATTTGTAATAAGTCCTAGTTGACAGAGCCCCACATCGCGGGGCCCGTACTTCTGAACGGTTTAAAAAAAAACCACGAAGGGAATGGCGGGGTCTTTGTTCGCTCCTTCAATGGAACCTAACCTGTCCGAGTGGGGGTGCCCCAAGACCCAAGCTCACTTCGCTCGCTCTTGCACCCTAAGTTCTCCTAGTAACATTACCGTTTTACTAAGTCCCGATGTTTTATTTTTTATATTATGTTCGTTTGGTGCGTAGTGTAATAGGTCCGGGAACCTTGGGAACGCTATGAAGTCAATCAATCGTTGTTAAAACAGGAGAACGATAGACATACAATGAATTACAATAAGTACTAACAAATTAACAATGAGAACACTTGACATTTACTGATACTTTAGTGTGATTCGGTGTAAGGTACTAAGGTTGGGATGCCACAAGTTTAGGAAATTCCTGAACTGATATGAACCTACACGAAAATAATATAGATGTAGGGAAGTGAAGATGCGTAATAAGTTCACATTAATATTACTGACTGTGAGAATATAACCTAATACAGTATCAATACCGACTATAACATCGAACCAATAAAGCAAAATATACATTAAGACATACAACATACAGTCGTAAATGAGTAGACAAAGCAATTGTGTTTCTAAGAAACCACAACCTTTTGTTCACAGCAGACAAAATTGTTTGCACAGTCCAGAATGTGGCGATAAGGATGATAAACTATGACCCAAACGTCCGGGCATTATAAGACGCAGTGGTCAGTCCCGCACACCAGTGATTCACAAACATTGAGACAAAATGATCGCCTTACTACTGTGCGGACTCATAGCAGGGGCGTGCGCCGCCCCACAGTTCGATTTATACTTCGGATCTCCTCGGAGACCCCAGCCATACTTCTCTAACTACCACGCGAGGAGTCATCCCTATGTCGATGAAAATGTCTTCGATACTGGAAGATTCTGGTCCGACCTGTCCAAGGAACTGAAAGAGCTTGATGACATGCTCGTTGACTTCTCTCACCGCTTCCCCACCAGCGTGTCCCAAGAAGGAGTCGAAGGTACCGAGTACAAGATAATGATTTCCCTGCCAGACTTCGACGAGAAAGACATCATAGTGAAGGCCCGCGAAGGATTGCTGATGATACAAGCCAACCACAAGTACACGGAAGGCAGTGAGAGGAACTACCTGGATGTGAGGACTCTGCCTGATACTGTGAACGTGACTGGAAATTGGATCTTCGAGCAAGGACTGTTGAAAATTACGTTCCCGTTGAAGGATGGAGCGGTCGTGAAGCCGACGGAGCCTATTACAACGACGGAGCAACAGTCGCAGTTTGATACGACTGTACGGCCGTACTTTGCGGGAAGTCGCGAGGAGATTGAGACGAACGCTAATGAAGGAGTTCAAGACGTTGACGTCGGATTGGGAAGAGGAGACATGGACAAAGAAAGTGAGCTGAAAACCAATGAAATTCCCGACAGGAACACAGTAGAAGCTACTACTTACGCTGTAGATCTGAAAGACGAGATAGAATTCGTTCCAGTTAGGTATTAGAAAGTGTTTTTTTTGTTAATAAAGTTTTTGACATTAATTCTTGTTTTTTTCCGTTAGGTACTGAATAAAGTGATAACAAGTTGGTCTTTATGTTATAGTGGCGTGTTGTTTATGTTATAAGATAGCAAGACATTTATTGGAATGTCTATATACTAATGAGTGCTATAATAGAATAACTAATGACGTCCTTATTTTACGCTTAGCACGCAGATTGTTAATCTAATCACGTTACTGAACTGTGCTTTCTCTTCAAATAATTGTATTCTTTATTGACCTTTTACAACAAATGTGTTTTGAAAACATCGTAATATAGGTATTGTTGTAAATTTTGTATTTTGGGAATACCTTTTTAGTTAACGAAGGACATTTTAAGACAATTGCAGGTCCTTAATTTAGAATAATTAAAGGCTACAAGTTTATACATATAGATATATACATATACTGTGTTCTCATCAATGCTGACAAGATTAGAAGTTGCAAAACTATGAAACTTCTAGCCCATTCTTCATCATACAAAACTATTTTTTTGGAAGGGGCATAACTAGCTTCAAATCTTCTTTTTTCTTGTTTTTGACATTCAAAACTATCGGTTATCGGTCTAAATGGAAAAAAAATTTTTTTTTTATTAGCACCAATAATATGATATATTTTGCCTTTGTTTGTAGACTCATATAAGAGGCCATAGGTCAGCGTTGTGTTCATTCTTTGTTGTTAAACATGGGAGTGTGACGTCACTTCAGCTCTAGCTAGAAAAGGCTAGGAAAGGATATCGGATGATAAATCGTCATTTTGTTTATCTGTGTACTTACCATCCGTCTCTTGTGTAACTACAAAACAAAGCAAAGCAAAGGGGAGATATTCGAAACTAGGTTAAACTCTCCCTATAAGAACTTGGAGATATGAAGACTCGGGTGATGAAAAGTAGGTATATTTGCTGCCCATACAGCACATATCTATAAAAGAAAGCTTTTGCGTATGTTAATAAATAAATGACGGATTCAGCCTTCAGATCAGGAGACGATGAAGACCATACACTTTCCATTGTTATCAGATTATAAACTGGCTTAGGCCAGTCTGCGGATCCAATGGGACATGGCGCAATTACTTAAGTAATTCATTAATAAGGAAAAATGCAACAAATAGTCTTTGTTTAGTTTTATTTAATTCTGAGAACTGATAAGCCAAAATTAGGTATCACTTTATAATATATTTTTTATTTTTTGGGTCACCTTGTTTTCACATTACAACAGATTGTCGTTTGATGATCTCATAAAATTAAAATACATACATAGGACTACATAGGACATTAGAACCTGTGCATAAACCACACATAGTTACAATACATACATAGTTCATAGCCACATGAAAGTGACACTGTCTAAACAAAGAAAATACATTTATTTAGCACAGATTAAAAGACACACAATACACTAGATACATACATTAGACAGATTAACAGACATTAGAGAGAAGAACAAATAAAACATCAAATAAAAGGTGTAAAGTCCGATGTAAGAAATTAGAAGGAAAATGTGCCTCACGGCTGCGCCAACAAGGCTTAGTTCAGCAAATTATGCCAGACAAAGAACTAGTGCCTGACGCTGGTCTTTGGATGCAAAGACCAGCTCTCAGTTATTTCTGTTTCATTTTTCTTTTTGTTACTTTTTTTTATATAATTTGGGTTTTGCTATTTTTGATTGTGTTTACTTTAATTTAGTTTTATGATCTTTCTGTACGAGTCGCAATAAATAATTTTTCTTTCTTTCTTTCAAAAGCGCACGGATAGACTATGACATAGGATACTTTTTATCCCAGTAGTACGTTCCTGTCAGATAATTTCCGACCTAAGCAGGCGAAGCGAGCAAAACCCAGTATAAACATAAAGCAAACGGACACTAATAATCTTTAGTAATAACAACTATTTACCTAACTAACACTGTTACACGAGCAAGATAACGTATAATGCTTGATGTTCTGCCATTAATTAGTGACATTAGCCCTAATTATGATAACCTGATATATCGCCCCGATGTGTTAGCTCAGACGACTAACTGTCTGAGTAAGCTCGTTATAATGACATATTATTGCAATGTTTGGCTGTTGCCTGGTTTTGCTCGAATTATTTTGAAAATGTATGGTTTCTTTTGAAATCACAAGACGATCGGAAAACCCCTGGAAGAGCTACTGGTCCATGAAGGAACTACATAATTATTTAAGGATGAGTTGCTTATGGCACTGAAACGCAGGCTCATGGACATGTGTATTCTTCTCGTCTTAACCTATGGTGCACGGACTTGGTCTTTGACTAACATCCAGAAGTCCAAACTCAAGTCAAGGATTGGAGGCTTTTGCCCACGAGTGGGGCAGCATAGGCTAGTAAATAAAAAATGGTTGGTTTGGGAGCCAGCCAACCTTTTGTTTCCTCACTGGATAAATGATTTGCAGGCATAAATCACTGCTTACAGCCAGAGCTTGGTGAACCAATTTTCATATAAATAAACAAAATATAGTTAGGTTTTTTGTCCCGCCGCCATTTTGTTGAGAGAGTTGCTAATACTGGATTCACACGGTTCGATTTTATTTCAACAACTTTTGTTGTTCAACAAAAAATACTTTGGATTTGTGATTCAATTTGATTGAAAGTCTGTCCAAACCCAAACGGTTCAAATTGCTTTCGACTTAGTAGTTGATCAACTAACATTAAAAGGTGAGAGCCTGGTATTAGTTATTCATATTAATATTCGTTTACCTATTCATATTCGTTTATTTGCATTCTACAATTCATAATGTCGAGATTAGAATTCAATCAGGCAATTCTCGTATTTTTTAAAACGTTTACTGTCTCATCTCAGTCACAATTGCTCAAGAAAACCTCTTGTCCGTTTTACAGTTATTTTACCCCTGACATAAACCTTATGGTGCAGAGAGTAGAGGTCACTGTGGTGCAAAATCAGGGGTAAAATAACTGTGAACGGACTCTACCAAAGCTGCCTACGTTTTTGACAAGTTTTAGACATTGATTATCGCTAAGATGGGCTTGAATTTGAAAGTTTTTTAAATATAATAAAAATAATAAAATAAAATAATAATAATATAATTGGTCTTCAAATATTTCAAGGAAAAATATTGGAATTCTCCGAATTCGTACTTTATTAAATCTGTTGACAATGTGGCGCCATCTATCAGTTTTTGCTGCTATTTTTAACTTACGAGTAGGTAGGTACACTTGGGACCTAGTGTTTTGAATGTTCACAAGTTTTCACTTAGTTTCAGAATTGTTTTACTAGATGTCGTTGTACTCAATTTGTTTGTTTTATAAAAACTTAATTTAAAAGTTGGTATGTTACATAATATAATGAAACAAAAGTTGTACTAACCAATTTTAGTTAAAATTAATTATGACGCCGATTCCCTTGTACAGAAGATAAATATTAGTTTAGTCCTGTCAAATTAAGATACTCCCTAACAAGTTTAGACGTAATTATAAACTTGGCTACTAAAATACGTCAATTTACGTCAGGCGCTGACTAATTTGACAGGACTAAACTAATATTATTATCATCAGTCCTTTTCCTAATGAAATAGAAAGAAAAAGATGCACTGAACTTAAATTTAGTTTAGTTTGTGAACTAGGGAATCGGCGCCATGATCAACCGATGTTGTAGAAGTGGATATTACTGATATACTATGACCTAACATTCCGATTAACATAAAATGCCAATAGAATACACAGTCACGTGAACGACACCGCAAGCACAGCTAGTGTTAAAATATTAAACAGGATTCATGAAAGCTAATTTGAGATAACTTGTAATGTTTAAGTTGTAACTTTGTATAATATGTAGGTACTCCATCCGTTCTGAAAGCATTAAGCATAAGCATGCATTAAGCATTACGCGTTCTTAAGCATTTTTTACAAGGTTGTTATAAAAATATTTTATTCAGGGGTTACATAACGATGTACCTAATGTTTTTATTTTTGAAGTGATAACTTCTTATGGTCGGGTAAACCGCTTCGTAACGTAACGCGTTACGGCGCCAGTCTGTCTGGCTTCCCTTTCTCTCACGCATACCGCAGCGGTAGGCAGGCTCTTCCTCTCTGACTCTAACCCACAGCACTAGTCGTATTTCGGACAGACGCTTCCCCCTCTCTCTACTCAGTGTTTATTGTACGATAGACATATACCATAGATTAATTTAAGTTATCACTTCTGTCGGGAAAAAAAAACGTAAAATAAAAAAAAACGTTTTTTTTTATTTTACAATTTGGTTTTAGCCACACAACGAAACTCTCGCAGGCTTTAGGTTAGAGGTTAGTCAGGGTTTAGTTAATGTAAACCCTGACAAAAATCTTTTTTTTTCCGCTAGCCTAAATGTCCCATTGCTGGGCAAAGGCCTCCTCCTCTCACCCCCTCCTTCACCCAGCCTGAATTGGGACTGGGTGGGTCACACTTGCAGGATGCATCCAGACAAATGGGCTAAAGTCGTTCCACAGTGGGTGCCTGAAGACGGACGTCGTCACCGAGGCAGGCCTAAGACACGCTGGCGTGACGATTTGGACTCGTTCCTAACCGATTGGACGGAGAAAAATCTTTTGAAAAAGTTTTATTTTTTTTAAAGGTTAAATAACATAAATATAATAACGAGTTTCTGTAGTAGGGTTCAATGTAATTCAACTTTTGATGATTACCTACTAATGTGCTCTAATTTACTGCGATTGCGAATAGCTGACTGCGTTAGCACTATAAATTAGATTAGCACGAGTTATTAGCTGCGGCTGTGGTTACAAATACAGGCAACAGAAGTAAATCAATAAGTACATACCTACCTAGTTGTAATGTGCATATCAGAGGATCTATTCTGTAAAAATCTCACCGTGAAAACTTTTACTAAGTATTATTTTATTTTGGTAACTAGTTTTACAACTAGTTCAGTTAGCAGCTTCTTACGCGGGCTCTAGACGATCAATTATACAAGGTCAAATTAAATTGGCTAGCGAAACTCTGCAGACGTCATGGGCATCGATATCTAAACGGTATAAAATAAAAACAAAAAACCGTTCAAGTGCGTGTCGGGCCACGCGCAGTGTAGGGTTCCGTAGTTTTTATAACAGCCAAGTGCGGGTCGTATTCGTTGACTGATAGTTTCGTACCATGCTGTAACTAAAAGCCAAACATGACTACCTACCTAATTTGACTTCCTATACACATCCTGACACTGATCCGACCATTTGGCACGGAAAGTTTTAATTTTTATTTTTTTAGATTTGGATTTGACTTGTCATAGCCGGTGTTTTGAATTTAAATACAGGACACAGAGCTACACTACTCACTTGTCACAAAAAAATAAAATTGAGGAATTCTATGGAGTTGTTCGAAATTTTCGAGTCAAATACAATTGGCCGACTATTACTCGTAAACTTGTAAAGCACACTTAAGTGTGAGAGTTTTCCTTTAAATTTCGTTATATATAGGTACTACTGCCGTGACATTTGAATTTCTAACTACAACCTTTTAGTTGGTAGAGGGGGGGGGCACACTTGACTATAACGAAAATTGGTACTTTAAAGCTTGATAAGTCACGAACGGTATACTTAATCAAAAAACGGTATTCTCAAACCCCTAATATTTTTGAAAGACCTATCCAACGATATCCCATACTATGGGAAGGACGAAAAAAAAATTATCACCCCCACTTTACATTTAGGGGAGGTACCCTAAATAATTGTTTTTTTCAAAATTTTAATGAACCACTTTTTCGACGTCATTAACATGTATACTCATGCCAAATTACAACTTTCTAGTATCAATGGTTTTTGAGCTAAACCGAAGACAGACAGACAGACGGACATGGCGAAACCCTTTACTACATATTGAGACCCCTCCATGCCTCGGAAAGCACGTTAAGCCAATGTTCCCGTCTGTCATTAGTTTTTTTGTTCACCTGGATTTAGCTGGATGTAGTAATCGATTTCAAATTTTGGTACTCTGTAAGATAACAAAAGCATACAAAGTAAGAAAGTATAAAAGTAATTTTATAACTTAGATAAGTTACCAGAACTAGGACACAAACAATATTAAAACTGAAAACTTACTTAATTTTAACTTAGATGGCACGAATACCCGAATTAGGTTCATGTCTGAATTAACATAAGGTTACGACTGAGGATTAAGTTACGTTTAAGTTACCACTAACTCGGAGAGTCTGCAGGTTTCTGTTAATTACTTAATTTGCCTAAGTTTAACCTAAGTTTAGCTACCTGATCCAAGGAGGATTTATGTTCCAAAGTTAGCTTACTTTTGCAGGTGTTGCACTAATTAGAATACAATCTATAAATACCTAGTTGACTGATGGTTTATGTGAGCGAAATAAATAGATGTTACTCGTAAATATATAATTGCGAGGATTTTCTTACCAGCAGTCATGTCACTTGGTTTTAATAGGTTTTATCTGTCCTTTTGATGAATTTTTCTACATTTTGTAAATGTGAGGACTTTGTAGGCCTTGTAGAGTTTAGATCTATAGACAATTTTTTATTTTATCAAGTACCTGGTACTTGTTGACAGGCCGACGCTGTCCTCCCATACCTACTGTAATTTGAAAACATTGTAAAAGCCAATTATTTTTAAAAGAGTAACCGCGGAGGTTCTTGCCGGCTCTTCTCCATAGGAAACGACCAATTGGAACCATGCACCTAGCTTCTTAAGTTTCATAAGTGCCCATGTTGGTTTATGTGAAATAAAGTATTTTGATTATGATTTTACCAAAGATCATTTTATGTGACTAGGTACTTTCAACGCTGTAAGATTGGTAGGAGGAGAAAACGATTTCAATAAAAACATGGTACACATGTTTGTAGACCATGTTTTTAAACAAGGTACACATGTTTGTAGACCATGTTTTTATGACTGTGTCAATTGCTATGCCAGGCACAGGATGGTGAAACACGTTGAAACCAATTCGCCTAGTTATAACATTTCACTGTATTAATTAGGACGACTTAGCGCTCTACAATACACACTACACAATAACCAATCTGTAGCCAATTGTGTGGCAGAGATTGCTGATTGCAAAAAGTATGCACCAAGCACTAACTAGCATCTCATTTGGGTCTCTTTTATATCCTAGTGTGCAAATAAGAGTACTTTACCCATCAGTTATTCAAAGAAATGTTCCTCATGTGACTTGCTTGCATGATTTTTTTGTTCAAAAAACTTGTAAAGTCTTAAGTTATTAATTTATAGCTTGATCCTACGGCCTTTAGCCGTTTCTCACGGCACCCCTGGGGGAGATTACATTGGCACGTTTTTTACCTTTTTATCCGTTATCCGGCTGTTTTAATATTCATTTAGTTATTATCATTTCAGAAAAGCAGTCGCTCCATGTAAATTCAGCTGTATCCAATTAGAGTGGTAGCCGACCCCAATATACTTGAGAAAAGGCTAGGCAGATGATGATTATCCTTAGAGTAGGAAAGGAATCCAGCCTTGGTTTCTGAATCCCTATTTGTTTGTTGTGTGATCTTATTTTAACTTATATGATTGGTTAGTTACTTTGGTAATTTAATCTGAACAGCTCACCTATTATTGAGATTTGCCGATTATGTTTTTAATCAGCGTGTTGATGACACAGAAATAACTTTGACATGCCCACTATTTTAGTTATAAATCTAAGGAATAAGTAATTAGATAATTAAGAAGTGATTTTCCTTTAATAGATTAAAGGAACATTACTTTATATCTACCTACAAGCCTCCACGTACCTTGAAACAAAAAACGTTCCTTTCCTAAAAAGGTTTTAACCTTTTCCCTAAAATTGCGTTAAAAGATTGAATTTCGAAAGGGAGTCCCTTTAAAAAAAATAAACAGCATCATTTTGTAAATCCGACAAAGATTTTTATCTCTATTGACTGTTCATCGAAGGGAATGACGCTATTCAGGATGGTACGCATCTTTTTCATCGAATACAATTTCAGATATCCGTTTCCGTCAGCGAGCATCCCAGGTGTAAACGATACGAGTACCATTGAATGTTTTTAATAATGTATGTTGATTTACTTTGCATTTTAAACGATCGGCTATAATCACGTTTTCGCTTTCCGTGTTCACAATGAGAGGAAACGTTACGTAGGATATATTATACCTACTAGCTGCACCTCACGGTTTCACCCGTATGAGTTTCGATCCCGTGGGAATATTGGGATAAAAAGTACCCTATGTGTTAATCCTGGTTATAAACCAGCTGTGTACCAAATTTCCTCCAAATCCATTCAGTAATTTTGGCGTGAAAGAGTAACAAACATCCATCCATCCATCCATACAAACTTTCGCGTTTATAATATTACATAAGTAGGATTCGGAAACAAAAGTGGTGAAATATTAAAATAGCCTACACGAGTAGCTTTATTCTACACGAGTAATTTATTCATTGGTACTATGTGTGGCCGTCTGGCTGGGTAAAACCGGCATCGATACCGGAGTCGAATGCCACTCTCTAACTTGCTGGCAGGCTATGACGTAAACTACATATTAACATGTATTTCGTGCTGTTACGAGAGAAAAAGAACGCAAAGAAAATCAAAGTAGCGGCCTACGGCGTAGCAAATACGCACATAGTGTAGCAAGCCACGAAGCACGTGTGTACACAGCGTAGCAAAGCGCGTAACATGTCCTCACACGGCGTAGCAAAGTCGTAACACGTCCTCATACGGCGTAGCAAAATGCGTAACACGTCCTCAGACGGCGTAACAAAGTGCGTAATACGTCCTCACACGGCGTAGCAAAGTACGTAACACATCCTCACACGGCGTAGCAAAGTGCGTAACACGGCCTTACACGGCGTAGCAAAGTGCGTAACACGTCCTCAGACGGCGTAACAAAGTGCGTAACCCGTCCTCACACGGCGTAGCAAAGTGCGAAACACGTCCTCACACGGCGTAGCAAAGTGCGTAACACGTCCTTCCACGGCGTAGCAAGTGCCCACAAAGCGTAGCAAAGCGCGTAGCACTTGTCAATACAGCATAGAAAAGCGTAGCGTCGCATCCCACCGCCTCTGTCTTTCATGTAGAGAACACGAGGTTATTGTGTGTCGATCGGCATGAATGTTTGTCCAATCTTCCGTTTCATCTGTGATGAGTAAAAGGGCAGGTGCAGTCGTGCATAGATACGGTGAGTTGTTCGATAATGTTCATATTCAAACTACACTCGAGAGCAATGAATCCGGGTCACTTAAAGAATGTTAAAAATCTCGGAAACTAAAAATGATAGGTTAATGCAATAAATTGTATTTAATAGACAATGTAATACTCCTTAAATGAAAGTAAAAAAAATATGAGTCACCATAC
Source organism: Apamea crenata (assembly GCA_949629185.1). Taxonomy (NCBI): domain Eukaryota; kingdom Metazoa; phylum Arthropoda; class Insecta; order Lepidoptera; family Noctuidae; genus Apamea; species Apamea crenata. The sequence continues at coordinate 2,410,274 of OX451353.1, read as the reverse complement.
ATTTTATTAACACAAAATTACATAAAGAAAAAAACTGCTGATCTCTCCTTAAAACAAAAATAGGAAACATGAAATTTTTGAACTTTATTACGATTTTCTTGAATTTTAATACTTCGTATTGCCTCCTCGTGCTTCCATTACTGCGTTTACGCGGTTTGGCATGCTGTAAACCAAGTTCCTTATACGATTTTGGGGAATATTCTCTCATTCCTCTGTGAGAGCAATTTTGAGCTCACGAAGCGTGATTGGGGGAGGGTTTCGTTGTTTTACGCATCTGCCTAGCTCGTCCCAAGCATGCTCGATCGGGTTGATATCCGGGCTGCGCGCTGGCCACTCCATACGAGTAATGTTCATCTCTTGAAGGTAGTCATTCACAATCCTGCCTGTATGAGGTCGGGCATTGTCATGCATAAATATAGCATCCTCACCTAAATTGACCATAAATGGACCAACGTGATCATTGAGGATTTCTTCCACATATCTTACGCTAGTTAAAGAGCCGTTTTCTATGATCACCAGCTCTGTGCGACTTTCAGAAGAAATTCCGGCCCACACAAGTACAGACCCACCACCGTAGGCTACTTTTTCTTCGATGCATGCTTGCTTGAATCTTTCCCCTGGTCTTCGATACACTCTGTGTCTTCCATCGTGCTTGTAGAGCATAAATTTTGATTCGTCGGAGAACATAACTTTTGACCAATCTTCAATACTCCAATTTACGTGGCTCTGGGCATATCTTAGTCTTGAAATACGATGCCCACGCTCCAGTTTAGGGCCGTTTGCAGGTCTAAGGGGTTTTAAGTTAGATTCAGCAAGCCGACGTCTTACTGTCCATGCACTTGGGTTACTTCCTCCGAGGCGTCGAAACTGATTTGTGAGTTCAGTTCCTGTGAGAAAGCGATTTCGAAGCATGGTGTTCACCAAGTATCGGTCTTCTCGTGCTGTGGTACACCTGGTTCTGCCCGTTCCTGGTCTGCGTAGGTTAGAACCAGTTTCTTCGTAACGTCGGAGAACTCTTTGTACTGTTGACAGCGACACACCGACAGTCCTGGCTGTATCGCGCTGACTCCGGCCGGTTTCCAGCATTGTAAGTATTCTGGTGCATTCTTCAGGCGTAAGCGACATAATTTCAGCTTGAATAATGAATATAGAGCACTATCAACATGGTTTATGTACCCACATAAATGACAGATTACAAACAAAAGCAAAACCAAATGCTGTAATTTCGTAGTTCCATCTTCGAAAGTGGCCCTTTTTCAAATTTGATTTTTTTATGATATAACTTTACAATAACTAAGAAGTTTTAATAACTTCATTTAAGGAGTATTACATTGTCTATTAAATACAATTTATTGCATTAACCTAGCATTTTTAGTTTCCGAGATTTTTAGGATTCTTCAAGTGACCCGGATTCATTGCTCTCGAGTGTATTTCGTGCTTATGGAGCTTTAAGTGTATACTAGATAAGCGAGAAGGTTTATGTATTGTGTTCTGTTTGGTTGCAAACGCATAGGTAGGTAACTTTTTGATTGTTACATACTGTGTCCAAAATTTTGCTGTTGGTAAAAAACCGGTGTTCACAGGCCATAGAGAAATAGGAAAAAGCACTCTGAAAATTGTGTTCCAGGTATCTAGCCTTGTTTTCCTAAAAAAACCTGAGTACCGTGTATTTGTAAGCAGGTTACCTGTTTTCTATGCAAACACCCTACTTCTGCATTCAGAGTGCTTTGCAATGCTTGCATTAGACTACGCATGGCCTGTTCTGCGGCTGAAACAAAACACTACGCCAGATTTAATTCCTTACTGTTTTAAAAATAAAAGACACACAAAGAGCGCCAGCTGGTCATTTTCAAACTCTGGTAAGGAAAAGTTTGAGGCGAAGACATATTCTGTGTTTTAAGTTTATTCTTAGCTACTTACGTAGGTTTCAACAGTTTCAATAAAGGAGTATTTTTTTTATTCGTACTTAAAAATGTGACCAAGGAAACACGTAAGTAATAGTAAGTAAAACAAATAAATAAATACAATAAAAAAACCTTACCTCTGTCATGTTTGACGGCACGGTTGGCGCAGTGGTTAAGCGATTGACTGCTGCGCTGCGTGTCGCGGGTTCGATTCCCGCACGGAACAAATATTTGTATGACCTACATGTATTTGTTCCGAGTCTGGGTGTTTTTCTATCTATAATATGTATGCATTTACAAAAAAAAATTGTATATAAGTAGTTTATCAGCCATCTTGTTACCATAACACAAGCATTAGGTTGCTTAGCTTGGGACAAATGGTTCTGTGTGAAATGTCCAGGGTTATTATTATTATTATTTATACTAAAAAGAAAATACAAACCAATTATTTTTACCTGACTACGGTGAAGCTAAAAGGAAGGGTCATCTATACGACTTATGCCTTAATAACATGACTTAGTAATGACATGTGACTCCGGCTACACTAAAACAGAAAAACACTTTAACGATGTCTTGTATAAAACTTTTTAGTTGGCGTTTTTATCATAGTAGAAGTTTTTTTTTTTTAAATGTCGTTTGTTGTGGCACAATAACTTAGTAGCAAACAAAATAGTACCTTTTATGTTAAAGTAGTTCCTCTTGGAGCAACATAAAATATTTTTTACTCAAAGGTCACAAACTTCTGGTAATGTCTCACTAACTTTGAGCAATAACTCTGATTTATTGTGTCCGCTCTTTTACTTCCTTGTTTTACGGAGACAGTCAAATTAGGTGGAACTACTTACTAGTTTCGCATTTTTTTAGGTGAGTCAAGGTGCTTGTTTAGATGAATTGAAAAAAAGAAAAATGATTATAATACAAACCTACCCACGGGTTCAAAACTTATGCGGGTGAAACCGCGGGGCACTGCTTAGCGGGATAAAAAGTATCCTATGTGTTAATCCTGGTTATAAACTATCTGTGTGAAAATTTCATTCAAATCCGTGCAGTAGTTCTTGCGTGAAATAGTAACAAACATCCATACTTCCTCACAAACTTTGGCGTTTATAATATTACTAGCTGCGCAACGCGGTTTCACCCGCATAAGTTTTGATCCCGTGGAAATATAGGGATAAAAAGTATTATATATGTCGCATCAAGGGTGGCCGAGATGCGAGGCATCGGGTCTTCTTCACGATCCGACATAGTTTACGTATGTGTGGGCACTGTAGCGGGTACTCGAACGAAAACATAATTTGAATTTAAAGTAACTTTAATAAACTAGCGATTATCAACCGAAACGCACACTTGCGTCGGAAACAAACACGTGCGTACGGTACTGAGCGTCTGCCAAGACTGTCCGAGCTCGACTGTTCACTGTAGACTGTCGCAGCACTCGGTCTCTCCACCAGTCCTCGCTGCATCCCCTCCACCGACGATCGTGTCCAAGCGGTAGGGCTCGCTTGCGTTTCCGATCACATGATTATTCGTTTACCCATCAAATTGTTAGATGGCGCTGTCCGCTGTACTACGGCGGCATCTATCCACGACACGGCCATCCATGACTAGCACCCGTCCCCGGGTGTAGTACCTGTGGACCAAATATGCTCAGAGAGTAAACAAGCTCGGCTATCCTGCCAAATACCCAATAACTAAGGTAGCTCGGCTATCCTGCCAAATACCCAATAACTAAGGTAGCTCGGCTATCCTGCCAATACCTAATAACTAAGGTAGCTCGGCTATCCTGCCAATACCTAATAACTAAGGTAGCTCGGCTATCCTGCCAATACCTAATAACTAAGGTAGCTCGGCTATCCTGCCAATACCTAATAACTAAGGTAGCTCGGGTCTCACATCAAAGATTTCTTGTAGACCCATTGCCACATGTGCTTACTGCACATGAGGTGCGGTTCAAGTTCAAGTTATTTATTTCATAAACGGTACAAAGAGACCTATCGCCACATGTACTCACTGCACATGAGCCGCTTTGTGCACCAACACAAACCTGGATCGACCGATCAACAAGCTAAGTCAAAAACAAAACCGTTAGAATTTACAGAAATGAATTTCATAAGCAATGTATACTCAACTCACAAAACTTTATTTCTGTGCACCAACACAGACCAGAATCGCACCATCGATTCTTTACATATCTGCCGCCACATATGCTACAACACATGAGGGGCTCTGTGCACCAACACAGACAAGAATCGCACCAACGATTCTCAAAAATCTAACGCAATATGTGCTACAACACATGAAGCGCTCTGTGCACCAACACAGACAGAAATCGCACCAACGATTCCTTCTAGACCCATCGCCACATGTTACTCATGAGGTGCGGTCCAAAGATTTGAGTATACAAGCCATTCTTAATCAGATTTGGTCTCACTACCCCTGTCATCAACTATGACGTCTAATTCTCGAGAAACTTGGTGATCGGTTATCCTCCTCACACAAACACTATTCTAAGGTTCGCCGAGTCAAGCGCCTTTAAAACAATCATTAAAGGAAAACCTACAGACTAACTTGACTTTGGTCAAATTGATTACCATCGTAATTGGCCTTTTTATCATTATTCCTGTGTCACGTGCTATATTATCTCGTCTAAGTTAATATCAGTCACATCGTCATCAGTCTTCACTAAACTAAGCCAATAAGGCCGACAATTAACAGTACTGTACGGTCGTAATACTAGGATCTAAAAGTCGATTTTACAACTATCCTCTTAACACGTTGATCAAGAAACGCTACTAGAAAACTAAGACGAGTATTCTAACAAAAGATCAATTAACTGGGAACGAACGCTGCCCGAACGTCAGTATACACGTCAGTGTTCGAAATTAACTTGAAAACAAGCGTTTGAAACTTTACATAATCTAACAACCAAACCTGTTGTGATAACGCAAAACCATACTATCAGATGTCATACTAACGTTAAATCATTGATCTAATAGCTTACGGCCAGTTAAATTATCATTTTTAAGGCACAACCGGTACAACATGAAATGAGATCTCTAAACGCAGATTGTTATTCAAAATCTCAGATAAAAATGGTAGGGTACTTTGCACACTTTTGACTTAACACAATCTTCTGACGCCAGAATCGCAATAAACTGGATATGACTCACCCAGTATTCATCAGTACACTGCTCGAATTGCTGACATAGCAAACTTAAGCGCATCGCTCGCTATTAGCCGCTGCTGCAGGCGCTGGCCTGGTACCCCATGGGCCCCTCGCCATGCAGGCGCTTCCATAATTGCATCGTGGACATCTCGAAGCAAAATGTCCGGTGTTGCCAAATCGAAAACAGATGCTGTCTGATCGCTGCTTTGGTCCTGCAGAACTTGACGCCAAATTGTTAGCATTGGATACCTTGCCCAAGGTTATCATCAATGCACTTCCTCGAAGCGGAACTTTCGATAAGCACCGGCCTGCTGTAGTATTCTTCTATGTCCACGTGTGATAATCTGTAAAGAAACGTACCCGCAAAGTATCACATAGCTCGGTCACTCCTGACCACATTTGGTACAGGCAAAAACACAATGAAACTAACAAACTAAAAATAGCAGAGTTCAGAGCATTACCCACTATTTGATTCCCAAATCTTAAGGTTACAATAAAAATAAACTAAGATGCATGTGTCTCATACTATCTAGTAACCTCCAGTTACTCAACTCGTCAAATTCATTTGCGCATCCCCCTCGGATCGCCAAGTCACTCCTGGACTTTATGGTTTCTCACGAAACCCCACATACACACAAAACACACACAACCTAATCTCTACTTTGTTTCAGCAACTAAACCATTACTTGGCTTTCCTCAAATTCGTTAGTAATACTCTGATCCAAACTATCATCGATAACAAAAGGTTCCTCTAAGCCTTAGTAATAATTGGTCAGAAACTGTATCAACTTACTCGTTGATTACATACAACGCTCATGACCCGGCTGCCGCAGCAGCTAGTGACACTCATGCCACCCATATCGTCATCACCTCAAGTGATACGAACAACACACATCACTTTACTTAGAGTCTACGACTCCCAGGTCATTACAAGACCAACACAACAATAGTCTCCTTTGAGACCCAGGTCCCCGCTGCACCACCAGCTGCCCATCGCCCCCTGAACGACTCACAATAGAGTTGCAGTTACGACTACAGACAAGTGCGTACAGTGTGACCTAATAGCCATGGTATGTGCTCTATTACTCGGTGGAGGAACTCACCTCACCGTCTTCTACGTTTAACTCGTTAGGAACACTACATACGAGGCATTGTTTGTATGTGATCGTGAGCGTACTTACCTATACGTACGCCTGGAGTTGAAGGCTTTTAGAGTATTGATTCAACCAGAGTAATGTAAACAAACTTTGATTGTCTAAGTATAGCGTAAATCATCAACCAGAGCCATGTCGCATCGTTATCCACATTAACAATAATCTTTATCACTAAGAGCCTTTGACACCTGGAAACCCACACACGAGTAAACCACTCTAACGCCACGGCTCTCCAGCCGACCAGCAATCGTATTGCTTTCACACATCCAGCGCATGGATCTGTGTGCATCACCCTGTGACACCACAAGACTTTACTACGACCGATAGAGAACCCCTACTCGCGTGCTTCCCTTATTGTAATCTTGTTCATCACCACTGTGATCACTATCTACGTCGACTGGTACATGGCTTACTGCCATCTTTCTTTACATATCGTGAGCATACTTGTAAGGTTCGAATTTAAAGCCTTTAACGTATAGCGATCACCCGCCAAAACTTCCGCTACCTTAAACGGACCTTTGAACTTCCGATCAAACCTAGTCTTATAATCTGATTTCACTATTCGTTTTCTATTAACACGAAATCGTCAACCAAATATTTTGTTATAGCTGCCTTTGTTCTATCAAATCCAGCTTTCTGTTGTTGACCGTTTAAAACTGAATTTATTACAAGAGCTTTATGCAACAAAAACTCTGTCGCAGACATGTTATTCGAAAAGCCTAGGTTCAATATTTCACGTACTATCATAATATTACTTTGCAAGTAAATGTCGGGTAGAAATTTAATAAAATCTCAAGTTGTTGCTCGCTAATTGCAACGCTACATATGATTTGGTCTGTGCTGAATACACGTGTTTGACCAATACCAGTCAACGCAACAACGTTATTAACCCGTTTGCCACTTAATTTGACTGCACAACTCTCTTTTACTAACGAGCATTCAGCACCAGAATCGTAAACAAAACAATACAGCTCACCTTTATTTTCCAATGTGTCTGAGGGCAGTTGTACGACGTCCAATCGCCGTTCACAATTTCCACCACGTTGTCTACCATCCACGTAGCTGCCACTACTCGTGAACCAGGCAGTGATATGTCCTGGTTTCCCTCACTTGCAGCACACGAAGGGCTTCGCTGACGGCTGCGGGACTGCTTGACTCGATTCTTAAAGTCACTTCACGTTACTGGTAGCTATTTGCGATAGCCACGATGATTATGAGGGCCTTACTGCTGGCCACAACAAGTTAATCCGCTGTTGTGGACTGTTATATTATGTTTGCACACACCTCCTACCGCGTGTTCTAAACACGGGAACGGGATACGTCGAACTCAAACACCGGTTAGAGACAGTCTTTTTTTTCAAACATGGCGGTAGGCGCAACTGTCGCGTCACGCGGCAAAGGTATTTTTGCATACAGCCTATGCCCAAAACAACATGTACCATAATCGCGCTTCCGTATCTGGCTTGTCTGGTTACAACTCGAACAGATCCACTCGATTATTTAATAAGCGTTCACTTGTTTGCACTTTGCATACACTTGCACTTCAAATGTCAACGGTCACTTTCACTTTAAGCGTTCTCATTTTGAACACATGGGTCGTTGAGGTCCAATCCCAATTCTGATGTCGCATCAAGGGTGGCCGAGATGCGAGGCATCGGGTCTTCTTCACGATCCGACATAGTTTACGTATGTGTGGGCACTGTAGCGGGTACTCGAACGAAAAGATAATTTGAATTTAAAGTAACTTTAATAAACTAGCGATTATCAACCGAAACGCACACTTGCGTCGGAAACAAACACGTGCGTACGGTACTGAGCGTCTGCCAAGACTGTCCGAGCTCGACTGTTCACTGTAGACTGTCGCAGCACTCGGTCTCTCCACCAGTCCTCGCTGCATCCCCTCCACCGACGATCGTGTCCAAGCGGTAGGGCTCGCTTGCGTTTCCGATCACATGATTATTCGTTTACCCATCAAATTGTTAGATGGCGCTGTCCGCTGTACTACGGCGGCATCTATCCACGACATATATAATAAAGTATCTGTGTGCCAAATTTCATCCAATCCGTTCAGTAGTTTTCGCGTGAAAGAGTAACAAACATCCATCCATCCATCCATACAAACTTTCGCGTTTATAATATTAGTAGGATAGGATATAGTAGGAAGTAGGATTATTAGGAAATAGCGCAACTAACAATTAACCTTTTGTACGAAATTAAATGATAAATACAAAAAATCCTTTGCCACTCAACACGGCAATGCTACTAGTATTCTGGGCACCTTACCAGATGACAGTATTTTGACGCCTAAGTTACCAAAAAACAAAAGTATTTTTTGTATTGCCAAATATTATTTATTGAGTGCAATGAAATGCCAATTTTTTGGCAAAAGAGCAACCCAGCTCTCTGGTCACGTGCAGTGTCGACCAGTCGACGAGAAATTTCCTTAAAGAGGAGACACGTTTTCACCCCAAATGGCTCAAAACTGTAGTCACCCATAAGATTTACAGTATTTGCGTCGCTTGAGGGTCAAGAGAAATTGGTTTAATGCCACAGAAACACGTGCATATAAAAAGGTGATGCTGCGCTTATCCATAATTGGTGTTAGATGCATAATAGGTAAGTAATTGTTTTAGGCCTGATTTTTCAATCGACAAATAGTTTTTATTCGTGGAATAAAATTGACGTCTGGCAGTTTTTGTAGAGAAAACTAGCTTTTGCCCGCGACTTCGTCCGCGTGAAGCAACTTTCTTGCATTTTTTTCCGTAAGAACTATTCTCGTACTTCAAGGAATATTCTAAAAAAAGAATTAGCGAAATCGGTTCAGCTGTTCTCGAGATTTCTCGACAACACATTAAGCGATTCATTTTTATATTATAGATATTATGTAAAGAAAGAAAGAAAAAGTATTTAATGCGACTCGTACAGAAATACCATAAAACTAAACTAAACTAAACACAATAAAAAATAAAACAAATGAATGAATGTCAATCTGTCATATTTAATCTTCGGATAAAAGTTATTTGTCAATTGAAAAATCAGCCCCTAGAGAAGTGTATTTAAATTCATCGCTCTGAAAGAAGAATTTATTGTGATTTGAGCAACAAAAATGTTATGCCGAATGGACGCACACATGAAGGCACGATGAGCAGTAATTAGACAAAATCCAACCGTTCACATACACACTGCTTATTACTCAGCGAACCTTCGCTTATCTTATTTATTATGTTTTTCCTCATAGAAGTAAATAATTGTTTTGAGCGAAAGTGAGCGATATAAGTTGTCTTATACCGTATTATATAGGTTATGTTTTCACTGAACAGAGAACTCCTGCGGAATATAAGTTTTGAGAGCCCCACGTTGCTGCTAACAATCAGCTGTCCCGGTTTACTAGGACTTTTTGAAAGTATAAGTATACCGTCAGTGATAATTTACAACGAGCAAACACCAATGTAGTCACTCAACATTGCGCCAAGCCCAATCTACCCCACTACAAACAACGTCATTTAGATTCCACAGTCAAACACGATAAAACTAAATACCTCACCAACACGGCTCCACAATGAAATTCCAAACGTTTTTTTGCGCAAAATCCGTTTAAAACGTACGGGCTTTGAAATCGGATTCGGTTATGGAATTCCGGCAGATTGTAACAAACGAATTCCGGTAGTTGTACAATGTACGTGTTTCAAGTTAGGATGCGGTTTCTGGTCCGGAGTTAGCGAGTTAGCAACGAGAATGTGGAAGTTGCTACAGTATGGCAGAACTATGATATTGTGGTCGAGATGTGATGGACTTGATGAGATGGCATTTGAATCAAGCGTTTTCAAATTTTAAGACATAATAAGCTATGATTTATCATGCTTGCCCATCATAATCAGCGTTTATAATATTAGTAGGAAGTACTTTTGCATAATCAGCCTATGACGTCCCCACTGCTGGGACACAGGCCTCCTCTCTGTGAGAGGGAATGGGCCGTAATACACCACGCGGGCCCAGTGCGGGTTGGTAGATGTCACATGTCTTCGAATTTTTGGTCCTAAGACATGCCGGTTTCCTCACGATGTTTTCCTTCACCGTTATGCTTGCCCACTGTTGCCATTTTACCCGACTTCGCTTTTTATGATGTTTCTCTTCAGCTGTGTCTTAATGTGCAACTGTCCACCGTATGTTATACCTGCGCAGGTCGACCCCCATGTCGTAGCGTGTATGCGATATTTACAATACGGTGTCACTCGAAACATATCGTTTTCGATTGTGCACCCTTTCGCCTGCTCAGGTTCAAAAGCACAGGTAGACCTCTCCAGTAGTGAGGGGCCATTAGTGTGTGTGGCCGCCATTACATAGATTAGCTTAGAAATGAGATGATAAAAAAAATCAACAAGACAATTTGCCATTACGACACAATACTGTCCAGTAATGTAACAATTTCGTCAACATTTCAATCACTCAATCAAAATATTTTATTTCACAGAAACCTAGTTATGCCGTTAATGAGGTGCCAGGGAAGCCAAATGTGTTATTGCCAAACTTCATTGTCTTCAACGTGTCTTTAATCTTATAAATTATGCTTTTTAATGAGGACACGTCTGACGTGGGTTTTGAACTTTCCATCGCTAAGTGCTGTCTTTGTGGATGGTATTTTCTTTTATTCGTAATACCGTCCCAAAATAAACACTCATTAAAATATTAAACGGAGAATTAATGAGAACAACAATCGAATTAATAGGAAAACGTAATTAACTTGAAAGTGGTGAAGAATCGTGTTTCTATTAATAACATAATAATTAATTGACGGAATTGATTTAATGTTTTGAAGTCGAGTAAACAAATTTTGGAATATTTTGTACATTAAACTCGGTTTGTTGTAGTTAATAAAGAGAGATATTAGGGGTTAAAGTATGAAATTGCCGATTTGCTTTCAAAAATTGTAATCCGTTTTTTTTAATTTAACATATTTATTTAATCAAAATAATTACCATTATTATCTATACATTGCTGCCATCTAATAGGAAGGCCATTTATGCTTTTGCGATAGAACTCTCGTGATCTCGATTCGACTAACTGTGTAAAAGCATTTTGTACTGCCTCCTGAGAAGAAAACTTTTTATCACGTAGAAAATTGTCCAAATTACGAAAAAAATGGTAGTCCGTTGGAGCAAGGTCTGGTGAATACGGAGGGTGACGAATGGTTTCTAATTGCAGTTCCTGTAGAGTTAAAACAGTTTCTCGTGCTGTATGAGGTCTCGCGTTATCATGGAGCAATAATGGTGAAGATCGATTCATGAGTTGGGGCTGTTTCACTGCTAGTTTTGCTATCATTGTTCGGAGTTAGGCACAGTAGACATCTGCCGTTGTTGCTTGACCAGATCGGAGAAAGCTATAGTGAATAACACCATGCTGAGACCACCAAACAGTTACCATTACCTTTTTATTGGCAAGCTTTGCTTTGCGAGCTGTTTCTGCCGCGTTAGTTCCGCGTCGGAACTCGTATTCAAAAATAACTCGAATTTTCGGGTATTTCGTCGTTTCGCACCACGAGTGGTTCGGACCGCGGTGTGAAACGCCGAAAAGCTCTTAGGAATAGGCTGTTTCGGACCGCGGTGTGAATCGACCATAGAAGAATTTGAATGGGTTTATTCGAACCGCGAATGGAACAAAAAGTTTTCTCAGTAATAATGCTTAAAGTATAGCCAGGCACAAAATAAAATCTTTCTATTTCATTAAGAAAAGGACAGAAGATAAATATTAGTTTAGTCCTGTCAAATTAGTCGGCAATTGACATAAATTGATGTCTTCTTAGTAGCCATGTTTTTAATCACGTCTAAAATTGTCTATGAGGTATCTTAATTTGATAGGACTAAACTAATATTTATCTTCTGTCCTTTTCTTAATGAAATAGAAAAAAAGATGCACTGAACTCAAATTTAGTTTAGTTTGTGAACAAGGGAATCGGCGCCATTAATTGGGATAAGTGAACTAAGAAAAAAGAAAAATTTGTAAAATTTTATATATTTTATTTATGTTCTGTAACTTTTATGGTGTACAATAAAGAGTATTCTATTCTATTCTATTCTAAGCATTACTTATTGTTATAAGTTGTATGGTTGTACGGTTATGTGGTGTGTGAGATGTTACTCACACACCACACAACCTCACTAATACACTCACTCGTGACACACACATAACACTTACTCGCGCGATCTGGCACTTTTCTGCATAACGCACATTCTTTTGCAGAGCAGTTTGTTTAATGATAAGATACCCTTTTATTAAGATTAAGTATATTTATATTAAATTTTTATTATTGTCATTTGCATATTTTAAAACTAAATGAAAAAGAGCCTTTTGACCGATCATAATAAGTAAAGTGCCTATGTAAACTAAACAATTATTTTTACAAAATCATCAATTTATCCGTTTTTTTATATGTATATATATATATATTTTATTTTTATTTAATTTAATTTTTAGTTCAATCAACAGATAAAACACATGACAGGCTTAATCTAGACAAATGTAATTTTAAATGCTAGGTATACACCTGATGGTAGGTTGGTTGACACGACGTGCATAAAGTTTATTTACCCTTGATGGGCGTGATAACAGAGGGGCTTGTGGCTAAGTAATAACAGCCGCACGGGTCGATCGATCAGGTTAAGCTACGCTTGCCGCGGTTGGTCCGTGGATGGGTGACCATTTTCACATACCAAAAGCACGTTAAGCCGTTGGTCCCGGCTGTCATTCGTGGATCTTTGACAGTCGTTACGGGTCGTCAGTAGCCCGAAAGTCTGACAACCAGTCTTACCAAGGGGTATCGTATTACCCAGTAACTGGGTTGTGGAGGTCAGATAGGCAGTCGCTTCATGTAAAATACTGGTATTCAGCTGCATCCGGTTAGACTGGAAGCCGACCCCAACATAGTTGGGAAAAGGCTAGGCAGATGATGATGATGGACGTGATAACATGTAAGGTGTGTCGAAGTTCGATGGTTCGTAAGTGTAGTCTAGACAATTTATAAAAGATAAATAAGATTTATCTTATTTATCTTTTATAAATTGTCATTGTCATTGTCTTTTATTAAAAATCATAGATTTTGATTTTTAATAATTACTAGTGCATTTTGTCATGTGCCATCAAACTGTTAATTTAATAAATTACGTATGATGTTTCGAACTGTTGTTTTAATCAGTAGTACTATTATTATTATTTGTAAGTAAAATTTTGTTATGTAGGTACGCCATCGAAATTTCAATCAGTTAGTTTTAAGTCAGAATGTGTACCTAATGTTTCAACTGTGATTTAAACTAGTTCTCAATTACTAATCAAACTGTGATTTAAATTCAACCACTTTTACTAAATTTTAGTATGCGATTGTGATTTTGAAATATGATTACAAAATATCAAGTCGTAACTGTTTTATTTTCATGAAACACTTTTCTACTCGACTGTACATACAAACTTTGAAATTAGCTTGTACCTAAACATAGTGGTTCGAATCGCCCCATTCCTAAGAGCTATTGGTCGATTCACACCGCTCGGCGCTCCAAGGACCGCCGCGGTCCGAAACAGCCTATTCCTAAGAGCTCTTCGGCGTTTCACACCGCGGTCCGAACCACTCGTGGTGCGAAACGACGAAATACCCGAATTTTCGATGTATCCATCTTCCTATTCTATAAAAAAAAACAACTGAGGGTCGATAATCGAATGCACATTTTTTAAAAGAAGAACTTCATAGGTACCATGTGAAAGAAGTTCACTCAAAAATCTCAAACCATGAAGGTTCTATGTCAATTCGAAGTACGAGTACCTATACATATTACAATAAAACGGCAATTTCATACTTTAACCACTATTATTAAGATAATATTTGGAATTGTCTATAAATGTCGTAATTTCTATGGCTTTCAAGTTTGTGCTCATATTGAGACATTACTATCAGATTACATTATTAGGTTTCTTCTTGATTTAAGAAAGGCTAGCCTTTGAACAGTTATTTAAAAAAAACTATAATGCATGTGTAATAATGTGGAACCATGTAATAGGCTGCAGCTCTTACACCGATGAAGGAAAACATTCTGCGGAAACCGGCAAGTCCTAGAAACAAAAAATCGAAGACATGTGACATCTACCAGTACCAACCTGCACTGGGTCCTCGTGGTAGATTACAGCTCACTGTCATAAAGAGGAGGCCTATGTCCCAGCTGTGGGAATATTAGGTACAGTACAGGCTGATTATGCTATGCTTATTATGTAATAGGTATCAGGCATTTAAGAAGATTTTGTACAATACTGCTACCATACCAATGAAAGTAAAATAACGGAAATGAGAGAATTTTAAACTCAAAGTTAGACCCATCGGCCACCATGCCTTGAAGACAAAAGACTATCTTGAAGACATGAATAAAGAGAAAATACTTTAATAACTTCTTCGAACTTGAACGTTGCTCTTTATATATAATCCTATAAATATTCAAGATTTTAAAACCTTAACTTGCGAAGTATTTCTGGGAGAGTGAGTTCAAAATGGTTGCTCGTCATAATTGTATATTTTAGATCATTCGTCTGGATTCATTGTTTTATGTTCTTTGGAAAGTTTTATTGCTAGACGTTGGTCAAGCGGGATTGTTTTTGCATTGTTGGTTCTCTGTCTGTGAGAACTGGAATCTTTTTGTTAGTAAAGTTTGCTTTGATTTATAGTTTTTGCTTTGAATGTATGCGCATTGGAATGCATTCATGCTTACTGGCGCTCGAAATGTATTTTGCAGATAGTTTTTACTTATCAGTAGTAACTGAATCTTGTGATGGGAATTCTGATTCACTTCGTCCAGTTATCTGTCTCATAACTGAGACAATATGTGTTTATACACGCGAGAGCAATGAATCCGGGTCACTTAAAGAATGTTAAAAATCTCGGAAACTAAAAATGATAGGTTAATGCAATAAATTGTATTTAATAGACAATGTAATACTCCTTAAATGAAAGTAAAAAAAATATGAGTCACCATACATTTTATTAACACAAAATTACATAAAGAAAAAAACTGCTGATCTCTCCTTAAAACAAAAATAGGAAACATGAAATTTTTGAACTTTATTACGATTTTCTTGAATTTTAGTACTTCGTATTGCCTCCTCGTGCTTCGATTACTGCGTTTACGCGGTTTGGCATGCTGTACACCAAGTTCCTTATACGATTTTGGGGAATATTCTCCCATTCCTCTGTGAGAGCAATTTTGAGCTCACCAAGCGTGATTGGGGGAGGGTTTCGTTGTTTTACGCATCTGCCTAGCTCGTCCCAAGCATGCTCGATCGGGTTGATATCCGGGCTGCGCGCTGGCCACTCCATACGAGTAATGTTCATCTCTTGAAGGTAGTCATTCACAATCCTGCCTGTATGAGGTCGGGCATTGTCATGCATAAATATAGCATCCTCACCTAAATTGACCATAAATGGACCAACGTGATCATTGAGGATTTCTTCCACATATCTTACGCTAGTTAAAGAGCCGTTTTCTATGATCACCAGCTCTGTGCGACTTTCAGAAGAAATTCCGGCCCACACAAGTACAGACCCACCACCGTAGGCTACTTTTTCTTCGATGCATGCTTGCTTGAATCTTTCCCCTGGTCTTCGATACACTCTGTGTCTTCCATCGTGCTTGTAGAGCATAAATTTTGATTCGTCGGAGAACATAACTTTTGACCAATCTTCAATACTCCAATTTACGTGGCTCTGGGCATATCTTAGTCTTGAAATACGATGCCCACGCTCCAGTTTAGGGCCGTTTGCAGGTCTAAGGGGTTTTAAGTTAGATTCAGCAAGCCGACGTCTTACTGTCCATGCACTTGGGTTACTTCCTCCGAGGCGTCGAAACTGATTTGTGAGTTCAGTTCCTGTGAGAAAGCGATTTCGAAGCATGGTGTTCACCAAGTATCGGTCTTCTCGTGCTGTGGTACACCTGGTTCTGCCCGTTCCTGGTCTGCGTAGGTTAGAACCAGTTTCTTCGTAACGTCGGAGAACTCTTTGTACTGTTGACAGCGACACACCGACAGTCCTGGCTGTATCGCGCTGACTCCGGCCGGTTTCCAGCATTGTAAGTATTCTGGTGCATTCTTCAGGCGTAAGCGACATAATTTCAGCTTGAATAATGAATATAGAGCACTATCAACATGGTTTATGTACCCACATAAATGACAGATTACAAACAAAAGCAAAACCAAATGCTGTAATTTCGTAGTTCCATCTTCGAAAGTGGCCCTTTTTCAAATTTGATTTTTTTATGATATAACTTTACAATAACTAAGAAGTTTTAATAACTTCATTTAAGGAGTATTACATTGTCTATTAAATACAATTTATTGCATTAACCTAGCATTTTTAGTTTCCGAGATTTTTAGGATTCTTCAAGTGACCCGGATTCATTGCTCTCGAGTGTAGGTGTTCGTAGTGCAAAGGAGATTCCTAGAGAAGCATCAAAGTTGCTAAAAAAGTTGGTTTGCACGATAAATTCAATACCCTGCCGCGGATACATATTTATATTTGCATTCTATAATGTAATGCTTGCGGGTGTTACAATAATGGTTTAAAGCTAAGGTACAATTACGGACCCTGTAGGGCACAGCAAAAAGTATAAAATTAATTAATTCTTAAAATAGAAATAAAATTCTGAAAACTAATTTTAACAATCTACACAAACGAAAAAGTTTTAATGAGTAAGTGGAGGTGTGTGTTTGAGAGCGAAATTAATAGTTAAAGAGAATCAGAGGCATGGTTATGTGATGACTTCCACGTGCCTACTGTTCAAATTAATCCAAAAAAAAAAGCTGCTTATCTACCAAATCTTTCCAAAAATGCCGTCAAAGGGTTTACCAAGATAACCCTAAAAATAATTCTCGGTCTTTAGACAATTAACATAAAATTCTCAACGCCTTCATCGACACCTCCTCCTCTGCTTTATGACTTAAAAAAAAACTCCAGCATTTCGTTAATTTCACTTTTGTCTGCGCGAAAAATTTTTCAGCATTTTCGTTAAAATTATTAAATACTACGAAGCACTAAAGGAAAGCGATGTATTAAACATTTTAGCTTTGAAACAAGGCTTGCTTTTTGTTCTTTTTAATGTTGTATTGTTAGTAAGATTGGTTTTTCTTTTAGTTAGGAGCAGCCGGGGAAATGAAAAGGTTAAGAATCTCTAGGTAAATAATAAATTAGGTAAATACTTGTAGTATTTTTTGTTTTACTTCATGTTCGAACATTGTGTTCAACTTTGACGGAAATGTATTTAAAATTAATCAAACTTTTTGTTTCATGGATGTTCATTTTGTGCCATATCGTGGATGTGTTTCTTCACCTTTATTAAACGCAATAAAATCCGACTAATATTATAAACGTGAAAATTTGTGAGGATGGATGGATGGATGGATGTTTGTTACTCTTTCACGCAAAAACTACTGAACGGATTTGGATGAAATTTGGCACACAGATAGTTTATAGCCAGGATTAATAGATAGGATACTATTAATCTCGATATTCCCACCGGATCGAAACTTATGCTTTGATATGTAAGAGGTGTACTGCTCCTACAAGTGACAAATTGATTATAACACGACCCTCAGGGAACTTTGTTTTAGCAAGGTTTTCTCAACAATCTTTTGGGCCTTTGTAAAGTAATGTAGCCGGTACACTTATGTACAGCAGCGTCGTTGGAACAGCAGGACGGTCCAGTTGGTTCAGTAGGTACCGCACTTTTTACGACAACCACTCTTCCTTAATCGTATACTAATGTTATTTTTATTATTTACTAGCTGCACCCCGCGGTTTCACCCGCATAGGTTCTACCCCGTGGGAATATCGGGATAAAAAGTATTCTATTTTTAACACATAGGATACTTTTTATCCCGGTTATAAACTATCTGTCCTATAAATCCGTTCGGTAGTTTTTGCGTGAAAGAGTAACAAACATCCATCCATCCATCCATACAAACTTTCGCGTTTATAATGTCAGTAGGATAGGACTAGTGTATTTATTACTAGCACATAAGAAGGAGTATCTTTCAAATAAATAAATAACACTCGTTTTAGTAGACATCCTTAGGTATCCAAGCTTCAATACCAATCTATACTATTATTAATTACTCCAAACACTGCCCGTCGAAAGCATAACTTGCTTACAGATCCACGGAAAACTTGATTCAACCACCTCAGGCTGTTCCCAGCAACTCGCCTGTTACGTCACGTAGTTCCCGAACATCTTCTAAAGAGAAGACACAAGATACAATCACGGGAAACCATCCTATCACCCAAAGACACGTACGCCCATAAGTTACGGGGTTTAAAGATTGAAGTATAGCTCCTCTGGTTAAACGTCGCTGGCTGCTGGCTGGTCGCCAAGCGCCATCTTGTTTTACGGCGGGAAACCTTGGTTATTCGTGTGTGAATACCTTTGGTAAGGATTTCAGGATGAGACACCTGTGTGCTATCATTAATGCTACCGTGGAGATTTTGGACTATCGATTCTTTTGTAGCGGTATCAACATCGCCATATGCGAATTACGCACTGACGTCACGCAAAAGGTTCCTATCCATTTTTCTCCTAATTATATTTTCGCATAACATTATTTACGCATAACAGCTTACGCATAATGTTTTAAGCATAATTTCTCTAATCATAATAATGATTAAGCATAACATTCTAAAGCATAAATTTATTTACGCATATTGATATTAAAACATATTTTTTATAAGCATAATAATTAACTCCTAAAATGTTAGACACTAATACACATTTTTATACAATATTGCTCTAATGAAATTTGTAGGCACTTTACATTGTAGGTAGAACAAATCATTTTTTAATTTTTCTAAGTGGACGGTATTATAAAACTATTGTGTCACAAGTGTATTATTGCAAAGTTGTATTTTAATCCTTTAAAATAAATCTAAGTTCTGTATTGAATAAGTAAATGTCATACTGTTATAACCCAAACCACAACCCACAACACCAACAATAGAGGGGATCTGGCGCTCGGCGGCCGCTGCCGCGGCATATTAATGGTCTCTGTTCTGTTCCAATAGTCATTAGGCCTAGTAACATAATGCGATTTTTTATGCCAAAACAAATTAGCCTTTAAGATAATTATGCCAACTGTAAACTGAATGCCAAAAAAAATATGACAAAGTATTATTATAGCAAAACAAATTATACCAAAATCGTTATGCCAAAGTATATTAGAAAAAAGAATATTATGCGAAAAGAAGGGATCCCCACGCAAAATCCTGCAACGCGACAGCAGAGTTTACCGCAACTACTAGTTTACTACGTCCCGACATCAATCGTTGGGCAGTTGCACACCAGACACGACACCCGTCTGGTCGGAGGATCCTCTCTTTCCTATGGAGGATGAGTGAACTTTACACCCTGTTCCTCATGCCTCTATAGTTTTAAGTAAGTTGGCCTGATACATTTAGTCCTCCTTATCGATTTCGATAACGGCGACCCTTTTGAAATTAATGTTTCCCAGCGTGTGCCCCAATATGACTAGCGAGTTAGATACCCGGTTTTTGTCTGTGATTAATTAGGGGTTAATCTAGCCCCGCCAAACTGCCTGATAACTTAAAAATAATTTAGGAAATGTTGGAATAATTCTAAAATGCTCCTAACATATGAACCGACTGCTGAACCCACGATATTATGCTTATGCTTAGCGAGCCCCTTGATCTCCCTTGAGCCAGCTTTTGATACTGTTCTCGGTTATTTTTTTTTTCTAGCCTGTGCGTTCCCACTACTTCCATCGTTCGCGGACCAGCACATCTCGCACTCGTCTTGAACTCGGATGTTAATTTAATTTGGATATCAACACGCGAAAAAACTATATAAAATTGATTACCCTGGAGACTAAGCTTTCCTAAATCAAGTTTCAGCAAACTTCTTAAGTGGTCACTTAAGATTAAATGAACCAATTTCCTCTACCATTAAAAAATAAACAAACAAATGGTGAAACCACTTAAAATTCAGCGTGCTTCGGTAGCAGGAACGTGAAGATGCATGCACCAGTGGACCGTAAGGACAATAAACCACCGCAGACATCCCATGAGCCACAAATCACGGCATGCACTGTGCTGAAAAATGTAAGAGATACAGCAGAAGGTCCATGTCATTGTCCAACCACTATCTTCATAGGAGAGACAATCTTGGCAGGGTCATGTTAGGGGTTGGGTAAGAGAGGCTGAGGATTGAGATATATGCCAAGCCTTTGATAGGGCCGGTGTTTAGCAGCCCACTGCCACACTGATTATCGAGGTTAAGCAGGAGCAGGCGAAGATGTGGTGGTGACACAGACTACATATTCTGTGGCAGTGGTGATGGAGGTGCGTGGTTGGAGTTTTTCCTTTCCAACTGTCTTCTCTAACTGTCAGTCACTGTATATGACCATGTCAAAGGCGTTCATGTACGTTTTCTATCATTTGCTATTCCAATATGGGCATCATACAATACGAACATGAAAACGTTACTTTTCCATTGAGTTTTCTCAGACAGAATCTAATTGATTTACTAAATTGCCGTCTCACAAGTCACTAGTTCCATGTATCGAATAAGCGATCTTAGGCACGAACGCGTAAACGCGCGCAGTCGTACAGGTGTTCAAAAGATTTTTCAAGGAGCACTACTTGTCGTTGTGATCTTGTTGTCCTAACTGCAAGCGTCTACAGTCTTCTTTTATTTTTCGTTGCTTGTATACATAGTATGTATGTATTTATGTATCTATAATTTTAGATATGTATATACTTGTGTATCTATTTTAGTGTATTGTTTACATAATATTTGCACCAACGACAGTCCCACTTTATGTCCAGAAAAAAATCGCTGTCCATTCTAAGGTTGCCTGGAAGAGATCGCAGTAATGCGATAAGGCCACCCATTGTATATTTTGTAGTGTTTCATGTATTTTTTTATGCTATGTATTTTTATGGTGTACAATAAAGTATACATAAATAAACGCCATACTGTCACAAATGAAAGGACGATGAAAGGACGGTACGAACTTATCATCCTCTCTGGTGAGGACTTGAACTTCTGCAACCACATTCTAGGCGTACAGGAAAAGTAAAGTGCAGCAATGGTGTGAAAGTAAATTGAGATCGGGCGAGTGCCGTGCGGAGGCCATTAGTCAGCATTGAATGGGACAGTCCGGGATCCGTTTTTACTGAAGCTGCGAAAATGTAGCCTTCGGGTCTAGTGGACTACGGACTTTGTGACGGCCAAATTTTAGGTCGGACAGAGCCGTCGTAAAACGCGACATGGAATCATTTGAAGGAGATAGTAAACTAAAGTGCGCAGCAATGTTTTTGATAAAAGAAAGATATTGTCTTTGTCTAGGCGCTTTTTCTGACATAAATACGATTGCCATATTTTTTTATATTGTGATTATGATGATAAAATTATACAAGTGTGGTGTAAAGTTCACTCATCCTCCATTGAAAAGGGAGGATCCTCCGACCAGACGGGTGTTATGTCTGGCGGGCAATTGCCCAATGATTGATATTGGGAAATTGTATCTATGCTAATTGCACGGTAAACTCTGCTTGCGAGATGCAGGATTTGCGTGACGTCAGTATGACGCGTTGTTCGCATGTGGCGTTGTAGATACCGCTACACAAGGTTAAATTAAATTACCTAGCCAAACTCTACAGACGTGATGGGATCTAAACACTATAAAATTAAAACAAAAAATATTTGATGTTCTTTTTGGGGTTCAATGACCACTGAATGTTTTGTTACTTGAAGCATGAGTTGGGAAAATCTGTTTCCTTTAGTTTTGTCATGTTGAAATATCGATACCCATCACGTCCGCGGAGTATCGCATCTTCGAGTTCTTATTTCATTTGAACCTGTGTTTTAGAATAGATCATCATTCTCTTTTCCTTATCTCATTTTATCAGATGTCGGCGCAACATGTCTTTTTCTTCCATACTTTTTTATCAGTCGTCAACTCGGTAATCGCTCCCTTTCTAGCCATATCATCTTTCACACAGTCCATCCATCGTTTCTTTAGTCATCCCCTACTTTTACAGCTATCAAAATCAAAATAAAAAGTCATTTATTCAAATTAGGCTGAGAATCAGCACTTTTCGAACGTCAAAATTACAAAAGACAGTCCCCCAAAACGCCCGCCCTTTACCACTCCACAGCAGCACATCCACATTCATACTCAAAACTTTCCTCACGACATTTTTCTCATTTTAGAATAGAATAGAATATTATTTATTGTTGCTACTGGTATTTAACTTTTGGTCAAAGTATAGAAAAGTGTCTCTGCATGTTAATGAGAATTATTAGTTTTATGTGCAATTTAAAAGGTCAAATTAATGCTTTAGTGAAGTTTTATGCACCACATAATTTAACGTTATTTAACAATAATATACCTCGAAGCGGTACACTGCAAATACAATAAATGAAATGCTACTGTTCCGCGGAACAAATAATTTGAATATTTATTAACTTCGAATCTGCATTGTTTACTGAATAATTTACACAAAACATTGATTTACATTTTATTTACCACATTTAATTTATTAACAGTAATTTTCGTTTGATGATTATGGCGAAATAAATGACGTTTGATGTTCAATTAACTCAAGTTGTTGTTTGTTTAAGTCTGTCGAATTTACATGATGTTATTTAATTAAAAATAATTTTATTCAGAATTAAAATAATATGTACAAAAGTAACAATGTATAGCTAATTATTTATTACAAATAACAAAATGTACCCTAACTTAACTAAAACTATTCACAAACTAAAATACGAATCCTTGTTGAATGGGAATGTACCCAAGACACTGACGGCATTACCACGTTGTATGGCAACGCTTAGGTCCTGATCAAGGTAAAAGCCAGCCCTTGGGCAACGAGAAGCGTCAATTAGCTGTTTGGAGATTTCGTTGAACAAACCATCATCACTCAGATCACACGGCCCGAGGGTTTCAACCCAAAACGGGTAGAAACAAAGGGGTTGAAACCCTCAATAACCTCGGTTCTCTTTTCGGTAATCACCGAAAAGGTTTTTTATTATCTCTGTTGCCGCTCGATGTTTTCAGCGCCTACCGCAGCACGCTGAGTCAAAAAGATGGGATGGCGCAAGAGTATCAACACAAGTTTTATCCTATACTACAGGCCTATACTACTTACATAGAAATAAAGATATGCCGTCTGGTCTCTTGGCATCGTCACGTGTCAAGTCATTGGTTTCTAAAACAGCTGGAACACCGATGGTGACAAGAGGTCGTCGGATGATGTTATTAATGTTCACACGCCGCGCTAAGCGTCCCACACTTCGGCTGCAAGAGAGGCCGTGCTGTCCGAGGCTTATTTTGATTAACTTTTCATCCTGTCTTTAACAAACCAAAACTTCTACACGCTTTATTTGTATCTTCGAATCTAAAACTAAAACGAAACTTCCTCCTTGTAGACTCTAAAAGTATTCTCTCCTATTTGTTCGAACGTTAATTGTTAATGTACATAAATTATACCAAAGTTGCTAACCAGAAGGCCAATTCTCGTAATTTAAAATGTTCAAAATCTAGTCGCAGTCTCATCTGGGCGACAAATAAATGTCAAACACTTGTCAAAATGTAGGGAAAATAGAGGTATTTTGGACAGATTGAGACTGAGATCAGATTGTGAACGTTCTTAAAATTACGAGAATTGCCTCTGACGACTCTCACTAACTGGTCCATTCCCCAGACGAAGTATTTATGAAGTTATTCTATTATTGAAAATTCTCGTTTTCGCAATCGCTGTTAACCACATTACGGACGTTGTGAACACAACAATTCATTTCAGGCTGTAATTATAGCAGCATATTTAAAAAATATGTTTATCCTAGAACCCATAAAGTCGAAGACATGTGACATCTACAAACCCGCACTGGGCCCGCGTGATAGATAGCGGCCCACTCAGAGAGAGGAGGCCTGTGTCCCAGCAGTGGGAACATTGTAGGCTGATTATGCTTATGCTAAAGAATGATATGCGAGCATTTTTGAACATGCATGTTCTCTGCGTGTTGTTAATTTCAGACCACTTTCCAAGTCTCCTAACGATTAATTGACTTTCTTAATTAAATAAGTTATTAAAAAGTCTACGTATGACATTTTGATCGAGAATATGTCAGTCTTTGAATACACAATACTTTGTTCTAGAAGCAGATCCGTTTTGCGATGGTTATTTATTTGGCTCTTTAGTCAACTGAGGCCGCTCGAACTTATCCCGCGGGATGAGTTGACTAAATGATTAATTTTATTATTTTTCCTTTGTCAACAGCTGATCCCACTTTAAAAAAAGATTAATATTTATATATTAACTAGCAACCCTCTTTAGCACTGTTTTAGAACCCGTCAAAACATCCAGATTTTTTTACAATAAGTTAATTTAATAGTCATGTGTTATACACAAGAACCTTCAGGAATAAATTCCTCAAGTGATGGGGAAAACTGCGTCAAAATCGGGAGCATAGCTTTAAAGCGGTCACACAAAGTAACACGAAAAGCGACCTTAATCTTCAATATTTATAGATATAGATGTATACACAAGTAATTAATATCCTCTACTGAACATGGTCACACTAGTCCCTCCATCTGAGCCCTGCAAAGACTTGAGCGTTCTATTCAGAGTGCGAAGAAAAAAGCAGTCGTATTGGATGTCTGGCGATACTTTTAGATAACGGTTTAAACTTACGACAATGAGTTGTTTTAGTAGTAACATAGAGTAGCTTTTAGAGGACACACTAATTGATTGTTATTTTATAACTAGGAGGACACTGTTTGATTGTTATAATAAAAGTAGTAAATTTAAATTAATAACTAACAACTAATAACTAATTTACTACTATATTTTTTTTAATTTATTTATTTGTTAGAGGAACTTATTTATTCTACAAATTAAAAATAAAATACAGATAAGACAGATATTTACTATGTTTAGCACACCCACACACCCCAACGGACCAGTCTAACTCAGTAGCAACACACACGCATACAAACACTCTCCAAAATTGGCTTTTAAGAGCGGCCAACCCATCGTCCTTTTAATAAATATGTATGTTAGCATCAGAGTTATTACGCAATTATGAATATTTTGTAAAACGTGTCCTGTCCTTCAAGATACAGGAGTTTCTTAGTTTGAAGGGCAGGGACCTTCTCATCTGTAATAGCCTTATGCATCCCTTATTGAAATAACACTGATGTTACCCTGGATACCTAAATCTTTTAGTAAATAAATAATTACATACTTAATTACTAGTTATTCAATGTTAGTTTTACGTGTAAATAATTATCTATGTACACGTGAAACTATCAATGACTAACTACTTTTCATCATCGTTTTCATAGGACACTCTTTGAATCCTACTTAGTTTTTGTAAGATGGGTTTTAGTTTGATTGTACTATATCAATTTTATGAATATTTGGCGCACACAAGGCTGATCAAAAAGGTTGTCTTTTAAAAGAATCAGGGCTCTTAGAATTTAACAGTTTTTTTCTTGGTCAACATCATCGAAAGAAGTCACTTGGTATAGCAAAAATTAAAATTGGTGATGTATCAACCGTCTCACCGTTTTCATGCTTTTTTGGAACATTGTCAATATATATTGCTAGAGTTTGTTTTATTTTCGGAATTGAATCACCTCGTTAGAGCTTGGCACAAGCTATAGTAGTGATTTGATTTCTGTTTCACGGGTTGTTGGCTGGTTCGATTCCCACACAGGAAAAGTTCTGGTGTGTTTATACAGTCAGTAACAGAAGTCGGTTAACAATGTTACTCATGCATAACAATATCAACTATATTAAATCAAACTGATTCGATATGTATCGAATCAGTTTGATTCAATTTAGATGTTTAAATGAAAAAAATATTCATAAAGAGGATATTACCTATTATTATACTAGGTAATATCCTCTTTATGAATATATTTTTACCTATTAGTATATTATTATACATGCTTACGGAATGCTGAAGAGCAACATTGCTCTTCAGGGGGTTTACTCTGAAGTAGTATCGGCCGAATGTTCGGCCGTTTCCTGCTACGAAGTTACTATTTGGTTCGATCGGTTCCGATCCTACACTCCTACACTCTTTCGAATATTGACTATGGTCCCGATCCAACTGAGCCGATCCGAAGTTTTTTCGCATTTTTTAATAATATTCGGTTCGGCCATGTGTCGGTCCGATCCGAACATTCGCACTTTGCACTTCGGAGTAGATCCCGGATTCCGTAAGCATTTTATGTCCTAATCTTATATAAGTTCTGATTTTTTATGCAAATTTCCTCCAGACCTTATTTCACCCATGGTAAGCATTCTCAACGGAGACTAGGGTTCGGCGCGGGAGATAATTACTAAAAAAATGATAATTAAAAAAATATGTATAAAATATGTATGAATCTCTTTATATATTCTCATAAAGTCATACACACATGCACACACAAACACACCCTCACATGCACATGTATGTACTTAAAAATCGTGTAAAGAATTTATGCAAATACCTACATTTGTTAAGCTAATTTAATGAGTACGGCTTCTCCTGGCTCAGGTGTTTTCACACTTAAAAGGAGAAGTCAACCTCATTATTGTTAAGTCTTTTGTTATCGAATAAAACATTTTTCATTTTTTGTTTATAGTGCACAAGTGTGTGCGCAGACAGGTGCACTCCCTCTTCCCTCACCCCATAGTCGCCACGCAATCCCACACGACCGCAGAGAGATCAGGCGTAGGACCAGCAGCTTAACGTGCGTTCTGAGGTACACCGCCAATTTTCAAACCCCGGCCTTTTTTTTTTTTTTTTGTGGATGGGAAATCATCAAATGACCCCTCCCGCTCTGGGTGGAGCGGAAGGGAGTGTCAGACTTTTACTGACTAAAACCCACCCGTGTTCCTTCCTTAGCCCTTTCTGTTCCAGGGCAGCGGTTAACCTTTCGGAAAATCCCGCCGCCCCGGCAGGCTTCGGCCCTATGGGGCCCCGTCCTCTGCTGACATCTCTTTGAGGCGCGCGTGGAACACAACGCGCCGTCCGGCACGGGCCTGGTCCTGATCGGACGGTGAGCTACCCATTACTCACCGCCCGCAGGCCCGCGCCTACGGTGGCCGGGAGTCGTCACGCGGCTCCCGACGCCCGGAGCGTCTCCCGCGGCGGCTGAGGCGTGAGGTTCTCTCCCTCAGCCTCCCCGCCACCTCCTTCGCTAGCATGACTGCTTCGCAGAAGGAGGTGACTGCCTCCCATTCTCTCTCGCCCCGGACCATGGCTTGCACCAGGGCCGGGCGCGAGAGGTCGCCGCCGTTGCCGATCGCCTCTACGAGGACACGGCGGGGCTCCGCCCAAGCAAACCCCGGCCTGTTACTAAAAAAATCCTAATGAAATAACCCAATAACCCGACCTGGGAATCGACTGCTGAGTCGCGCTTTCGACCATGAGACCAGCTATACCTATGTATGTTCGGTTGGTATAGCTGAAGCAATCTTAAAGTCGTCTCCTCCGACTCGGAAATAGCCGGGATAGCCTATTAATAGCCCGGGGCTATTATCTTTGAATTACGGAGCAAAGTGAGGCAATGAAGCTTGAGTAAGTAACTATCTAGTAAAACTGTTTTACTACCTAATAAAGGGTAACTATCTACTGTTATTTGGTCCTAATAAACAAAGGACTAAATACTTAGCTTAAGTTTAAATATATTTTTTAGTGTGACTATTTTTTTTTGTAGGGTTTGTTGTGTTTTTTTCTTCTCTTTTGTTGTGAATGCTGTGCACGTCTGTAATTGACGTAAACACTAATCCATGTCTCGGTTCTCTGTTATTTGTAAATGTTTGTGTTGTTGATGTGCCTTAATAATAAATAATTGTTTTGTTGTTATTATTATAGTCAAATACGTCAGGTTAATCTATTGTGAGTCCGAGTGCCGAAGGACAATGATTAGTTTTTATATACTTATTAAAAGTATTATACAACTTTGCCCAAACATGTACCTCGAGGTACCTACACGTGCACTAAATCGTAGAGAAAAAATAGAGGAATTCGAAAATAATTGTGTTTTTATCCATAAATAATTTAAAACTACTTAATAAATTATTTAAAGTTTTAATAACCTGTAACACAATAAAATCATGTGGCAACTTTGCATGTACGAGTTGACATTAGGAGTATATGTGTTCTGTGGACATTATTCAGCTACTTTTGGGTATAAGCATCCTTTCTTATGTTAGGTAGGCACATAACTTTGCCTAACGAAAATCGATTATACATACTATGAGATTATTGAATTCGGATTGAATTATACTATAAAAATATTTGAAATGAAATAAAAACAACAGCAGCTGAAGCCGACAGCAGACAACTGTCAACATGACAGTTTTTTTTTTAAATAGGCTAGGTAATGGACCAAGGTAGTATAATTGTGCCCAAAATGACGAGCTTTTTATTACGTTAAAAGTTATTTTATTCTCGTCCCCGGGTAACCATAAGAAAAATATATAAATGCAATATTATTCAGTGCAATCTACTGTATTTTATGCCACCAAGTGTACCTCGGTACTTCGTTTGGGCAGATTTTGGTGACATCCTTTGTTCTCATGTAAGTGAAATGTAAATTTCTTTATGAGAATTAAATGTCTTTAACCAGAAATAAACTGTATTTGTATATTTAATTCACAAAATAAATTAATTATGACAGTGAGCAGTGGTGGCCCAGTGGTATCGGCTGCGACTTACGTGTTGTAGGTCGTGGTTCGAACCCACTTTACTTTGTGTTAATAATTTTCATCACCACTGCTCTCAAAACGGTGGAGGAAAACATCGTGAGTGAAACCGGCATGTCCTAGAACCAAATATACGAAGACATGTGACATCTACCAACCCGCACTGGGCCCACGTGGTAGATTATAGCCCACTCTCTCTCGAAGAGAGGAGGCCTGTGTCCCAGCAGTGGGAACATTATAGGCTGATTATGTATTGATTATGACAGAAAATCTGCGATTGATCAAATTTAGACAAGTGTGAACTAAGCAGTTCATTTACCGGACATACGTCTCTCAATTCCACATCATTTAGCTCGATTCACGGCCACCCTCGTCCAGCTGCTACCACCCTGAGAAGATCGCCACCTAGCCTGAGGACGTCTTACCTAATTTGTAGATGAAGTTGCGGCCTCATGTGCAACTTGCAATATTCTGAACAAAAGCTTGCTGGATGTAGCCTATTTCTGCTCAACTCGACCAACGACTACAAAACGAGATAAAATGAAATGAAATGGATTAAAAATGTTACCATTTTTATTTCAATATGTGTACAAAAGAAGAAAGCAGAAAGAAAAATGTGAAAATAGTTCACTTTCAAGAAATAAAAATGGCCTCTTCCCTGTATTCCATTTTCCTTCGTATTTTCCAGGTCAGTTATTACGTATATGTAACATCGTACGTGTAAAACGTATTTCCTTCTTACCTGCAGCGTAGTCGAGTAAATTTGAAGGTGTCACCAAACAAAGAGACTGCGATTTTGTTTAGTGAAAAATTCTTGAGAAATCGCGAGATATTTTAACTTTAAATAAAGTACTCTTTTAGTTTCGTTGGCGCTTTGAAACGTTTGTATTGTTGATTTTGTTTATTTGATTCTGAACTTTACAAAGGGTTCTAAGCTATGTAAAATGCAGTGAAATGTTTATTAGCTTTTCACGGTTCTTTTATTTATTTACTTATAGAGCAACCAACAGCTGTAACAGAAGGACAACAATTGTATATGAGACATAAAGCCAATTACAGGTTCTCACGGGTAAAACCAGAAAATGTAGTAGAAATCTTGGGATCACTAACAAGCACGATTGAAAAGAATACATAATATGTAAGGTATACAAGCACTATGCACTTTTAAAAAATTCAGCGTTCAGCCGAGTGCGTGCAGAATAGGTTTTGGTGGTAAAAAGGTCAAATGAGAACCCATAAAACTAATGATAAATGATTTTATTTCTGTAAGTGATTTGTACGAACATTTGTACACGTCAATCATATTTTCAAACTAGATGAGGTCGGTGTTTCCTATCTGACTAGTCTGAGAAGAAAGGCCGAAACAAACTCAGAGGTCACAGTCTCTTAATCTTGGTCAGTTCATGTGAAGACCAAGTAGATTGGTGTCTGAAATGGTATCGAAGGAGGAACCATACAAATTGGGGGGACCTGACCAATCAGTACACGAATTTGTCAGTAAAGTGGAATATTCGTCTGGTGGTTCAGAAATTGCGATGCTCTTTCACTACGAATTACCACAGTGATTTTTTTTTGTAAGATCATTCATGAAATCTATAAATTTTTCGTTTTATCTCTAAGGGTGAAATAGTAACTTGAAAAACTGTATTTACCATAATTCTATTTATAAGAACTTAATGTACCATGTTTTAAAGCAAATACATACTCGTATATTCTATTCTTAATATGTATAAAAAACAAATTTCAATATGTATAAGTAAGTTATTTGGAATAGAATAAACAGTTCTATTTTTATGTTATTGCTTTTCGTATTTATGCTATCTCCCATACCGTCAGTTGTTACAAAAGATAGTTTTATTTGAAGGCCACATCAATCACAAAAGCGAATAATATCCAATAAGTGTGTCAGTTGGTTTATTTCAGTCCTATTGTAGGAGATCCCGTTATTGTGTCACTGGGTTAACAATATTTTGTCTACACAGTTACCTTATATTTTGTTTGAGTAATAAGATGATGATATTAGTTTTGTCCACTATCATGGAATTTATACAAATCTACACATTTTCTTATAAATAAAAAAAAAAAAAAAATTTGTTTGAAATGCCAGAATAACAGCTTTTACCTAAATGCATATACGATACTTATAACAAAAAAAAAACGGGTTGCACTCCGGGAGTGCCGGCAGAAGTGAAAACTTGAATATTAACGTTGTGCATTTTTGATATTTTGGAATGCGGTCTACTCTCCCTCCGTCTTACGAATTTTAGATAAGTTCACGTGTCCTGACGCGAGCTCCGTCTTACGAATTTTCGATCAGGTCACTTGACTTGACGCGAGTTTAACATTTTTTATCCATCACAACAAAAGTGCACAAAGCCGCTAAAGAAATTTTCACTTCAAAAATACAATATTTCTAAAATGTTTGTCTGTCTGTCTGTTTGTTCCGGCTAATCTCCGCAACTGCTGGACCGATTTTTACGGGACTTTTACTGGCGAAGTTAGCTAGTTAATAAGGAGTAACATAGCTACTAATTTATTTTATTTATTTATTTAAGTATGCATACACACGTCACGTTGCAGTGTAAAACGAATTTACATCCGTCACCTTACACATCAGCCGATCGATTCTGTAAAAATCTCACCGTGAAAAATAAGGTGAAGTGTGCTTGGAGTGAGCTGTCAATAGTGTCAATCCCTAGCATTAGTTGGAATGACAGCTCAATCCACGCTCACTTCACCTGAGTTTTCACGGTGAGATGGTTACAGAATCGCACTGCTGGTCCAGTTGAAAACCAGCGTCAGGCACTACATAGTTGTCTGGCATTTTAACTGAACTAGGCCTTGTTGGCGCAGCCGTGACGCACATTTTCCTGCTAATTTCTTACATCGGACTTCACACTTTTTATTTAATCTTTATTTTTTATTTTATTGTTTGTTTTATCTGATGCATGTATCTGGTATATTGTGTGTCTTTTAGTTTATGCCAAATAAATGTATTTTCTTTCTTCTTACTACTTTTTGTACCGGTAGCAAGTTCCCATGCGAGAATTTTCGACACCCACGCGGGCGAAGCCACGGACAGAAGCTAGTCCATCATAACATTATTAACATCGATGGTGCATAAAAAGGGTTGTATCCATCGGTTACAGTATATTTATTGAGTCGTGAAATGTGAAGCCATTTCTTAAAAAGCTCGCTGTCAACTGTTACTTCCTTACTGGTTGGCAGGGTAGGTGGTGTTTGCATACAAGTGTTTTAATGGACCGTTTAAAATGTGAAAAATCGTGGCAGTGCTGCCAGTTTTTCAGAGTGTTGACAGTGGTGTGGAGGAATATTTTAATATGATTGAATCGAAAGGATATTTTATCAATTTATATTATGTTAATCAGGATGAAATAGAATTCACGGGCGTTGTTGATACATAGAAAAAGAGGGAGAGGATTGCAGTTATTTTGTAAGGTTGTGGCGGCATCTACATTGCCACATGCGAACTACGTACCACCCTGACGTCACGCTGAATCCTGCATCGCGCAAGCAGATTTTACCGCGCATCTGTCATACATATATACAACGTCCCGACATCAATCGTCGGGTGCCCCCCATGTGCCCACCAGGCACAACTCCCGTCTGGTTGGAAGTTCCTCCCTTTTCTATGGAGGATGAGTGAACTTTACACCCTGTTCCTCATACCCCTAAGGTGTTCCGAACAGTTTCTTTTAAGACCTTAGAATGTATAAATTATTATGAAATTATCGGTTTCCTTTAGAGTTTTCAAACATTCAACCCGGAAGAGTTAACTTGAGACCCGTTCTCGCTATCGACACCTCAGTACTGCGTGGTAACATCATCCGAGCGAAGTCTCAAGTAAACTCTTGCGAGTTGTACAACTCGCAAGGGTTTACTTGAGACTTCGCTAGGTAGGTACCTACTATCAAAGTCCATTCTAATTTAATCTAAATCTCATTGCACAAGCCTGTATTGCCCCACTGCAGAACAAATCTCCCTTTTCTCTCCCTTCTCCACACAATTCGTTCTTCTGCGAGTGCCGGCCAGTCCCTACGGTAGGAGTCCAGCTCGTCCCACCATCAATTAATCAATTTTTCGGAGAGTCTACCAGAAACTTGTTTAGTCTTATTTGAATTGGATTTAATTTACAAGCAAAAACTGTCTAGAACTTCCATGACCTGCGGGGTAATTGTGTAACACACTAACAGTAGCAATCGCTTTAATTTTGACAGTTTAACAACATTCAACATTCAGACAAAAATTTTCGAACATCTGAAGATGAGATTAGCAATATCCTTCAAAATTATACAGATTGTGATTGATAGTGTGTTACGCAGTTAGGGTGCTGAGCCAACTCATGCCCAGCGCTCGAATACAGTTACTATTCCTTATGTAATAAGCCGACCCCAACATAGTTTGGGAAAGGCTAGGTAAATGGTGATGATGTAATAATAAACCAGCCTCAAGAGTCAGTGAGGATCCCTCAACAGCGAGCTTATAACAAATGGATTCACATTTCACGATACAATAAATATGCTTATTGCGACCTTTTATCCGCTCTCTCACAAAAGCGTCTCGGCGCATCCGGGACGAGGACTGAGAGTCTTCACGCTTCTGCGACACAATAGAGGTAAGCAGAATGGGTGTCGATCGTTTTTTAGAGTTGTTGTGCTGTTTGGGATTTGGAAATGAAGGGGTTGAATTTAAATTGAGTGAAGTATTTTATTGTTTGTTTGAACCTAGTCTTTTCTCTATACTAATAAGAAAGCTGAAAGCTGTTCGCTCGTTCACTCTAGTGTCGAAATCCAACATCGTTGGATCGGTTTACGAATGTTTTACTTCGCGTGAAAGATGCCCAATGAAACACAAAAATAAACGAAAAGTGAAGCGTCTGAAATCGGCTTTAGTTAACGCATGAATTAATTGGGCAATGCGGGTAAATCCTCTAGTTATTGTCAGTAGGTATAATGTAAAACATAGGCCTCAAAAACTACTAAAAATATATATAAAATGCTATACCTACTGCTACTGTATTTATTCTCTGCAATCAGAGGCAAGCGCGCAGCATCCCTGTTGCGCAGAGTGCGTGCCAGCTCCAACAGTCTCCTAGTTGTCATTGCTAACAAACTGGATTGCCCTATCAGTTACTTTTTAAGCCAGCTACATATACCTGCTAATAGGAACTTACTTGTTTAAGTCATGTTTTTTTGTAATATACTTTGTGAGCATTTTACTGAAAAATACAATACAAAAAAAAAACAAGAGAAAGATATGACTTAAAATAGGTACTAGTATTTAGCTGCATCCGGTTAGACTGGAAGCCGATCCTACCATAGTTGGAACAAGGCTTGCAGATGATGATGAGTTTGTAAGATTTTTTTTACAAACGTTGTAAATCCATGTTACTAATATTTTTTTATTTTTTTTATAAAAATTTGCCCCACATTAGGAATTTCTCCTGTATCGTGGGTGCGTTCACAAATATTTAAACTCACATACACAAACAGCCAGACCCGGAACAACTACTTGTAGGTCATACAAATCGAACCCGCGACACGCAGCGCAGCAGTCAATCGTTTAACCACTGCACCAACCGTGCCGTCGAAATGTTTTATTATTTATTATTATAATTTTCTATGCCACACTTTCCTTACCCATGTAACCACTCGAAAAGGAAACACAACGGACATTTCAAAGAAAAAAATCACATCATTATGGACATGTAATTCTGATACCACGGAAATAAGGAGAACAGCCTTACTCGGGTTTAACAAGTAAAAGTTTCTTACAAGAATCTTTTTTTGAAGTTCCTATTGTAATTCTTATAACTTTTTCAAGGGTTATGGAGTTATGTTATTTTAGGAGTTTATGTATTTCTTTTTCTATCAATAAAAGTTTTTTGGCAACTCTTACCGATATCGGGATTCTTTTTTAGGGTTCCGTACCTCTAAAGGAAAAACGGAACCCTTATAGGATCACTTTGTTGTCCGTCTGTCCGTCCGTCTGTCTGTCAAGACCGTTTTTCTCAGGAACGCGTGGAGATATCAAGCTGGAATTTATATCAAATACTTAGATCTACTGACCCTTGAAGCTGTGAAAAAATCAAACTTCTAAGCCAACGCAATCAAAAGATACAGCCGTTTATGCCGCAAATTTCCGCAAATTTTCGATACTCGCAAGGGAATCAAAACCTACAGGGTACTTCCCGTGAACTCAGAATCTTAAAATTTGGTACGAAGCAAAGTCTTATAGCACAGATAAAGGAAAAATTGCGAAAACTGTAAATTTTTAGTTACATCATATGATAAAAATATTTTTAATAATTTTAAATTGTACGTATGTACGTATTGTACGTACGTTTTAATTTAACCCTCGGTGCGCGAGTCCGACTCACACTTGGGCGGTTTTTTTAATCATGTATTTAAATGCCACAAAATAGATGTATTTAGAAGGTCCACTTCAATTATAATTTAAACAGAACGTTAAAAGTTTTGACAAAGCAAAGTTTTTGGCTTGATCAATACTTCATTCATTCTTCCTTCTTCGTTCAGAGTATGTCTTTGTGAAATGTGCTCCCGCAGGAAATCAGGATGGCAATAACCCGGTTATCCTTTAAAAAGTTCGCGAGCACATTTGCAAGAAGCTGGCAGTATCATCTCAACAGTAATGTTTTCTCATTGTTTTTTTTTTTGTTTTTTTAAACTTGGCCCCACTAGGAATTACTCGTGTATTGTGGGTGCGTTTACAAACATTTAAACTCATAAAGCCAGCCCCGGAACAACTACCTGTAGGCAATATAAATATTTGTTCCGTGCGGGAATCGAACCCGCGACACGCAGCGCAGCAGTCGTTCGCTCAGCCATTGCGCCAACCGTGTCCGTCCGTCATCATCGCCGTGTCGTCGTTTGTCTTATTTGGTTTTAGTATATTCGTGTATTTATATATATTTATTTGTGCTTATATTTATATACAGTCACACCCTGTATAGTTATGTATATATATTATATTTATAGTTTTAATAGGTTTTGGCGTCCCTTTATATTTAAAAATATTTATTCCTCAATTTTTCACAATAGCACCTACCACTGTTTGTCCTCCTGCATAATGCATATCGATTGACGCTCGGACCGGACCGAAGATTACATATTGGTAAAGACAGCAGTTGTGGCCTAATAGTAACGGCCGTGACTTACGAGTTGTAGGTCGTAGGTTCGAACCCAGACAGGTTTTGCTCTCAAAACGGTGAAGGAAACCATCGTGAGGACACCGGCATGTCCTAGAACCAAAAAGTCAACAATCTACATCTAAAAACCCGCACTGGGCCCGCGTGGTGGCTCGCTCTCCCCGAGAGGAGGCCTGCATCTCAACTGTGATGGGAACATAACGGCTGATTATGTTAAGCTAAAAAAAAGATTGCAATTTTATTATTAAGATTTAAAAGTCATCATCTGCTCAGCCTTTTCCCAACTATGTTGGAGTTGGCCTCCAGTCTAACCGGATGCAGCTGAATACCAGTATTTTACATGAAACGACTGCCTATCTGACCTCCACAATCCAGTTACTGAATACGATACCCCTTGGTAAAACTGGTTGTTAGATTTTCGGGCTTCTGACGACCCGTAACTCAAAGATCCACGAATGACAGCTGGGACCAACGGCTTAACGTACTACAAAAGTGATAGACATTAATAAATTACCTATTGTTACAGCGATAGAGCCAACGTCAAAACCATACACAAAATAATTATCCGAACAAATGAAATAATATGAGACGATTTCCTTCGACGGTGACAAATGGCGGCACTTCTTGGATATTACTAACACCGTGGATCAGAATACGACGCTGACGTCATCACTCATTCCTGTTCAGTGTTGCCATATCTATTTATCATGGTCATGGTATAGGTACGGGATAATTCATTTCCTTGCTGGCAATTTTTGTATTTTATGCGTTGGTTATAAAAATGAGGACGTTATAATTATTTTGATACAAATAATATTAAGTAAAAAGTGTAATAATTAATATAAAATAATAATAAGAAATGTCAAGAGACGTAAAAATAATAATTATTTACTCAAAACCCCAACGGCCATCTTAAAAACAGGTATTGATCTTAAAAACAGGTATTGTTCTTTAAAACATATTTGCTCGTAAAGGGTCTCTTATTTCACCAATTTCAATATCGTATTGTATCTCATTACGTACTTGTGCGCTATCGTAATGTAAAACGCACGAGTTTCTTTTTAATAAGGTAAACCGCACGGTTTATCAAGATGCTCCGTGTAAAACGAACGGTACTTTTTTAAATCTTAGCAAAGAGTTTTTATGTCAGAAAAGTGGTCAACATTTTATGAATAAAATTAACTTTAGGAGATAAAATATAATAAATAAACATATACAAATTGTTCAAATTTTTATAACTGCTTAAAGAAGATTAAGATTTGCTGATTAAGGATTTATTAGTTTAAGAAAGTCCGAGTTTTATTTATTTCCTCGCAAATGTCCTCAAA
The DNA here is from genome assembly GCA_949629185.1 of Apamea crenata. NCBI lineage: Eukaryota > Metazoa > Arthropoda > Insecta > Lepidoptera > Noctuidae > Apamea > Apamea crenata. The sequence goes on along the minus strand of OX451353.1, from coordinate 2,372,789 downwards.
AACGTCGTATGACATACGTGCGGTTTGATAATTACAGCCTCTGCTTTCATGTAGCCCTCGCCTATGGCTCGGGCTAGCAATATCGCCTCGGCTGTGATTTTCAACTTAGCGCACTTATATCATAATGTACTATAACATAGAAATGTAATCTATGGTTCCTATTTTCCTTGACTATTGACCAAGTTCATATTTTCTTTACATATTTGATGCAAAGTGCGAATGTTCGGATCGGATCGACACATGGCCGAACCGAATATTATTGAAAAATGCGAAAAAACGTTCGGATCAGCTCAGTTGGGTCGGGACCATAGTCAATATTCGAAAGAGTGTAGGAGTGTACATAGGACTGGGACCGACCAAACCAAATAGTAACTTCGTAGCAGGAAACGGCCGAATATTCGGCCGATACTACTTCGGAGTAGACCCCCTGGTGTTGTCATAGATATCCGAGGTGTTGTCGTCTAACATGACATCGAAAAACCCAAAGTACCTACAATACTCAATACTTCTATTGCATCCCACATGTAGGTATTCTTAGGTGGTAAACTTATCATTAGATCATATGGACCCTGTCGGGCACAGCAAAATAAGTGGGTTAAGAGAGAGGAAGCATTAATTCTAAATTTTATAAAATTATAATTATCAAACTACTATATTACAATAATGATGTAGATATTATATGAGATAAACTAATAGCTTTAATATAGCTTTAACTCCGCCCCTAAGATGACCCACTGACCAAATTCTTGATGTTACCGGACTTTGCATGTTTCTAAAATGTATACATATACAGGGAAGGGTTAAAATATTATGTTTTTGAAAGAAAGGTTTGCAACTATCTGTTTGCTCAATGTTTACTAGGATTCTAACCAATTTCTTTTGTAGATTGAAAAGTGTTTGTGCATCTGTGCTGTTTCCCCAAAGGGTGACACCATAGCTAAGCCATGCATAGGCATAGGGTCAATGCGTCGCCTCAATTGGCTTCTTCTTTGGACTAGTGGTCGCAAGTTGTACTGCTGAGTGTGAGGTCCTGGGTTTGATTCCCAGGTCGGAAAAAGTGTCACTGGGTTTTTTTGTCTGGAATTTCTCAGTAGCAGCCCAGAGTCTGGATCTGTGCCCGGTTAAAGGCAATAGGCTCGCCCTCCATTACATGGGACTTAGACATAACAGGCGAAATGTGGGTGTACTATAGGTTCAGTTCACGTCTGCCGAACCCTTCAGGAAAACAAGGCGTGATGTTATGCCAATCAAAGCCAGGTTTTAAACCGAGAACCTAGTACTTTTCCACCCATACATACACGGAAGTTACTAATCTACTTTATATTAAATAAAGTACCATAATATTTCTTTATAATAATATGTACGACTTACTTACGACTAAAATCGTAAATATAGCAAGAAGTTATATTATAAAGAAAGAAAAAAGTTTATTTGGACACAGTTCGTGAAACACAAAATACAAAATAGAGAGAGAAGGTAACAGATTGCTCTATTCTTAGTAATAGACCTGAGGAAATGACCCCAATATTTTTACCACATTATCCTCAAGGAAAAATATTGGATCATTCATAACTTTTGGGGCAGTCTGTAAGTTATTTTGTAAGAACAAATGGAAATGATCCAGTTTGGAAATCATGTAGGTATTAATAGTGAGCGTTTATAATAATTTTATTACTCAGCAATAGTGCAGCTTTCTATTGGTGAACGAATTTTCGTTTTCAGAGATTATTAAAGTACTGACATATAAACAATTTTTTTTTTGGTAATACCGATTAGTTTGGGCTTGTGGCTTATTAATAACAGCTGCACGGCTCGATCGATCAGGAAACGAATATTTTATCGCGATCATTTTGTATTCGTTCATGTCTTCGATAATATTGCATATCTTCACATCTTTCCCGAAATATTTTTGCCGCATTGCCAAACCATCCATCAATGTTGTAACAAGTCATACCATTAGCTGTATTAAGGAAAACGCACATTCACGTCAGTCTCCTTCGGAGGCAAAGTTGTATTAACGACAAAATCTGTTATTAATTGGTTTGTGTGAAACAAGTCCGCGAAACGTATCAGCTGAAATTCTTCCTGTTCGGTTTGTTCATGACTACCAACTTAAAAGAACGGAACTTCATTTAAAGTATTTATTCCGGAAGGTTTTTGTGTATTATGTATAATTTATAACATTCTTATTTATCATAGTCCCGACAAACGTTCATCATCATCATCTGCCTAGCCTTTTCCCAAGTATGTTGGGGTTGGCTTGCAGTCTAACCGGATGCAGCTGACCCGACAGACGTTGTCCTGTTAAAATTTAAATATGGTGTTGAATTCCGTTTTGCCCAAAGCCAATTTTCTGGGCAAATTTTCCATTTTTTTTTCTTATAAAAACCTAATTCGGATAGTCAGAATTAGGTTACGAACATTTTAAAACAAAATAGCCAAATCGATCCTGTCGTTCTCAAGTGATGCACAGCACTTCATTTTTATTTATCGGATCTCTAACAAAGGCAAACAGGGACAAATACTAGGGTGCGCTTCCAATTATAGGAGACCACAACATTTACTTAATATCTAGGTAGGTACATTAGGTTTGACAAGCAGAAAATATTGTGCCAACCTAACAATGTATTACACATTTTAACATATTTTGAAAAATAGTTTCAGTTTTCTTATCGGTAACGATAATATGGTCATGTATTTTTTATTACTGTTGCAGTTTTGTATACACACACACACAGTACAAAACCTTAGGAACAGAGGTTTGTGAAAAAAAATAATCACTTCCTATTCCGAAGTCGGTTACAAAAATAAACGTGCTGTCAGCCGCAGATTTTCTTTTGTAAGTGAGCCGAGATTAGGGCGAGCGTTTCATCAGAAGCGGACAAGTGTGAGTCGAGTCTCGTACGATAGTACCGTAGCACATAGCATAGTTGTCACCGTAGCGTCATTGCAGTGAGGCTGTTGTAAATTGAACCCCGTTTAGAGCTCTGCCTCATTAGTGCGTTGCGTTGCGTCGTTTTCCATATTAAATGACATGCCACATTACAGCGTTGCGTCGTCGCACGCGGCGTTTCGACGGACGAGAGACTAAGCGGGGCGAGGGTGATACGCTGCGTTGTCGGAGCTCCGGTGCGACAACGGACAGTGTTCCACTGCTAGAGGGGCAAATGAGACGTGCGTACAGTCACGAACACCAATATGTCAACACTTGGTGACTTTCAACTGCATTTTTTTCGTGAAATAACGAATGGAACGTTGAAATACGAAACATTACATAAACCTATGGGTCCAAAAATGTTATGTTCGTAACAACATAAAATTTCAATTAAAAATAAAGGAGTAAATCGCCTTTGAATAAAACCGAGTGGATAAATACTTTTGCTCGTGAGTCGTGACTGTACACGTAATCAAGGGAGATATCCACAACACAGCTCTACAAAAAAAGATTTTTTTTTTGTTGCCCTGGATTTCTGTGAAAAATCTCATGTTTTCAAGTATCCAGATCAAGAATATATTTATGAAAGCACTGACTGTGCTCTTATTTTTATGATTTTCACAAATCTCAAAATTTGAACAATAATCAGCTTTTCGTTCATAAAAATTGATTTTATCAGTCATAATTTTAACAAAATTAAGAGCAATTCTTACAAAATCATTGATAGTTTCATGAATTGTGAGCATAAATATATCCAACAGGGCAACAAAACCACTGTATACCAGTGCAATCAATAGAACACGTTTGTTCCGATCCATTGTGGAGACTGACTGAGGTTCCTGGGGCCTCTTCTTGCGCTGCGACGTCGTGCGTCGTCGCAACGCAGGTGTGGCATACAATGCGTTGATCCGTTGCGACGACGCAACGCAACAAGGGCGAGGCCACTACACTGCGTTGTGGCACAAAAAAAATATATTTGTGTGTCCTAGATTTTTACGATGTGACGCCGAAACGCAGTGTTGTGGCTTCGCCCTAAGGCATCGCCCTTAGTGGTAATGCAAGTTGATTGTTAGGAAAGGACATAAAATTAAGCATAAGATTGGTTTTTTATTGTATCATTTTCAGATTTCACTGTGTAGTGACAAAAGAGTAAAAATAGTGTGATCTGTAAATCTGAGAAATATACTTCTAACTATTTGTATTAAAATACATACTAGCTGCACCCCGCGGTTACACCCGCACAAGTCTCGATCCCGTGAGTACCCAATGTCCTAATCTAGGTCATGGTTCACCCATGTACCAACGAATCATTTCAGCCGTTTTAGCGTGAACGTGTAACAAATAAACATACAACAAATAATTAATTAATCGTTTCTCTTTATAATATTATTCTACTAAGGGCTGATTTTTCCAACGCCAGATAGTTTTATCGGAGGAATAATTTTGAATTTTTGACAGTTCTTCCATACAAAATCTGTCAGACGTCAATATTGTTCCACGAATAAAAAATATCTGTCGTTAGATAAATTATCCCTAATTTGAATAACGTATTCTAACCTGTCATAAGGTATGCTATTTGAAGCAATGCATAAAAGTACTAAAAATAAAGGGTAGTTGTAAGTTTTCCCAGCATTTTAAGGAAGGAACTAACACATTCGGCTGAAGATGTCATTCTTATGATATCTTTGTCGAAGTCACGACCCGTGATCGAAACTTGACGATGTGGTTGAGATTATAATTGAGAACTTCAAAACTTTGAAGTACTAAGTTCTGAAAACATTTGAGAAGTTGTCTAAAGGGTTGAAGTCTGTTATTGAGATCTATTAACTAACTTTGCTCCTTCTGATTGTATTTCGAATGTGACCCTTTTGATCGCTTTTCAACTGTTATTTTAACGACTTTTGACACCAGTAAATCACAATCAGCCTATAATGTTCCCACTGCTGGGACACAGGCCTCCTCTCTTCGAGAGGGAGTGGGCTATAATCTACCATGCGGGCCCAGTGCGGGTTGGTAGATGTCACATGTCTTCGAATTCTTGGTTCTAGGACATGCCAGTTTCCTCACGATGTTTTCCATCACCGTTTTGCGAGCAGTGATGATGTAATAATTTACACAAAGTAAAGCGCTTGTCTGGGATCGAACCTACGACCTACAACTCGTAAGTCACGGCCGTCACCACTGGGCCACTTCTGCTCTCAACTCATCAGTAAATAAAATATTATCAATTCTTTAATTCATTCATTGACAGACAACGCACAGCCTAAACAGATGGTTCTTGAAGCATGAAATTTTGCAGAAGATATTATTTTATTACGAAAGTTAGAAGTAAGGAAGGATTTTTGAAAATTCATTCCTTATAGAGGTTAAATAGAGAATGAAAGTTTGTATGGAAGTTCGTCTTTTTTGTTGATTAGAAATCCCATGGGCATACCGCTTGTCTTGGGTTTGTATAATGTACTACGTAATATTTTTGGAACGAAGTTCTTTTAACGTGCCCTGCGGTAGGAACTGACTGGTAGAAATCATCTCTCTATATGTTTCTATTCATCATTTCAGCCGAAAGACGTCCATTGCTGGACATAGGCATAGGCACTGGCATAACTGGTCGAAGTGGAGGTGCTTGGAGGAGCCCAAGCATCTCCAGTACGACCAGTTTTGTGCTTCTCGCATCCAACGGGTTCCTGCGGCAGTGTATAGAGCGTGTGTGTGTGCGAGTATCGCGTAATTTTATTATAAACTTTGTCGCTTCTTGAATTTTAAGAAATGTTCGCTATTGATGCCCTTACCAACAAGATTTTTAATAAATGAACCTCAAAGTTGCTTTTACAGCTTTTCTCGCAAATTCTCAACCCTACACAGTTTCAACCCTGCAGTTTCATAACAAAAACCCGTCCTGAACGGTGACCATTATTGTAAAAGTTACAGCGTCAAACTTTGAGTAATATTATGCTGAAAGAATTTCTCAAATAAAGGGAATAAGGGCTGGTAAACTGTAGCAAGTATTTGAGGTCGCTCACATATTAAATTCTATGCCATAATTAAAATGTATGCCAATAAGAGGGCTTTCAAATCTTGCTAGTAATGAGAATGTAATATTAACTTTGTGGAATTATTATTTGAGTACGGAGAATTGGCCCTGTGACTAGAGTGATATAATTGACATAGTTTACAGGAAGTTATTTTCGTGGAAGCTGTGCCGGCGGCTCCGCTCATGGGACTGTGTTCTATTGGGATGATAAATTATTGGGCACGTGAAGTTATAGTATATTTGTAAAATTATCTCCCTACTTATAATATGCTTCTTTGTCGTATCGATGCTTCATAAGCTTCGACCAGAATTCGGCCACTTCGACAACGTGGCTTGCGTTCCGTTCCATAGCGCAGTTGTTTTTGCACAGAGGGCACCACGAGAGGTGAGGCATCGTAAATGACATGTATCTAAGGATTATTATAAAATTACCTGCGGGTTAATTGCATATCACACTTACAGTACTTAGCACTGGCTGGCTTTTATTTTGACAGTTCAATAACATTCATTTCATTATTTACGTTGTTGAGCGGACGAATTTGTCGAACATATGAAGCAATATATACGCAATAAGCATGCTTCATAATAATTCGGATTGTGATTGATCGTGTGTTTCGCAATTATCGTGTTGTAAGTAGGTATCTTTGTATCCCATAGCTTGAAAAAAAGGCTCTCTTACAAAGAAAGAAGAACCGTGTATCGTATCCAATCAATGCTTGTTCCATCTCTGTATATGAGACGGCTTTGTCCTGCACCAGGAAATACAGAGGTTGATGTTGATGTATTATTGTTATTTATCGTGGCTAATTAATAACAGCCGGGTCGATGGAAGTTTAAGCTACGCTTGACCATCAATCCCAAAACGAGACCCCTCCGTCCCTCAGACCACGGTAAACCGTTGGTCCCGGCTGTCATTTGTAGATCTGACGGTCGTTATGGGTAGTCAGAAGCCTAAAAATGTGACAAACAGTTTTACCAAAGAGTATAGTATTTTGTTAACTCAACCAAATGGTTCAAAATAGTAACTAATGGTTTAATTTTTGCAAAATGTGTTTTTTGAACAATTTTTAGTTTATCTAATAATGGTTATTTTTTTAACTAATAGTTAATTATTTGATCATTAGCAATTATATTATTGATCAAAAAACATTTTGCAAAAAAACCATTAGTTAGTTACTATTTTTAGCAATTGGTTGAGTTTAACTACGGATCAAAAAACCAGCCCTTAACCTAGTAAATGTGTTGTAGATGTCAGATAGGCAGGTGCTACGATAATATAAATATTGGTTTTCAGTTGCATCCGGTTACACTGGAGGCCGACCCCAAAACAGTTGGGAAAAGGCTAGGCAGATGATTGTTATTTATCAAGTAAGAACCTATTAGTGTGTGTTTGACACACTAACGCAACGGTAATGATCCCGCAGCCAAAATTAGTAGCGTTCGCCAAAATTAATTACATAGCTAACGAAATTAATCGGTCCATTGTATAACCGGACACGACCAATTAAAACCGGTTATGACCGCCTGAAACTGGATAGTAATTGATTCATTATGAAGCGGCAGTTTCGATATTTGGCGTTCGATTTTTAAAGGATTTAAGATCGCGTAACTCTTTGGAGGCACAAGGCTGGAAATTGTCCGATATGCGCCTTATGGTGGAGAATGTTTAGCTGATTTATTTATTTATTGGATCGCCAACAGAGGCTACACAGTTACATGCGTGTAAACATGAACAAGGACAAATACAAGTGTGCGCTTCCAATTATAGGCGACCACATCATTCACTAGGCACTACAGCAAGTTTGACAAGGCCGATTGTCGTGACAGCCAATGGCTTAATAGCCAAGAGCCTCGACCAACACCTCAGGAGGCTCTCGTTGGGCAGCTGGATCAAGGGCTTGATTCAGAAAGCGGTACTTCTGGGCACGGCTCGCATTGTGAGGAGGTTCCTCTCTCTAGAGGCCCTGACCACCGGCAGCTTGGACCCTGTTCCCGATACCCGGTGGGCTACTATTCTTTATATTTTTAAATGTTTTTATACTTTTTATATTCTAATATTAAAAAATATAACTTATATGTGTTTACATGCAAATAAAGGAGATATTAATTAAAGAATAACCATAGATCATCAGAAAAAAAAAATATTAGTTAGATACTAGGACTTCTAGGTATTTTTTAAACTTTGATAGTTTGCACGTAATATTCAATTCGTTATGCTTCGATATTTCGTTATACTGCCTACAGAGCCTTGGCAAAACGGCAAGGTGTCCGAGGTTTGTTTGGGATCCCGGCACATAGAAAAGGTTATAGTTACATTTCCGCGGCAAGCGAGATGGTGCACTTATATGCAGCTTTCCAAGGAGCTCGCTACAGTCAACAACCCCATTGAACAGTTTGTGAAGAAATGTGAGACTAGAAGTTTTTGTCTATCTGTTGTAGCTTCTAATTTTTTTTGCCAGACGATCTTCATAGAAAAGATGGTTTAGATAACGTTTTTGTACACTTTCCAAGCGGCATAGGATTCCATACGGTGCTATTGTTTTCAAGCAGTGGGCGAACCAATGTGTTATATAATGTAATTCTAGTCGAGGCTTTAGAAAGCTCTTTGCTATTACGCAAGACAAATCCGAGGACCTTGAACCCTTATATAATATATGCCTATCTTTCCGTTTCTTGTCAAATACAATACGAACAAGAACGAATGTTTAAAATGAGAAGTGGTAACATTATCTTCTGTCTCTTTTATCCGGTCAGGCATTGTTTTTCAGCAGCACCTAAATCGACAGCATAAAAATTCAAGGGTTTATTTATATGAACGTTTCGATTGATTTCGTATGCCTATTTCTACTTGATATTTGTACGCCGTTAACGGTAAAACATAGATATCTCTGTACCTATTATATTTATAATACCTATTTTTAGACCTATGTTTAACAAATAAAAAACTTTGACTTTGAACTTTGCTTAAAGTTAAGTAATGATTAGCGACTGTTTAACCACACATTTTTGACGTTTAGTTAGCTTATGACTTTATGCAAACTTTATAAATAAACCTCTCCATGTATAAAAACCATTTTTATACATGCTCAGTCTAATATTGGTGACAATATGACCAAAATTTGTTCAGGGTAATGACAATGGCAATGATTGGATGTTATTCTAAAACTCTCTAAATTAACAATCATTTTCACCGTATCTCCATTTTGCATTCATAATTCAATAAAGCCGAACGTAGCGTCGTTTTAAATTCCTATTCTACATATTGTAATAAAAAATACGTGTGTCTGTTATCAATTCGGGGAAATGGCACGTTTCGTATGTGGTATATTTGTTATCCAATCTGTGTGAAATATTGAAAAGCTGTGGCACAGAATAGGACAGAACATCGGTTTTATATAATGAGCACAAACGCACGCACCCATAGACACGCTTCTCGTACACCGATGATTTGAACGCGCTCTGGATTTTCAACTCTCAGTGTTGGGCAGAGCATTCAGAATACAACAGAGTGCATCTCAGCGCTTCAAAAAAACACACGCCTCGGTAAAAACGCTCCCGTGTGAATCTGGGCTAAAGGTTGGGTTTCCTATATGAAAGTGCTGGCCGCCACTGCGCACTTAGTAATGGCTGTCATGAAAATGATGGCATCGTGGTTGGACTTTATGTTGTCAAAGGCGCTCTCTAGGGAAACACTAACTTATTTTAAAAAATAACGTTGCAGTGACGTCATTCGACGGTCTATTTGGGACGCTAAGTATGTGGCGTTCCCCGCAATCTCAGGAAACTCTAGCCTAAGCCCACTCGCGACTGGTATTTGTTTGAGATCGCCGTACGTACGCGTCTGTGTGTGCATGCGCCTGTTTTCACTCGGTCTCGAGCTATTAGCAAAGTTCAAACTATTTTCTCGTGGAATAACGATTGCAGCTTTGAGTTACGAACTATTCCATAATAGTATGGATTTCAAAATGATAGGTTCGTAACGACATTAAATTACCTACGAAAAAACCTATAGTGGGAGAAAATTACTTTTAAAAGTTTAGGTACATATTGCTCGTGACTACAATTCTGTGGCTGTGGTGTGGTGTGGTGGGGTGTGGTATGGTGTTAGAGTGATCTAAATTCAATGCGTGAGGCTCCAACCGCAAACTGTTAGTGATGTATAAATAATGCACTGTTTTATTATGTTACTGTGACGAGTACATAATTTATTAGGTCTACAAATACTGGTGGTCGCCGGTCGCGGCACGAATAGGTAATAAAAAAATAATGTGCGAGGCCTTGCTAACTAATATACATACATAGGTAACTTGCCCACCGTGCCTCGGAAAGCACGTAAAGCCATTGGTCCTGCGCCTGATCTCTCCCTGGTCTTGTCGGATTGCCGTCCCATCGGACTATGAGACTAAAGGAACAGAGAGTGTGCTTCTGTTTACCGACACACTTGTGTACTATAGTATCTCCTGTAAACCTGGCTAATCTTCGTTGAGATTGGCTACAGTGACCGAAATCGGTAAGTATATAGTACTAGCTGCGCCCCGCGGTTTCACCCGCATAAGTTTCGATCCCGTGGGAATGTCGGGATAAAAAGTATCCTATATGTTAATCCTGGTTATAAACTATCTGTGTGCTAAATTTCGTCAAAATCTGTTCAGTAGTTTTTGCGTGAAAGAGTAACAAACATCCATACATCCATACAAACTTTCGCATTTATAATATTAGTAGGATAGTCATAGTATGTGGTATGTGTATATAACCTATTTATGTACATAGTTTTAAGAGTTTTTTTTTATCATTGTCCCTCTCAACCAAAGCACCTGCCATCTAATCGCTTCACCACCCTAGGTTGACTGGTAGATAATGCCTAAGGCATTAAGTCGGCCAATGTACCTTTTTGTGCGAGAAGTTTAAATAAATAATGAATCGTTCGGGAGGCTATTATTTTAGGTAACCTTCTGGTGCAAACGACTTCGTCTCCGTATAACATAATCAGCCTATAATGTTCCCACTGCTGGGACACAGGCCTCCTCTCGGTGAGAGGAAGTGGGCCGTAATCCACCACGCGGGCCCAGTGCGGGTTGGTAGATGTCACATGTCTTCGAATTTTTGGTTCTAGGACATGCCGGTTTCCTCACGATGTTTCCTTCACCGTTTTGAGAGCTGTGGTGATGAAATAATTTACACAAAGTAAAGTGCCTGTCGGGGCTCGAACCTACGACCTACAACTCGGAAGTCGCGGCCGTTACCACTGGACCAACACTGCTCTCGTCTCCGTATAATTACATTTTTCAATACAAAAATTCAGCATGAAAGTCTCATGTCCTTCTCCATAGTTCCAGTAAACTTATTTGCCACATAACCGTCGGTTCCGTGGTTTAGGCGTGAGAAGGTAACATACAGACAGTGTGTGAAAGTTACCAAAACTTCTTAAATAACTATATAAACTTTTGTTTGAAACAGTTGTGATACTAGTTTTAGTAGATTGAAACTGAATTTTGAAAAACTACCATATGTACACCTCTGCTTAACTCTTCAAGAAATACACAAGCGTGATGTTTTGTGATGTCATTGTATGTTATTAAAAAATCAAAATAATGTAACTTCATCTTCATCATCATTTCAGCCGAAAGACGTCCACTGTTGGACATAGGCCTATTCCAAGCACCTCCAATTCAACCGGTTCTGTGCTTCTCGCGTCCAACGGGTTCCTGCGGCCTTCACCAGGTCGTCGTTCCACCTTGTGGGAGGCTTTCCAACGCTAAGTCTTCCGGTACGCGGTCACCGCTCCAGAATTTTCGGCCCCATCGGCCATCTGTTCTGCGAGCAATGTGCCCTGCCCACTTTTTTGTTTACAATAAAAAAATAACAATATATGTCAAAAGCAGGAATATCCGACTGCTTATTATTTATAAGCTCCAAACGAAAACCAATTTCCAATTTGGAAATATTATTCAATAACATTGGTCCAAGTAATCAAGCGCGATGGTCATTTTGATTAAATGTAATTCAATTAAATTGATTAACTGGTTCGGTTGGCGGTTGACGAGTGTTTAGTTTAGCGAGTGTTGTGATAGGACATTTGGGACGAACTGTGTTTAGGTAGAACCTACTCTATCTATATTACAATAAACCATGCGTACTAAACTGTGCAAACTGTGATTGTATACTTTGTAAAGTACAGAGAGTGGTCCTTACGTAATTAAGATAAAAGTTTCTATGTTCTAGAACAATGCTGCTCAACCCCAGGCCAGGTCACCCATCCACAGACCAACCGCGGCAATCGTAGCTTTACCTGATCGATCGACCTGTGCGGCTGTTATTGTTTAGCCACGGGCCCCAAAACTAGAATATTAATTAAAATAAAAAAAAACAAAAGTGTAAACAAAGCAGCTCAGACCAATTACGTCAGCTGCAATCGGAGAATTTAAAAAAAAACAAAAATGATTTGACCTAATTTATTTAAAATAAAAGAATTACATGAATAATTATTATATCTTAAATTAGCCTCATTGCCTATTCGAAGTATGAATATGGAATGGAATTTTACAGAGTTACAATAATTGGGTAAACTAGGTCCGTGCGTCACATAGTGCTATCTCAGCTCGCCGTTTCCGTCGTTCGTTAAATTTGCAGCGTATGTTTCTATAATAAAAGTATTGAGTGCTGAGTGGGCGATTCCCTTTTCCCTGCGTGTAACAGACCTCAAAATAAAACAGCACCATTTACCTTTTCCCAAGTCTAAGGTCAAGGTCACCTTCCAGTCTAACTGGATGCAGCTGAAAATTAGAAATCAATTTACTATCCCTTACGTAATCGTTTTGTATGACTCAGTTTGCTTTATTTTTCGCTACCCATATTTTTTAAACCACTATTATTTTATTTTCCTCATTCACACTTATTTCACACTATTCCTATGTCGGTACTGCCTAACAACTGCAGTCAAAGCTCGTATGCTCGGTTACTTTGACAGAACAAATGTACCCGATCGGATAGACTTGACTGCACAGTATACACAGTGCACAAAACACAGTCGTTTTGTGTACAAATTGCACTTGCTGTCACGCAGTGCACAAAAAGCTGAAAGTAACTCAACAAGCATCTATCAATTAACTCGACAGTAAACAATTGAAAATGAACTTTATCTCTACGTGTGCAAGGTGGGTTTTAGGTGGAAGTGTTTCTTTAACATTCCTCATCTCACACATCAGGCTCAGTTGAGTCTGGCATTTTTGCTGAACTGGGCCTTTTTGGTGCAGCCGTGAGGCACACTTTCCTGTTATTTTCTTACATCGGTCTTCATACTTTCTATTAGTTGCTATCAGTCTGATGTATGTATCTGATGTATTGTGTGTCTCTTAGTCTGTGCTAAATAAATGTATTTTCTTTCTTTTTTTCTTTCAACAGCTCGTGGAGGACTATTTTACACACTACTATTTTTTTTTTTTTTTTACTATTTTTTGACTATTTTACCATGTATAAAATCGTTTGATGTTCGAATGTGACGAAACCGGAGAAGTGTCTGTTACTGCATTCGGTTGAAATAACTTTTCCGCTCTTTTCGTGAATCGAAATGTAATGGTGTTTTTGACGGCACGGTTGGCGCAGTGGTTAAGCGATTGACTGCTGCGCTGCGTGTCGCGGGTTCGATTCCCGCACGGAACAAATATTTGTATGACCTACATGTATTTGTTCCGAGTCTGGGTGTTTTTCTATCTATAATATGTATGTATTTACAAAAAAAAAAAATGTATATAAGTAGTTTATCAGCCATCTTGTTACCATAACACAAGCATTAGGTTGCTTAGCTTGGGACAAATGGTGCTGTGTGAAATGTCCAGGGATATATTATTATTATTATATTATAAGTGTGTTTACTCTTTAAGTATTCAAAAGTTACGTTTTAATAAACATTTCGCCAGTATTTCCCTACGGGTTAAGCCAAGTTGTAGTTATAGTACCTATGCCTACATTTCGCCAGATGATTTCCACCTGTTCTTACAAAATAACTTATTGACTGCGTGACTGCCCCAAAAGTTATGAAGGACCCCATATTTTTCCTTGAGGATAATGTGGTAAAATATTATAGTCATTTCCTCAGGTCAATTACTAAGAATAGAGCAACTTATTGTTAGCTTCTTCCTAGAATCGTATAAGTATATAAAAAATATTATGTTCTGGGTTTAATACCTGGCATTTATTGAGTATTAACATAAACATTTGGAGGTATGAGGAACAGGGTGTAAAGTTCACTCATCCTCCATAGAAAAGAGAGGATTCTCCGACCAGACGAGTGTTGTGTCTGGCGGGCAATTGCCCAACGACTGATGTCGGGAAGTTTGTATGTATTCTAATTGCGCGGTAAACTCTGCTTGCGAGATGCAGGATTTGCGTGACGTCAGTATGACGCGTTGTTCGCAGGTGGCATTGTAGATACCGCTACAAACATAACATCATGCCTTGTTTCCCTGAAGGGTTGGGCAGAGGTATACTATTAGTACATCCACATTTCGCCACCTATATTTAAGTCCCATGTAATAGGGGCGACCCTATTACCTTCAACCGGGCACAGATCCAGATTCTGGGCTGCTACTGAGAAATTCCAGATGAAAAAACGTAATAACACTTTGCCTGACCCGAGGATCGAACACAGGACCTTATGCTCAGCAAAAGCTTTTGCGACCACCAGACCAACAAGACAATAACGTTTTAATTAATAAATATTAGGTAGAATTTACTTACGGAGGCCAAAACAGTCAACATCATAATTAAAGGGAAATATTTATTTTTTATATAATTAATAATAACATCCTTCAATTTTAAAGCGAGCAGGCTGGTTCTATTTGTTTGGGTCTACGGAAGCCCAAATTAATTGAGATTTTTTCATCAAATAAATTTAATGAAACCGATATTTTTCATGAAATTCTATAGCCAAATGCGACTTTTACAAATGAAAAGTGAAGCTCTATTCACTATTTTGGTCCAAAACATGTTCTAATGCACTTGGACAAAACATTTCAGCCCTATTCATCCCACATCGTACAAAATGGATGAAATACGTAAATCGTTCGTCTCAATACAATGGGCCTCCTAGCCGAAGTAAAAAGTCATGTAATTGCCCCTGCGCAAGACAATTGTTGTAAAACAAAAGACTACGACTTCGGGCTCAACTCAGCCTTATGAATGGGCTGAAAAACATTCCATAAATGTTTTCTACAAATAGCCTAATCGGAATCGTTCTGATTAGCTTCAATCAACTCAGTTTCGCAGTCAACTGCTGGAAATGGCCCTCTCCCAGGTTGCGCCACAACACTCTGTCCTCCGCCTTCCGCATCCAATCTTCTTAAAGTCGTCCGCCCATCTAGGTGAGGGGCGTTCCAAGTTACGCTTGCCGACACACGGTCTCCACTCCAGGACTCGTCTGCTACACCGGCTACCGGTCCTTCGACAAACATGGCCAGCCCACTGCCACTTCAGTTTTCTTACTCTGCAACATAATCAATCTATATTGTTCCCACTGCTGTGACACGGGCCTCCTCTCTGTCAGAGGGACTGGGCCACAATCCACTACGCGGGCCCAATGCAGCTTGGTGCCGCAGCCGGCAGCCGTCACTGCTTTTACTCTGCAAGCTATGTCGATAACCCCGGTTCTGGTTAGCTTGTGTTTATGCATCTAGATAGCGGTCGATCGATGATATCGACATGGTAATGGAATAGTTTAATGGTATAGTCCTTTCACACTTAATGTTACCCCTGACAGCAACCTTATTTCAATAAGAATAAAGATCACTGTGTTGCAAAACCAGAGGTAAAATATCTGTGGCTGTAAAATTGAGGTGACGTCATTTTTAGGCAGCGAAAAAAAAAAAAGAACTAAAAATAATAGTCCTGAGTTTTCACCATGTCCTAGATCACAGATGGTGGAACTTCCAAAAACAATGCACTTTTCCCAAAAAAGTTTCCAGCATAGTTTCTGAGCTTTTACAAATATATAATAATAAATATACCACAACAAAATTTTCAGTCTGCCTAGCATTTTCCCAACTATTTTGGGTTCGGCTTCCAGTCTAACCGGTTGCAGCTGAATACCATGGAGCGACTGCCTATCTGACCTCCATAACCCAGTTACTGGGTAACACGATACCGCTTGGCAAGACTGGTTGTAAGACTTTCAGGCTTCTGATGACCCGTAACGACTGTCAAAGATCTAAGAAGCTTCTTTACATACCGAGTGACCATCTTTAAGTGACCATCTTTACATACCGAGGATTAAGTTAAGCCGTTGGTCCCGGCTGTCGGGACCAATGGCTTAACTTAATCCTCGGTATGTAAAGATGGTCACTTATCCACGGACCGATCGCGGCTAGCGAAGCGTAACCTGATCGACCCGTGCAGCTGTTATTAGCACGAGCCCCTCAAAATATAACACAATAAGAATCAATTAATTACGGGGTAGTCAACCAACCTCCTAGATAAATCGTCATATTATTATACGATAATGAAAGCAAACAGTTGTTTTTATTATCACATTAAATTAACTACTAAAGTGATCGCTTATACGACTAAAAGAAAATGTTTAGAACTCCTCATTAAAACAGTCTTAACTGCAAACACCTGTTACCAAACTTCATTCCTAATTTTGCGATGATAGGGTTGAGATTCGTTTGGGGAGTGGTTGCTGAAGGGTAAAAGAAACAATAGTCGTCATTCGCAAGGAATTCGAAAAGCTTGTCTCTCTCCAGGATGATTGTGTTCATTAGGCTCAAAATACAAGCATTTTCGCTTCTCATTTTGATACTCTTACCTTATTACGTTCAAGATAGGGTTGGAAAATTCCGGGAAAAGTCCCGGAATTATTGACTTATTTTCATTGTACCGGAAATAGCTTAGAGCGAAATTTCTTTTAAGAGTTTTTTTTAATTACTCGTTTAAATAATTGAGCAGTCGATGGACGTTTGTATTACATTTTTAACGGATACCTTCAGTTTTCATTATAGTGGAGGCCATTCTTGTTTGGCCGTCAACTTACATTGACAATGACAATGTTGTCCGCCAACTGAACCGCTAGTGATGTCTATAACTTATCGATGTCATTATAAACAATTCCTGTATTATTTTGTGAATGCGCAAAGCTTTAATGTATTTTTTAAATCCCGTTGATAAAATTCAAATTAAAACGCAAATGGAGCACCTAATTTTGGAATAGGGAACAAGATACGTAATTTTCTAGACCAGACTATAACTTGTTTTTTCGTTAAGCAAGGCTCTTTAGCCAATTTTTTTTTTTTTTTTTTGCTAGTTGCATGTCAGTGGTCAATGACTATTTCATAAAATATCAATCAATAGGATTATATGAGCTTCGAGGGTTGTATTGATGCTTTTAATGACTATAATTCTGTAAATACATACTGGGGGCTTAAAAAGGCCATCACTTTAAGCAATAACTCTAAAAGCTATTCATTTCCTGAATTCCCAGCAGATCTTTAGCAATTCCTCTCATTTTTGTTAAATGGTTACACATAATAGTTTAATCACCTACAATTCATTTCATGTCAATCATATTTAGTGTAAACATTGGTGGACCATTTTACGAATTTCCATACAAAACTGTCAAACAGGTGAATTGCGTGATATGAATTGCACATAGATCATATTAAGAATTGTCAGTTTGTGGCCATTTTACGATTTTTAATATGATTCATATTGTTATCCTATCATGAATCTGCCAAAGTGGCCTTTTTGACCCCCTTGAGACGCTCGCGAATCATATTTTGTTCAACAAACAACTTATCACTGACCTGCAAATTGCAAAAAACTTATGAAAAATTGAATTTCGCGAGGTAGGTATCTTGAGCATCTTCCTTAATGTCCTTTAAATCTTTTCTCGCAAAAAAACAGTACTCAAAGCTCTGCTCAATTTGTGAAGAAAAGTATGAAGTTAACTAAAAACTGCCAGTGATACTATCACAAACGGGATTTGTCCCGTTTGGATGTGCAACAGAACGTATTTAAAGATTGCTATAACAGTTTTCTAGTACATTGGCTCCGCCATTATGGTGGAGCGTTGGTTACAGTTTGTTTTTACGAGGGTTTTTCTAGCAACTACCTGTGAGGGATATGTTTGTTCATGGTGTATTTTTTTGCGTAGGTATAGAAGAAAGTTTTTTGAAACAGACACAGGCATTTCTTTTTTGCAGCTGTAATAAAAAGAAAAGATAAAGAGCGTTTCTTAAAAATTTCGGGATGTTGATTTTGAAAAAGTTATTTAATCAGACCGTTTATTTGCTCACTTTAAAAAAATAATCTTGCCGAATCAATAATATTTTCCAGAATTTGTTCACCAGAATACTTAGGGAACATCACTATGCAATAGGTGTCCGCGGTAAGAGAGGCGCGGGCGCGGGACATATCATATGAGCGCACGCGCACCGGCCGGCAACTACACCTAGTTAACATAAAATATTCCGTTACCGTCTTCAAGGCGCACATTCATCTGTAAATAGATTCGCAATTGTTGATAACCGCTTGATAACGTTTACAATTCAGCTTTTATTTCTGTCCTCCCAATATAAAGAAACCTAAGATTCAATAACAATTCGAGAAAGTTTTTTACAATTGTTTTTCATTCCCAAAGGTTATGTCGATAACGAGCCACCGTTATCAACTTAACCTTTAAGAATTTGTTATTGTTTAATCTTAATATAATTGAAATTGACCTAAAACTGTTTAAAACAATGTGATAATGCATTCGTTTTTTTTCCATTCTGATAAAAGGTATTTGTAAATAAGTGTTTGTTATCAATTTCAGAGTGAGTGACAATAGTGAGATCAATATGTCCGATAAAAGTGCTGAATGTAGTGCAATATAAAGACGTCTTGATATAAGAGGCACTCCATTTGGCATTGACATTCAACTTCCAGTGGTGGAGTGTTGGACAGTTTAAATAAGCATATTGAAATCGGGAATTTAAAGGTAAGTTTCACTGCTTTTTATTTAGGTATATTTATATTATTTTTAGGTTTTTGTTTCGTTTGTGGTAAATAAAATTATTATTTCGTAGCCAATTTGCATAATTTCTTAAGGCCCGGTGTTCGATTTTGTTTTATACGAGATAAATGCATTCTTGACACCTGTCTGTTTCATATAAACGGATGAATACGTGTTTTGCGAATTTGATCTTTATTAGCAACTGGAATTGTCGCACTAACAGGTGTTAGGAACGCATTCTCTCGCCGGCCGGACTGTAATCATGGTTTTCTCCATACGAGTCATATTTTCTATTTCTTGAGGAGAATAGAAAAAGTGTTGCTTGTTTTTTCACGTTATATTTCTCGTCAACTAGATGGAGAATAAGGGATTTTTGGTGCAAAAGCCAGGCTTTGCCACTGTCGCCATTCACGCTGGTCAGGACCCAGACAAATGGAAGTCCGGGGCGGTTGTGCCACCTATTACCTTATCTACCATGTACAAACAAGCTCCTGAAGGACATACTGTAAGTCAAACAAGGACATAACCTATGAAAAAAAAATTTTTTTCTTCTTATTTTAATGAAAATATAAGATTACGTCTGTATTATTCCCTGAAAGGGTAGAACACGTACAGCGTCTGGGCTATTGCTGGATCAATAGACATTTAAAACATCACTTTTATTTTCTCCAAAACTGAGCTAAGCGGATTTTGCTTTGATGTGTAATGCCGAAAGTTTTATAAATTATGTACAAAAAGTGACTCAATTTATTTTTAGGGTTACAAATACTCCCGGTCAGGGAACCCATCAAGGTATACTTTGGAAGAATGCCTGGCAGCGCTGGAAGGCGCTAAATATGCTTATACCTTCGCTTCAGGTCTTGGTGCCACCACAACAATTGCTTCACTACTCAACAAAGGAGACCATATAGTTTCCATGGACGACGTGTATGGTGGTACTGACAGGCTCTTAAGGTAAGGAATATCACGCAAAAAGATATAATAGGTAATGTGTCAACATCTGCCTATAGGCAGAACAGTTTAGTCTAACCGGATGCAGCTGAATACCAGTATTTTACATGGAGCGACTGACTATCGGTTCTCCACAACCCAGTTACTAGGATACTCCTGGGTAAGACTGGTTGTCAGACTTTCGGGCTTTTGACGCCCCGTAACGACAGACAACAGATCCTGATCCAGAATGACAGCTGCAGATAATAGGTACTGTGTAGGCAAGTGAAACTGAACTTATTTTGCAACTTAAGCTGTAAGTTACCAACGAGTATCCGAGTGTATGATTCGTTAAACCAGTCAGTATTATACTCTGTAAAATCCTCATCATTAAGCCGAAAGGCATCCACTGCTGAACATAGGCCTCCCCCAAATTTTGCTTCAATGACCGTCCTGTGTTTCTTGCATCCGGGAGATCGGTCCATCTTGAGGGTGCAATCCTACAGGCGAATTCTCGTAATTATAAACGTTGAAAATACAGTTCCAATCTCATCTCAGCGACAACCAATGTCAAAAACTTGTCAAAAATGTAGGGATAACAGAGGTATTTTTGACAGATTAAGACTGAGATCAGACTGTGAACGTTCTTAAAATTACGATAATTACTCCTGTGACTGTTGAATTGAAAGCATCACACGCCTCAAAACTATAGGTCTATCTTCAAACTTCGGTCAGTGGGTCGTCTTAGGGTGTTTACATAAAGCAGTGGGTTTTCCGGTACAGATTGTTGCATGTTGATCTACGGAAAGAAACAGTCACAAAGTTTTATCTTTTTCTTTATGTGCGGGTTCCTGCTTAAGACAAGTTGGCACCAATCGGTGCAAATAGTCCCACATTAACTTATTTATGCGCTCACACATAAAGAAACAGGTAATAAATGTAACCGTTTCCTTTCAAAGATTAACCCGCAGAGACTTGTACTGGGCGTAGGGCCCAAAAACCCACTTTTTAATGCCATCATTCTTAGAGGCGAAACAAAAATTTCGCTTCTATGCGAACAAAGTACCTATTTCTTAATTTTTTTTTGGGAACAGTAATCATACCTTTACGGAATATTGTGTCAGTGGAATGAATTCCAATTTGTTTTTTATTTTGTATCCGTAGAATTTGTAAGCTCCTTAATAATTGCGATGAATCAATAGATATTTTTTCCACATCACTTCAAAAATTCAAGCGTTCATAAAAAGTAACCAACACCATTAACTGTTTTTTTTTCTTTCTTCATTTTGTATTATTTTTTTTCCTTGTCATGTTTTCTAAAACTACCCACTAGTGCTATAGGCGTTATTTTTCCACAATTATTACAATTTTATTGATGTTATATTTTTTTTTTTTGCATGATGTGTCTATCGCATCATTTATTGTACACTATGCTTGTATATTGCTTGTATTTTAAGGATAAACCGTGTAACAATTGTAGATAGGCCAATAATTAAAATTAAATAAATTAATGTGACAGCAAATTTAACCATTGATTTGAATTTCAGGCAAGTTTTAACGAGACTGGGAATTGAGGTTACGTTCGCAGATCTTACAAAGCCTGAAAATTTAGAAAAGGCAATTCAGGACAATACTAAGGTTGGTTATTTATTTTCAAATGAGCATGGCAGTTGAGAATATGTCATGCTTACTTAAATGTCTCACTGGTGGTGGCGCGTGTGTGTTCTCACATATAGAAGCAATAAGAATAATGTACCCAGGATTTTGTAATAACATCTTGATTTAAAAGAGTGTCCGTGGATTTTCTTGCCCGTTGTTCTCCATAGAGATCTACGTTTTGGAATGGGCAACTAGCTTCAACTTTCTGACTAACTGACCGACTATTTAATTTTGACAATTCAAAGGTAGGTAAATGGTTTAATTGAAATAAATGATTTGAGTTTGAGGTCAAATGATAAATGATTTTACTCAGAGGTCACAGTCTCTTTCAAAGTCCAGACATAATCTTGGTCAGATTACGTGAAGACCATGTAGTTTTGGTGTCTGAAATGGTCTTTTGAGGAAAGAACCACACAGTCCACCGATTTTAATTTAGTGTTCGACTCTTCAATGCGTTTGGATGATGTAGCGCGTATTATCAACACAAATATGTAGTCTGTTAACTTTGGAATAATTATTCAAATTAGCGAAAAGAATTGTGGTGTTTATGTTTGGGGGCTTGGACCTGTTCAGTCAGTGCAAGCATTCGTCAGTAATCATGTTTCATCTGTTTTATCGACGCACAACGTGTTACCATGGATTCAGTATACGATTCTTCTAAAATCCCAACACAGGGGAATCCTCCTGCGTTAGAATTTTTCGTCGGTTATTAAACTACTAATTCAATGCCGAAAATTCTTTCACTAATGGAAATCTACAGTATTGCCGAGTGTCATAGGGTATTTATGTAAAAACAAGAACACGCAGCCGATTTCCGAGTACAGTATTACCGAGAAATATTTTCAAAGACTATACTTTAAATTCCAGATGGTATGGATGGAGACACCAACAAACCCGAATTTGAAAGTGGTTGACATTGCCGAGACGGTTAAAATAGTGAAGAAACACAGCAGTGACATTCTTGTAGTAGTTGACAACACATTCCTTACGTGCCACTTACAAAAGCCTCTGGACTTTGGCGCGGATATAACTATGTACTCTTTAACAAAATACATGAATGGCCACTCTGATGTAGTCATGGGAGCCGCGGTTACCAACAGCGAAGATTTAGCTAAAAGGCTAAAATTTTTGCAAACCGGTAAGTTGGTATAAACCCTTAATGCATCCTCTCCTGCTTTTGTCCGAATTTAGCCTAGGTAAGCACGGGCGCGTTTTTCTCGCGGCGTTTTTTTGCGCGCATTGGATTTTCAATGCGATCCATATTGCCGAGAGTTGAAAATCCAACAGTTTGTTTTTTCGATGCACTCTGTTGTTTTCTCAATGCTCGGCTCAAACAGAGTTCAAAATCCAGTGCATTATAAAATCCCGCGGCGATATTTTTTATGTCCGTGCAAGCGTTGGTTTATTTGGTGTCGGTACAGTATCATGTGTGTCATCTTATTCCATCTTGCTATACCTATTATCGTTTACACAATATATTGAAATAGCAAAATGCCCCTGCTTCGCCCGGTTTTTATGACTTGACAAAACATCAAGATTTATTTAATATATAATTTAAATAAATATGAAAGTGTCATAGACCTTTCGAAATAAATTATCTAAATGATGACGAAACCCGTATCAAAATCCATTTTCTAGTTAAGAAGAACTTAGCGGTCAAACCATGAAAAGCCACTTTATTTTAAACTAGCGTCTGCCCGTGACTTTGTCCTCGTTAGATTTTGTAGTCGGATTAGATAGATAAATATTTAAATGTAATCTTAATATAACCTTTTCAGCTATGGGGATAGTGCCTTCACCGTTCGATTGTTACCTAGTCAACAGGAGTCTGAAAACACTGTCTCTACGTATGGAACGTCATAGAGCGTCGTCATTGAAGATTGCTCAGTGGTTGGAGAAACATCCAAATGTTACCGAAGTTATGCATCCAGGTAAATTAAAAGCATAAGCAAACAAAATACACGAACTCAATATCTACAGGTTGTAGGTAGGGGCCGATACCAGAGATTTCTTTGCTTATCAGAGCAATGAAGAAGTGTAATGCAGAAGCGGTGAAGAAGAAATGTCTATAATAGTACATTATGATATAAGTGCGGTAAGTTGAAAATTAAAACCGAGGCGATATTGCTACAAGAAAGCAGAGGCTGTAATTATCAAAGCGCACGTATGTCATACGACGTTTTATAACATATTTGCGAGGAAATAAATAAAACTCGGACTTTCTTAAACGAATAAATCTTTAATCACTTGTTAAAGCAGTTATAAAAATTTGAACAATTTGTAAAATGTTTATTTATTATATTTTATGTCCTCATAAAATGTTTACCACTTTTCTGACATAAAAACTCTTTGCTAAGATTTAAAAAAGTACCGTTCGTCATAGACGGAGCATCTTGATAAACCGTGCGTTTTAACTTATTAAAAAGAAACTCGTGCGTTTTACATTAAAATAAGGCACAAGTACGTAATGAGATACAATACGATTTTGAAATTGGTGAAATAAGAGACCCTTTACGAGCAAATGTGTCATAAATATAAATTTATAGACATTTCTTTGCTTATCATATCAGTAGAACCAAAAACTCGAAGACATATGATATTCACCAACCCGCACTGAGCCCGCGTGGTGGATTAAAGCCCACTTCGTCTCACAGAGAGGAGGCCTGTGTCCCAGCAGTGTGAACATTATAGACTATTTATATACCTACATAATTTATGAATACCTATTTCTGTGTTTCAGAACTCCCATCTCATAAGCAACATGCTATAGCCAAAAAGCAAACGTATGGTCATTCAGGCGTGTTCAGTTTCAAACACACGGGTGAACTGAAAGAGTCGAGGAAACTCTTAAGTTCATTGGGAGTATTTATTTTGGCTGAGAGTTTGGGCGGATTCGAAAGTTTAGCGGAAATACCGTGAGTAAAACTTTAATTATAAAGGTGGTATACACTAGAGCATTTTACCGAGCATTTCCATGTAATGTTTCCTGACTCCCAAGATACAGGCAAATGCCTAGTTTGGGGGTCACCGTCTATTTTATTAAATTGTGGATAATACATTTTAATTTTAATTTCAATGTTATAATAAAAGAAATACAAAAGACAGTCCCCCAAAACGCCCGCCCTTCACTACTTCCTAGTGCAAGAAGAAGAAGTGGTGCAACAAACTCCCCAGCAGCACAGCTCTCTGTTCAGTTAGAAAATACTTGATTGTATGACAACACTAGGTATGCAAAGTAATTAACATTATAAGACAGAACATTAAATGAAATTATTATATTAAGTAGTTACGTTCTTACGATTAGCAAAATGCAAACGACACTGCGTTCGACGTAATGCTCACGGCGAGTGAGCTGTAACATTTCTTTCTACCTTGCTTTTATTGATGATGATTGTGTGTTCTTGATCGCTCGTGCCTTTGCTCGATAAATTATTATTCCAATACACTCGATTGTTTTTAAAATCAGGTTGTAACAAAACATCGACCGTCGTGGTCGAAGTGCGATTTGATAAAGTTATAAACAGGCGAATGCTCGATGTTCTTTGTCAAGGAAATGCTCTAGTCTGTACTCACCTTAAGAACATCACCCTCTTTGTATGGCAATCAGGCTAATATACACAACGCGACAACATTTTGTCGTCGCATTATGTCACGCCGAAACGTGATAATGACTTGGTTTACGCATTTATATTGTCTCGTTTCGACGCGGGATAATGTGACGGCAAAATATTGTCGCGTTATGCTTATTAACCTGATAGGAATAAAACAAGTTTTGTTGATAAGGTGGTGGGAACAGAAGTATTATTTTGGAAAAAAAAAATTGTTCTTTCATTTAGTTACCTACTCTCGAATGTTGTTAATTTATTTCATTGTGCCTGTTATTTAATACATAATAGTAGCAAAAGACCTACCACGATACCTCCAGACTTAAAAAAAGAATTAAGTTTTTTTTTGTTTTTTTTTATTACCGCTAAATCCGGTTTTGCCGGTTTATCGCTAAAGTAAGAAAAAAAAAATTATGGCCTTTGTAAAGTACAATAGAAGATTTTAATCACATAATAATTATTGTTTCTAGATCCATAATGACGCATGCGTCGGTTCCCGCGGAACAAAGAGCTAAACTCGGTATCACGGATTCCCTCGTGAGGCTCTCTATTGGCTTGGAAGACGCTGCGGATCTCATTCAAGACTTGGAGCAGGCGTTTACAGCAACGTTTTAATGAGAACGGGGAATAATACCCAAACAATCACTTTTATGTACATTTTTGAATGTTTAATTAAAATTCATTTATTTTTGCACTAACACATTTTATTTTGTGAAGCTTTTTGACTGAATTCTTCTCTTCCTTCGTGTCGCTGGCACGACTGTATTTTAGATCTCATTGGCCCAAAACTTTGTCACTTCCACCGCGTTGTCGGTGGCAGCGCAGAGGTCACTTTTTGTTTTGTTTGTTTTTTTTTAAAAAAAAACGTTGCCCCACACTAGGAATTTCTCCTGTGTCGTGGGTGCGTTTACATACATATAAACTCACATACACAAACAGCCAGACCCAGAATTGTAGGTCATACAAATATTTGTTCCGTGCGGGAATCGAACCTGCGACACGCAGCGCAGCAGTCAATCGCTTAACCACTGCGCCAACCATGCCATCTTTGACTGCATGTTTTGGGACACAGAGGACCTGTCCTCTGTGTCCTATCCTGATAGGAGGTGGAGCCTGGTTTGCGACATAGCTCCATAATCACACCCTACTGCCGTTCCACGGAGGTAGTGACAGCAATGGCCGAATAATACATATAAGCCGTAGCGTAAAACTTACAAAATATGAACTGGATTTAACATATTAATCAGATCGTATTGCAATACTCATTATTTATTTAATACTCATTATTCATTGCTTTTTTTCCTGTGGCAACACTACAGCTAACAGCTAATTTGAATTTGTTCTTGCTATTTTAATTTTAAAATATTTAATTTTTATGTTTCTAAAGCCAATTTCCAATTACTCATCAAGTAACTAGGATAATAATCTGTTTTTTGTATTGGATTCACATAGCAAATGCAAATTTATGTGTAAAAATTTAATTGTGAAACAGTGACAGTTACCGGCTCAAGTGAATTTTGCATTGTCATCTTGTTAACAGGTACAATACATAATATTTTACTTGTTTTTAGTTTGTTTACGTTCCATAATCACACCACACATTACATTGTTCACTTTTATTACGGCTACTTATTGATGCCAATGACCTTTGAACGTAAACATAACCTTAGTTTGGTTTGGTGACAGAACTTCTTACTTCATATAAATTTCATTTTTCCTCTACACTAATCCCCTTTCAAACTGCTGTCTCAACTACCTACTCTCTTTTCTAAATTGTTTTCTCTTCCTTCGTCATGACTATGACTCGTAGTGCCTCGCGTGCTCGCCTCGAAGAGTCCAAACTCAGTGAGGCTTTGAGCCTATTAAAGGCTTCAAGGGAGTCCTGTGACCAACTAATTAAGGAAATAGATGACAATGAAAGAGTGCTCTTTGATGCCAATGAAATGAATAGGAAGTTGAAAAATGAAATGGCTCAGTTATATATTCAATACACTGATGCCATAGAAGCCCGGGATAGGCTCCAGGTTATTGTGGACGGGTTCAGCCAGTGTAGCAAAGAGTATGAACAAGCTCTTAGTCATAAACACCTATTACAACAGCAGCTACATGAGGCTCAAAGTCAGATTACACAACTTGAGAATTCAAATCTCAACATCACCGCCTCGCTGAATCAAAGTCTGTTCAATGAGCTGGTGTCTATTGCCCCGTCAATGGTTTCTGCAGTAAACCCCACTATTGATTTGACAGGTGATGATGAATCACAATCACGTAATTCAGTGAGGGTAGTATCCAGTAAAAAAAAACTTAAAAAATACATTAAAATCAATAAATACATTGTTAAAACACAAAAAATGGTAAAGAGACAAAGGTTCTTTATCAAAAACGTTAAATTAAATAGAGAAAGGTTGAATTTGCTTAAACAATTAGATATGTATTCTTTTAATTTGGAGCAGAGTACTAGGAAGTACAACATTGACACAGAAACCTTGCAATCTGAACTTGACCATCTACAGGAGAAACTTAGTTCAATGACTAACAAGTACAATACCTCTGAAGACCTAATGAGGGAATATGTGTTGGCAATGAATGAGCTGGTAAACTCACAAAAAAACAACTGTGAGCATTGTCTAACACCATCCAATGTACTTACGCCAGACCACTCATTGTCAACATGCAATACCTCCTTACAGCAACCCTGTGTTGATTTGATCATTCCTTCTACTAATAGTTCCAATAAACCTTGTACACAAACTTTAAATAATGATATTGTGTTATTCTGTGATGAGATTGGTAAGGACTTAGGTCACTTGTTGACAAATGAATATCCGGGACACTCAATATTAAATTACTGTATGCCTGGTTGTTCTTTGTTTCACATTATGAAACAAATGATTAAATGTAACTTTACCCAGGATACAACTTTACTAATTTTTGTGGGTAATAGGGGAAATGTAAACAAAGGAGAACTGCTCCAGTATTATAAAACATTATGCAATCTTAGTTTAAGAAAAGTTGTGTTGTTTACATTCCCCTATAGTAACAGTTTGCCACAGGAAGAAAATAGCTTAAGATTTGAATTAAATATGACAATGCATAATTTGACATATAATAATAACTTGTTCCATTTGATTGATTTTAACAATTATGTTAGTAATCATTTCTATTTGACAAAAGATAGATATAACAGTGTTATGTACTATCTTTCTAATTATTATAAAATACAGATAGCTGTGTCACTATCATATTTTTTTACAATTACAGCCAAAAATTTGGCTAAACAACTTGCTTCTTTTGAGCAATGCAATGACATTTTAAATAATTCTACCACTAATTTGGTCACAATTAATGACATTGTTAATAATTTAAATTAGAAAGTAAGACAATAGAGGCAACCTCTAGCTATATTGTACAGAATGGCAAAAGTACCTCAAAAAAGGGTTTAAAATCAGTAAATAGTATCAACCTGGTGCATCAAAATATTCAAGGATTTATGAGCAAAGATTTAGAAGTAGAATTATTTATGAATTTTAATAGTATTGATATTCTTTGTATAACAGAACATTGGCTGAAAAGCCACCAGTTCTTGTTCAATTTTAATAATCACCAGGTTGGTAGTTCGTTCAGCAGAATAAATGCTATACATGGTGGCTCATTAATTTTAGTAAGTAACCAACTCAAATTTAAAGACCGTAAGGATATTGTGAGCCTATCTGTTGAGCGTACAGTTGAAATTGCCTGTATAGAATTGGAGCATTTTGTTGTATTAAGTGTGTACAGACCCCCATCAGGATTGTATGACTGCTTTGAAAAGGTAATGGATGAAGTGTTAGACAGGATTTGTAACTCAAACAAGTCTGTTATCATTTGTGGTGATTTTAATGTCAATTTATTAGAAAACTCAGGTTCTTGTAGTAAAATTATAAGTCTGTTTCAGTCCTACAATCTTGTAAACCTATTTTTGGAGCCCACAAGAATAACTCCTACTAGTGCCACATGCCTAGATAATATTTATACAGATATTATACCAAGCCACAAAGAAATTATAAATTTACTAGATTCTGATCATTGCGGGCAAAGCATTACTATTCGAAATCAAAACAAAATAGTGGTTAAAAAAGATATCACTGTTAACCCAAAAACTGCAGGTCGCTTGGAGGCTTTCAAAAGTAAACTCACTGATAAATTACCAGTTTTGTCAATTCATGCGGATCCTAATCATCTTTATGGTAATTTTTTTAATATATACTGTAAACAATTTAATTCAACCTTTATTCCCAAGACTATCTCGGTTAATAGTAACGCATCTTTCAGTGATTGGGCTACCATTGGTATTCATAAAAGTAGAACGCGGCTTTATGAACTGTACAATGAAAGGACTTACGTTAACACTGATGCATTTAATTTGTATGTTAGAAATTATTCAAAATTATTTAAAAAAGTTTGTTATATGGCCAAGTCACTTTATTTAGGTTTAAAGATTAAAAACAGCAGTAATGTAATTAAAACGACTTGGAATATTATTAATAGTGAAACGGGAAGGTCTAGTAATCGAAACACTGACTACAGCTTGTCGATTAATGACAACATAATAAAATCAGACTCACAAGTCGCCGAGGCATTTGAAAATTTCTTTTCGGATATTCCCCTTTCAACTACTAAATCCCTAAACTCATCACCTTCTGTTGCTGAGTCTTTGCTTATGGAAAATGTTAATGGTTGCGATTCGGAATTTCATTTTGAACATGTTACTTGTATAGATATAATTAAAACTTTTCACACTTTAAATGTAAAAAAGACTGCAGATCTGTGGGGTAATTCTGTAGAAGTTGCTAAGTCTGTAATTGACATTATAGCGCCTACTCTAGCTCTTATCTTTAATAGTTGTATTGACGGTGGGGAGTTTCCTGACCTCATGAAAAATAGTAAAATAATACCTTTGTTTAAATCGGGTAGTACATCAGACCCCACAAATTATAGACCTATTTCTGTACTACCTACTTTTAGTAAAATTTTTGAGAAATTAATTTTAGAACAAATGCAAAGATTTTTTAATAAACACAAATTATTACATAGCAAACAGTTCGGTTTTACAAGGGGTCGTTCAACTACTGATGCCGGTGTTGAAGTTTTAGGACATATTTATAATGCATGGGAAGACAAATGCGATGCCTTGGGCATTTTCTGTGATTTGTCCAAGGCATTCGATTGCGTTCTTCACGAAATTTTAATCAGGAAACTCCGTCACTACGGGATCCGGAACGCTGCTCTGGATCTTCTTACTTCATACTTGAGTAAGAGGATTCAGAGCGTTGACGTTAATGGAAAAAGATCTCCCGGATCTATAGTAACAATGGGAGTCCCACAGGGCTCAATTCTTGGTCCTTTCTTGTTTCTTATTTATATTAATGACTTGCCGTACCTCATAAAGGATAATCATGATATAGTGTTGTTTGCAGATGACACTTCACTTTTGTTTAAACTTAAACGTCAGCAGCAGGTTACTGACGAAGTAAATAGCGCGATCTCTAAAGTAGTCCACTGGTTCAATGTTAATAATTTACTTCTAAACGAGAAAAAAACCAAATGCATTAAGTTTACGCTACCTCACGTTAGGCAGGTGAAAACTAATGTGTTGATAAAGGGCGAAGAATTGAATCCTGAAGACAGCACCGTATTCTTGGGCATAACTTTGGATGCTAAGCTTCAGTGGGGTCCGCATATAGACAAATTGTCAAAAAAGCTAAGTTCCGCAGCATTCGCTGTTAGAAAAATTCGTAATTTAACTGATATAGAGACAGCCCGTTTAGTGTACTTTAGCTATTTTCATAGTGTAATGTCGTACGGTATTCTATTGTGGGGAAATGCCGCTGATATTCAGACTATCTTTGTTTTGCAGAAGCGAGCTGTTCGATCAATTTATAAATTAAGTCCGAGACACTCGCTCAGAGACAAATTTAAAGAGATTAATGTTATGACTGTGCCTTCTCAGTATATTTATGAAAATCTTTTATATGCCCATAAAAATATAAAATTGTTTAAAAAATACAGTGATATCCATGATATAAATACTAGGAACAAACACAAATTTGTTGTACCTATAACAAGGCTCAAGAAAATAGGTGGCTCGTTCAGATGCCAATGTATACGCTTTTACAATAAAGTTCCAAGCCCCGTTCAAGATCTAAGCCAGTGGTTCTCAAACTTTTTTGGTGACGGAACCCTTTTGGGAAGCAAAATACTTGATGGAACCCTACAATAAAACAATAGTTTTTAAAAGTGTATTCTTTATTAATAAGCATAATAAAATTACAATGTAACAGTTACTAATTATTACTTACTTTACCACATGGCAAGTACAATAATAGAAGATATTAAAAAAGAAAAAAATCTAACTAATGGGAGGTATGAAACTGTTTTTTATTTTTCATCAATTGGTTGATATCAGGTTTGATAGAAGACAGTTGAAGTCTCATATCAGGTTCGGCGTCCAGTCTATTGCGATATTTTGTTTTCGTGGCTGCATAGGTTGAGAATCCTGTTTCGCACAAATATGTTGTTGGGAACGGGAGAAGAATATTCAGAGCCATTTTGCCAAGCATTGGATATTCATCACGGATTCTGCACCAAAAATCGTTGAGAGGCGTCGTTTTGAACAGTGACTCCATACTTGTGTCTGATGACATTTCTAAAAGAGATTCATATAAATCTCGTTTGACATACTTTCGGGCTTTTCCAAGTTAGGTAAAAAAGGATTATGAATCCATGAATTCAGTTTCATTTTTGTATTCTGTTCTTCGGGAAAATACTTTTCAAAAGATGCGCGCATCGATCTGAGATATTGGACCAATTCTCCAAACACATCATTTTGAAACATTTCTGAGTCGTTATCGCTAACAAACTCACTGAGTGACGTAAAGCTTTCTATTTCTTTCTTACCAACGCAAATAATCCAAAAATCTAATTTTCTTTTGAAGGCAGTTATTTTGTTATAGGCCTGAAACACTGTTGTCTGTTTACCTTGCAATGATAAATTCAATTCGTTCAGTTTTTGAAAGATATCCGCCATAAAAGACAATCGGAACAACCAAGTTTTATCATACAAACGGTCCTTCAAATTAAAAGAAGTATCTGCTGAAAGAAACATTTGTAACTCGGCTCTAAGTTCAAATAGCCTTGTTAAAGTTTTACCTCGAGACAGCCATCGCACTTCTGTATGGAGCAGCAGTGTTTTATGTTTGCTGCCATAATCTTCACACAATAATGAGAACAATCGGGATTGTAGTGGTCGTGATTTGATAAAATTAATTATTTTTACCGCTTCATCCATAACTAATTTTAGATTTGACGGCATTTGCTTCATCGCAAGTGCTTGTCTATGCAGAATACAATGGCTGGAACTACAATTAGGCGCTTTATTTTTTATTCGTGACACTGCTCCTGCTGTTTTACCTGTCATCGCCTTGGCCCCATCTGTACAAATGTCAATGCAATTGTTCCAACTGATATTATTTTCTTCAAAAAATATATTTATTTTATTAAAAATTTCTTCCCCGGTAGTGTTTGTGAGCAGCGGTGAACACATAAGCATGTCTTCTTTAAAAGAACTTTCATATGGATATCTCACGATAACCAGCAAGATAGCCAAACCAGCGACATCAGTTGACTCGTCCATTTGCAAGGCGAATCGTGTTTTTTGTAGACGTGTAACTAGTTCTTGTTTGACGTAGCTTGCCAGATCATGGATTCGCCGTGAAACAGTATCGTTTGATAGCGGCACAGTAGAAAGATGCTTTGCAGATTTTTCATCGAGCATACATTTTGTTATGTCTAATACACATGGCTTTATTAAATTCTCAGCGATAGTGTGCGCTTCACCTGCTTGTGCAATGCGATAGCTAACTAAATATGATGCCTCCGTGGCCTTTTCGTTGATAGTTTGTGTTACATGCATCATATTTTTTTGACTTTCCAATAACTGATCTTTTTTACGAACAAAAAATTCTTTATTCTTGTCTTTAGACTCGGGGTGCACAGTTTCTAAATGTCGGCGCAATTTGGCAGGTGCCATGGAACTATTAGGAAGCAGTTTACTACATAGCATGCAGAGAGGTGAGCCGTTGGAATCAACAAATCCGAAACTGATATATGATTCATCATACTTCCTTTTTTTCGTCTTTGAAACCGTCGAGCTTGACGTCGCGGCATCATCGTCTGGATCGGTGATTGCTATATTCTCCGTGCGTACTGCTTTTGAACATTCAGCGTCATTAAAAGATGTTGTTGCAACACGTTTAACACCTTTAAGCCAACGTTCCATTCTTCTTTATTTATAATGTTACACGTCAGGATAGTGGGGTCTAAATAATGCACAATCGTTACTGCGTATAAGAGACTAAGTTTAGTACAATGAAGAAATGTATAAAACTGAGACAACGAATACAGCAGGCAGTAGAACAATGAACACTAGTTTCTCGCTAGCAAGCTTATAAGTAGGTAGGCAGGAACTTATCGCTCCGAACGCTAATTGTCAACTGACTGACGAGGCGCGACACGCGATCGCCGCTTTTATACTTAGTCCTAGACTCGATCTCGAATATTCTCGAAAATACTCGAGTCGGCGCCTTTGATAAACAAAAAGCAAAAATAAAAAGAGAAATATAAAAATTACGTTGTAAACAATCTCGACTTTATTTTTTTAAGTTAGAGTCGAAAGTCGCTTGTTGACAACTATAGCGTCTAATACAGAGGCGGCTTTTATCAAAGGGACTGCGCGCTCACAAGTATACCTACAAGTATACATGTTGATACCAAAGTTATGAGATATTGTACCAGTTATTGTAACACATGTTTATACAAATACAAATAAATAAATAAATATACATACGCGCGGCCGCGGTGTCAAAACGTTCGACCAGAGAGAGGTGTTTTGATTTTTTTTCTAAATTCTTGAGGAACCCCTACAGAGGTATCGCGGAACCCTAGGGTTCCGCGGAACACACTTAGAGTATAGCTGATCTAAGCCTTAATAAATTCAAATCATTCATTAAACGTAAGTTGTGCCAGAAAGCCTTTTATACCGTTAAGGATTATATCGAGGACAAAAAGGCTTGGGATTAAGGTGCTTCCAATTTTTTACATATTTAATGTTTTTATTTTTATTTATATTTTTTTTCTCTGTGTTGTTGTTGTTGTTTTTTTTTTTTTTTTTTTGTTTTATTATATACACTTTGACATTAATGGATTTTATATATACTATGACATTTGCTTACTTTGTAAAGTATTCTATTATTTTAATTATTGTGAATGTGAAGACTATGTGGGTCATTTTATTTATATTATTTTTAATTTTTCTCTCTGTTCTGTTAGTTTTTGTCATGGTCTGGCAGTTTGAGTAATTAATGTGGCCTACCCAAATGTCCTTTCTTTGGTATTGTTCGTCGAATCGTCGAGCTCCTTAAGTTTTGAGTTGAGCTGCACGATTTCTGACAAATGCGTGCACTGGCTGGACAGGTCCTCTCAATCTGTGTGGTTCTTTCCTCAAAAGACCATCTCAGACATCGACCTGCATGGTCTTCATATGATCTGACCAAGATTATGTCTGGACTTTAAAAGAGACTGTGACCTCTGAGTTTGTTTCGGCCTTTCTTCTCAGAGTAGTCAGATAGGAAACGCCGACCTCATCTAGTTTTAAAATATGATTGACGTGTAAAAGTGTTTGTACAAACCTACTTAAAAGTTAAAAGGGTCGAACAAGGAAAAACCTATATTGTCAGATCAACCAAAGAACTGCAGAAACTCATCACCGAGTTTAAAAATACCCCGCGCACTTGAGCTCTCTTCATATACTACCCTCTATATCAGTCCTAAAAACAACAAAAATGGATTATACAGACAACATCAATGAAAACTCCTATACAAACTGGAATGAATTCACAGACGACCTACCAGATAACTCGATAACAATGTTACACGTCAATATCAGATCAATGCTACAGAATTTTAATCAATTAGAACACATTGTTATGAACTGCCCGCAAATTATTCATGTTGTTGTAATCACCGAGGCGAATATATCTGACAGGACAAGAGCCTTGTTCGAACTATCGGAATACGATATGCATACTCAACTACGCAACACTAGGAAAGGTGGTGGAGTTATGGTATATACACATAACAGCGTACGCTTCACCAGGATATCTACATGTACACAGTCATTTGAGTGCATATCAGGAGAGTTGGAAACGGACTGTGGTACAAAAATCGGTCTGTGTGCTGTGTACAGACCACCTGACTCGAATAGGTACCGGACCATAGAGGAGTTGACTGGTATTATCAGGCAAAACCCACATACATATAATTTCGTTCTATTAGGCGATATTAACATTGACTTGAATCGTACAACTTCCATAACTAAACATTACCGAAACTCGCTCTGTGAACTAGGCCTGGAAAGCGGAATAAGTCAATTTACTCGTATTGATAAGAGAGGTGAGTGCGTAACAAAAACATGTATAGACCACATTTTCATACGTAATGTCGACTGCCGCGCCGCGTACTCAGCTGTTATAAAAAATGCAATAGCCGACCATTTCATAACCGGTTGTGCGCTCGTCGACGATACGTGCGTAAATAGGCATAGTCAGTACAAAGTCATTACTAAATTAGATAGCGAGAAAATAAAAAGTGAATTGTGTAAAATTGATTGGAGTCTAGCCTTATCATATAATAACCCTAATGATATTTTAAATATGATATTAGATAAATTTTCAGCCGTGTATGAGAAATGTAAGTACAATATAAAAATAAAATTAGGCAAAAGACAGACTTGTAAATGGACAAGTAATAAAATCTTAAAAATGTGTGAAAAAAGAGACCAACTTCTAGATATTTGGCTTAAAGACCAGAGCAATGTCATAAATAGATTACTATATAATAGATACAGAAATAAGACGAACAAACATATTAATAACGTAAAGAATAATTACTTTCGGAAACAGATACATTTAAACTTTAGAAATCCTAAAAAGGTTTGGGGAATTGTTAATAATTTGTGTGGGAAAATATCAAAATCAATAGATGATATAATTACAAAACACTTTAGATTAATGCCGGATATTATAACTAATAAATTTGCCTATGGATTCCGAGATAGTGTAAACAATACATGTATGCAGTGTAACACACCAATGTTAGATGCAAACTCCTATAGCAATAATTGTACCTTTTCAATGAGATTACAAAAGGCTAAAAATGCTGTTGTTTATTCTATAATTAAACATTTAAACGACAAGAAATGTCCAGGTTTCGATGGTATTCGAGTCCTAGACTTAAAATATATTATTGATGAGATTACCCCAGCTATAACACATTTAATTAACAGATGTATTGCCACGTCCTTGTACCCGGACCAACTTAAGATTGGAATAATAAGACCTATACACAAGAATGGCTCGTATACGGATGTAAACAACTACAGGCCAATCACCATTTTGTCATGTATTGACAAGATAATTGAGAGGTACATTGGACAAGAAATTAACAAATATTTGTTAAAAAATAATATTGTAAATGACAAACAATACGGATTTCAAAAAAATAAAAACACTTCGCAGGTGTTATCAAAGTTTATTAATGAGGTCAACAAGTACCTGAATAATCGTGAACATGTGCTTGCTGTCTTCATTGATTTTAGCAAAGCCTTCGATTGTTTAGATTATAATACGCTATTTAATAAGTTGCGGCAGAATGGTATGCGGGGTCCGCTTCTGGATTGGTTCAAGAATTATCACAGGAATCGTTTCACTACGGTTAGCATCGCAGGATCGCTAAGTAACATGATTGCAACCGATAAGGGAACGGCTCAAGGTTCGATTCTCGGACCGACCGAATATCTAATGTATGTGAACGATATGTGTAACATATTCAAGGCGGGCTCTGTGTACCAGTTTGCTGACGACACTTGTTTAATTACTGCACATAAAAACCTACATGAGGCGCAGGGGGAGATGCAGTGTAACTTCGACCTCTTATGTCGGTGGGCTCACGATGCCGGTCTAGTAATTAACGCAAAAAAAACTAAATTAATGCACATTCACTCACCCTACCTGACATCGCCCTGTGCTCCTTCTATCGTTGCCCATGATCATGTGTGCCTTCACCAGGCGGTTAATTCATGCTGTTGCCAAACGTTGGAGTTGGTAAATCAGCACATGTATCTAGGTCTGATTATAGACAATAAGTGCCACTGGAGGCCGCACATTGATCATGTCTGTGCTAAACTTAGATCTGTGTTAGCAAAGCTATATATACTTAAGTATAAACTACCATATAAAACTCTTCGGACTTTGTACCTGGCACTGGCCGATTCCGTAATTTGCTATGGTATAAGTAGCTATGGGTGTACATTCAAGACGTATGTCGAGAATGTTTACAATTTGCAGTTAAGAATATTAAAAACAATTGTACCAAAAACTATAAAATCACAATTCCAGGATGATGACACGGGTCTATTCAAACACTGCCGGGTTGTGAACGTTTTCGACAGGATTAGCATGTGCGTCTTGAGCGAGAATTACCATTATGTAACAAAGTTAGAAAAAAATACAAGACCGAAGTCGTTGCGTTGTTTGTCATACATACCTATATTTAAGATCCCTCCATATAACAATGTTTACGGACAGCGGACGTGGGAATACATGCTGCCATCTATAATGAATGGCCTACCTACCGAAATCTGTGATGTAATAAACAAGGATAATTGCAAAAAAGTATTGAAAAAACATTTCCTTGATTTGTAATTCAATTTAAGAAGTGAACTTGTGGGTACAGTCTCGAGCAAAAGTATGTATGCGCTCGGCTTTGTTCAAACGCGATTTACTCTCTTACTTTTGAAAGAAATTTTATGTTGTTACGAACATAGCATATTTTTTAGAACCCAAGGTTGCCAAGCGTTTGACGTGTTGGTGCTCGTGACTGTACATCTATGTAATGTATGCGCCGAGATGATGTGTCTAATATATCACGGTTAAACCCGCGATGGTTTGTGTGATATATTCTTTTTGTCAGCAACTTATATATAATAATAATATAATAATAATAGCCTTTATTAACAATCTTACAATCTAGTTACATAATTATAATGATTAGTTAAAAAGAAAAGAAAAGGAAAAGAAAATATCTTCCTCTCTTTTATCTCCTTTTCAGACATCAGTTCCCGAAGATTGTTTTGCCTTAGCATAGGCCTCCCCCATATTCTTCCATAGTTCCCGGTCCTGGGTTTCCCTCTTCCACATTGGCCCAGCTGTCACCTTAAGGTCGTCATCCCACCTACGTATCGGGCGTCCTTTTTTCCTTTTGCCTTCTCTTGGGTACCATTCGGCTACTAATTTAGCCCATTTCTCCTTTTTATCTCTGATAAGGTGGCCCGCCCATTTCCATTTCAGCTTTTTTATCTTGTATGATACGTCCGCTATTTTCGTTTTCTTTCTGATATGTTCGAGGCTTAGTTTGTCCTTTCTCTTAACATTAAGCATACTTCTTTCCATGTTGTGTTGGCATGTTTGTAATGTCTTAGTGTTCCGCTTAGTTAAAGCCCATGTTTGGCAACCGTAAGTCATGGTAGGAAGTATACACGAGTTAAATACTTTGCTTTTTAACGCTAGTGGTATAGATTTACTTTTTGTGACTTCTTTTAGGGACCAGTATCGCTTCCATGCTACGTTTACCCTGTTCTGAACTTCTTTAGATGTATCGTTTGTAGGAGATATGATCTGTCCCAAATACGTGTATTCATCTACAAACTCAATTAGGTCGTTGTTGACTCGTATGGGTGGTTTCGAACGGTTCGTCATCAATTTGGTTTTCGTTAGATTCATCTTCAGGCCTACTTTTTGGCTTTCATCTACAAGTTGTCTGAGCATAGTTTGTAGTTGATCTGGGTTATCAGAGATTATTATAAGGTCGTCCGCAAATCGAAGGTGATTCAGCATTACTCCATTTACCCTTATACCGTAAGTTGACCATTCTAGGTTCCGAAACACTAGTTCTAAAGTTGCTGAGAACAATTTAGGCGATAAGGGATCACCCTGCCTGACGCCCTTTTTAATGGGGAATAGTTCCCCTAGTCTTTCCGTTTTAATTTTCGCGGTCATGTTTTTGTAGATGTTCCTTATAATCCGAATATATTTTCTAGGTACTCCTTGATTAGCTAGTGCTTCCCAAATCTTGTTGTGTTTTATTGAATCAAATGCTTTATGATAGTCTACAAACGCTAGGTAGTAAGGTAATCCATATTCTCTGCACTTCTCGGTGATTTGTTTAATCGTAAAAATATGATCTATAGTCGAGAAACCGCTACGGAATCCTGCTTGTTCTTTTGGTTGATTTTCATCTAAAGTGTTTGTAATCCGACCGAGAATAATTTTTGAAAATATTTTGTAGAGGTTGGACATGAGACTTATGGGTCTATAGTTGTTAATGTCATCCAGTCTTCCCTTTTTGTGGAGCAATGTAATTGTTGACGTAGTCCATTGTTTTGGCGTTTCTTCTTGTCTGAGGATATCATTAAATATGTCGTGCACAGTATCGAGCAAAATACCTGAGGACCCTTTCAAAAGTTCATTTGAGATTCTATCTTCACCTGGCGTTTTCCCACTTTTTTGTGATTGGATGGCTTTCAATATTTCACTTTCCATTATTTCTGGGATCTCGTCTTCGTCTTCTATTTGGTTTAGACATGCAAATGATGATGTGGCTTCTTCGTCGTCGTTGTAAAGGTTTCGATAGAAATCTGTTGCTGCTTCCAATATTTCGGATCTTTCCGTTTTATTCCTTCGGTTTTCTTGCTTATTCATTTCTGGTATCCAATTTGTATATTCTTGCAACTCCTTCCATGCTTTCTTGACTCCTCCAGTAGATTTTATGTGAAAAATAATTCGATCTTGTCTTGTTTGCTTTCTATGATTTCTAATGCTTTCGTTGATCTTCTTACTTATCTTAGTTATTTCTCTCCTGTCAATTGGTTTTTGCCGTCTCAAAATTTGTCTCCTCTC
This sequence comes from Apamea crenata, assembly GCA_949629185.1. Lineage (NCBI taxonomy): Eukaryota > Metazoa > Arthropoda > Insecta > Lepidoptera > Noctuidae > Apamea > Apamea crenata. The sequence goes on along the minus strand of OX451353.1, from coordinate 2,332,597 downwards.
TATTAAATCCCTCGCTTCATTTCCGATTTTATCTTTTGAAGCTTTAGTTGATTGCATATTGTTTTCAATTTGTTGTAGTTCATCTTCTAAGATGTCGTATTTTCCATGTATAGTATGAGTTTGATGGAGTTTGTCTTGTAGAGCATGTTTTAAGGGCTCTAAAATAGTATCTGGTAAGGGTATTTTAATAGGTTGTTTATTATTTCGTAAATGTTTGCGTGAGTGTTTCGTATGGGACACAGTCATTATTCCTCGAACCATGCGATGGTCGGTGTTGAAGTTGAGCTGGTTTATGACATCTACATCTAGGAACAATTTGGGTTTGTTCGTAATTATAAAATCTATTTCATTTTTGACGTATCCGTTTGGCGACAACCATGTCCATTTTCGACTAGGTTTTTTGTTGAAATAGCTGTTCATAACACTAAGATTATGCTCTTGTGCAAAATCTATTAACCTCTGCCCGTTGTTGTTTCGCTTTCCAGATGTATATGGTCCCAAATAATTGTTCTCGCTGGTTGTTCGATTTCCTATTATGGCATTTAGATCTCCCATTACAATGACCGTTTTGTGTATATTTTCCATGACTTGTCTCAGTTTATTATAAAATTGGTCTTTTGTTTCTTCTTCTGCATTTTCGGTTGGAGCATAAACTTGCACTATTGAAATTGGGTGTTTATATTCAGGTAACTCAATGTTCAGAACTGATATTCGGTCTGAGATTCCAATGAATTCAAGGATATTATTTTTGAGGTATTTCTTGACAAGAAAGCCAACACCATATCGTCCTGCAATTTCATTTTTGAAATATAATATATAATCATCGTGTTCTTCTATTTGTTCGCCTGCCCTTCTTATCTCAGATAAACCTATAATATCCCATTTAATATTTTGTAGTGCACTGTCTAATTCATATAATCTATCTTGCGTTTTTAATGTCCTTGTATTTAATGTTGCTATGCAATAATTTATTTTTGTATTTCTGTTGTGTGAATTTTCTTTCAGTATATCTGGGGGGTTTTGGTCTCTGACCCCACGGTGACCAACCGGGTTGGGGAGATTTTTATTTACTATGGTTGTTGTTTTTCTTCTTCGGTTACCGATGTCTAGTGGATCCTATACGTTAGTAGTATTCTTATTAGATAGAGACGGAGATCTGGTTCTCATATACGCAAATGGATCCGTTCTTTGTAGTTTTGCAGGAGCTATTACAGTTCTTCCACTGTCTTTTTGCTGTAGTGGTGTTGTAGTAGGCGATGTTGAAATGTCTCTTTTCCTTTTCTCGTTTTCTTTAGATTTTACTACCACTGTATTATTCTTGATATAAGCTTTGTTTCCTTTTTCTCTCTCTTGCTCGAGTTGTGGTTGCAGTTCTTTCCGTTTCAGTAGTGTCTCTTTGGAGAAATCTTCTGTGATGTAAGTATTCTCAGGCATTTTCTTCTTGTTTTTTAGTACCTACCTCGACTTTTTTGTTGTAGGTTGTAAAGGAAATTAGTACAGGTCTTATTTTGTCTGGCCTTTGTTTACCAATTCTATGCATTTTGTTGATGTCGTAATTCTCAATTTTCACATCCAATTTTTTAAATAATTCTGTGATGCTTTTGGATTATGCGGAGTTATCCAAAAGCATCAAAGCAACTTATATATAATATGTTTTAAATAATAAATTAAAAAAAAAAAAAAAAAAAAAAAAACTTACAAAAATAAAATCATTTATCATTTAATCATTAAAGCTGAGATTTGTTAAAATTTTATAAAAATATATATTTAGTTTTTGTTCTGTAGATTACTAGCTAGCTTTTGACCGCGACTTTGTCCGCGTTACGACCCATCCCGTCACATGGCATCACCTGCCCGCGCTATTATCTTTTTTTCTGACTGCTCGGCTCCTAAGGGTTGTAGCGTAATGTTAAATAGCCTAAGCCTTTCTGGAGAATTGGGCTATCAAATGCAAAAATAATTTTTCAAGTGCGACTGTTAGTTCTAGAGATAACCCCCTACATACAAACTTACAAACAAATAACTTTTACTTCTTTATAATATTAGTATACATTTATTGCATTCCCTAACCAAAGCGCCCAACTATTTTAATATGAAACCGGGAAATGTCTGACGAAAATGAACTTATAAAAGAACCCACTAAAAGAAACAGACATTTCATCGTTCCTATGTACAAATTCTTTGTAACTCTCTAACGCGTGAATAACTCTCCTATTAATCCTTGTTTTTCTTTCCCCCATCGGCGGAACGAACTTCATAAAACAATTTGTCGGGACAAAGCGTTTCCCGGGATCCCGGGAAGATCGCAGCGTTGCCCGCCCCTAGTTCCGTGTTTACGGCTATCAGTCTTATTACTGTTTACTGAAACATGTGGGGGCTTTGTCAACAGTTTTGTCTCAATATACCAAGTTTCTTTTTACTTTAACCTTTCCATTATTTGGGATTTCCGAATTTTGCTTTTTAACTCCGACGAAAGAGACGTTATTGGGTAAAATGCTTTGATATCAGTTCTAGAGGCTAGAATTGCGATATGCTCTCTGTTTTGAAAGCCAGAATGCAAATTATTCTTTTCCCTTTTGGGGTTGAAAAAATACAGACTGTTTATGTACCTATCATCAACCATTTTCTTCATTTTTTGTATCATCATCTGCCAAGCCTTTTCTCAACTATGTTATGGTCGGCTTCTAGTCTAACCGGAAGCAGCTGAATACCTGTATTTTACATAGAGCGACTTCCTGTCTGACCTCCACAACCCAGTTACTGGGTAATACGGTACCCCTTGGTAAGAGTGGTTATCAGACTGTCGGGCTTCTGACGACCCGAAACGACTGTCAAAGATCCACGGATAACAGCAGGGACCAACGGTTTAACGTGCTTTCCGAGGCACGGAGGGGTCTTCGTATGTGAAGATGGCCACCCATCCACGGACCAACCGCGGCAAGCGTAGCTTAACCTGATCGATCGACCCGTGTGGCGTATTGTATGTTTCACCATTATTCCGGTAGTAAATTCCATGTTTATTTAGTTTCGGTCCCAATAAATTCGAATCGGGCCATTTATTTGTTAAATTAACTGAAAAGTCTTTTATTTCATCCGCTTACTTGAAAGTCCTTGTTATTTTCGCTCATTAGCCCCGGTATACACAAGAAGTCATTCTTTGACTTCCTTAATTCCTGGTACTATATTCAACTCTGCCCCGAGGTCTTGCTTCCTAGCTATAACTAATTTAATTTCGCCTTATTTGCTGTGGGGAACTCTCCAGCGATCTACCAGACGTTGCAACTACTTATACCATCGCTCTGAGCCCCTAATGTACTCTTTGTGGCCTTCAAATTAATTGAATTTCGTTCATGACGGCTTTCATTACGGCTATAATGAAGCATTGATTTGGTCTTTGTTTTATTTTATGCAATTGTAGTATTCAGTTGTAAGACGCCTTAGCTCACCTTGGTGAATAATTTAGGGTTTTTAATGAGGTCAAGTGGAACAATATTGACCCAGTTTAGAAGATTGGATTTAGATAGAGTGAATGAAATGGTGATGTCTTAAGTCTATTGACTGATTCGAGTACTTGTCATCATTATATGTATGTGGCAAGGACCCCGACGCGCAAACACATGATTCTAGACATAGAATTTCTTCGTCGGTTATCAAAAAAAAAAACCAGACTTTTCATTGAAAAGTGCAATACCTACCCATGCGGTCAATATCTACTTAACAGCTACATTTTTTTTTAATAGCCGAAGAAAAATTTCTTGACGTGTGGTTCAGAATCATGTACTCAAAAAAAAGAGTCAGAATCGGTAACAGGTTGTGCCTTGATTAACTTGACTTTTTTTGATGCAATAAAACTTTTATGCTGTTTGGATTGATTATTGTCGACTCAATTTTCGGATAAAACTTAGAGAGTTTGTTTTTTTCCAACTATGTTGGGTATCGGCTTCCGGTCTAACCGGATGCAGCTGAATACCAGTATTTTACATGGAGCGATTGCCTATCTGACCTCTACAACCCAATTAGTCGGGTAACACGATACTCCTTGGTAAGACTGGCTGTCAGACTTTTGGGCTGACTGTACACCTAACGACTGTCAAAGATGTATAAATGGCCGGGACCAACGGTTTATCGTGCTTTCCGAAACACGGAGGGATCATTCTTTATATGTAATAGAGGGTCACCCATCCACGAACTCGGCAAGCGTAGCTTTACATGATCGATCGACTTTTGCGACTGTTATTTATCACTATTTACTGGTATTAGCCACGTTTTTCGCATTCCCGTATAGAAAAAAATCCAGGCCTACAAACAATGCCTTTGAAATAATTTATTTAGAGCTTCTAATTAACGCACAAATGGTAATCACGGAGGCTAAGAGCCAAACTCCTAAATAAAGTATTGTTCACGGAGCCTGGGCTTAAAAACTTTGACCCTAAATCATCTGTGAACGTCCAATTCTTGTTGTAAAGTATTCCGGGGGTTTAGTTTATGGTTTATTCTGTTTGGAAGGAGGAGTTTTAGCTACGGGTTAATATTGGGACCTGAATAGTTTAAAATATTATGTTGACCCCAAAAATTTAAAACGAAGAATTGGTTTCCGGTATTTCTGGTTCAAGATTTGATTTTTGATTTGATTGGATTTGATGAGATTACGAAAGTGGACGTGGTTCCTTCCAATAATTGCAACATCATGGCCGTCGTCAGCGTCAAGGTATGTTGATCTCAGGATATCAGGTAACAAAACTATTATCGAGAGAATCAAGTGCTAAGCGCGAGTTATTGAATTGTAAGCAAATAATGATTATCCGACTCATTAAAGACATGAAACTTGAACCTCATGCCTTCTTCCTGAAACCTGAAACTACAGAACGCGATCTGATACGATCTTTACTTACTTCTCTTGCCTTGTTTACGTTCATACATCTGGTCACACACGCACGCCGGTTGCGAGTACTACCCACCTGACCTTTCTGAAGAACATCACCCATAAGGTCATTATATGTCCTCCGGGCGTGCCATCCCGGGGTTTCCACTCACACCTGCCAAATACCTTTTGTTGTATGAAACTTTATGTGTTTTCCAATAAAAAATCCGAGACAAGACAAGAAGGCATTATATCAGCGATTTCACTCCTTAATAATATTCTCGTTACAAGACAGGTTAATCGGTCTATAAATTCTGGCACTATATGGGTTCCAAAAAATATAGGGCGCAAGATTGAAGCCGTAAATTGTAAAGGTGTTCTCAATAGGTGATTATTATTTTTTCCTAATACTTTTACGCGTCGTCTTCAACACTAAAGTTGGATTTTCGGGAAGCTGCAGCTGTGTACCAGCTATCTATATCAATTATCATGTGTGTATCATTTAAGTAAATAATGTTATCGTAAATGTTTAGTGTTTATTAGGACCTACTTACTTTTTTGCCTTAGCGATGTTAGACTGTGGGGCTAGCCCTATACTTTGTGGCCCTAGTGCGAACGGGCGGTGTAGGTAATCTTATGGTAAATTCGAACGATTTTAAAATTGATAATTAATATTTATTTAGTTTTAAGATTTTATTCATATCTATGGGTGATACTTAAGATCGCTAGCCCGCGCGGAGACGCGTCTTTTGACACCTCGCCCGTGCGCCTAGCTCATATAGAACATCAAAAATGTATACTTGTCACAATTTTTTTTACAAAAATGCGTAATGATATTTGTATTTTCGGTTCAAAAATCGTTCAAATCTACGTTACGTTTACGTCGCGCGTTCATGTTAGCCTCTGATTGATATCACTGTAACTTTATTTGTTCACTAGCTTCTGCCCACGACGTCGTCCACGTGAAATTTCTTGTTTGCCCTACTCACCGCGTCTCATCGCATCGCCCGTCCACACAATTACTTTGTTTTCGCTTGGAGCTCTTTATGACTGTTTATCTATTTGCTCAGCTCCTCAGGGCTCTAATGTCAAGTACGCTATAGTATTCTTCAAGAATTGGCCTAACAAATGCAAAAATATTTTTCCAAATCAGACTGGTAGTTACAGAAATTAGCGCGTTCAAACAAACAAACTCTTCAGCTTTAAATAGTAGTATAGTTAGTATAGCTATAGATAAATGTTATCTGACAAATATTGTTTGTGATTTGGTAATAAGTAGGTAAACATTTTGGTTAGCGAGGTGTATGAACTCCAGCTACACGTGTAAATTCTCAAATCTCCTACTTATAAACTAAACATAGGTACCATAGCAAAATAGTACGACAAGTCTCGGTTTCTACCGTCGTCTATCGATAAGTTAACGGTTCGAAACACAGTCTACAGCGTCAATATACCTTGCCAAATGACTTGGAAATCTTACGAACATGTTGCCATGGAATTTATGAGGTCACATACCAAGATATGTATGGTTATGGTTCCGCCGCAAAGGGTAAAGAATAGTAGGGGGGATGGGAAAGGAAGGCTATTATTGACTGTTGGGGGTAAACAAGTGGAAGGCAAGTAGGGCGGGACTTTTTGTGGTATATTTAGTTACTAATCGCTCGTGGCTAAATAATAACAGCCGCACGGGTCGAGGTTAAGCACGCTAGTCGAGTTCGGTCCGTGGATGTGTGACCATCTATTACATATTGTGATCCCACCGTGCCTTCGGATGCACGTAAACCGCTGCGCGTTGGTCCCAGTTGTAATTTTTAGGCTTTTGACAATCGTTAATGTGAGAAGCCCGAAAGTTTGACAACCAGTCGCACCTAGAGGCATCGTGTTACTTAGTAATTGTTACTTAGTGATTGCAGCGGTTGGACGTGGATGGGTGACCATCTTTATACATCAAAACCCCCTCCATGCCATGGAAACCGCGTTATGCCGTTGGACCCGGCTGTCATTCGTGATTCGTCTCACAACCATGAGTCTTACCAAGGAGTATCGTATTACCCAGTAACTGGGTTGTGGCGGTCAGATAGGCAGTCACTCCATGTAAAATTCTGGTATTAAGCTGCATTCAGTTAGGCTGGAAGCCGATTGCAAAATAGTTGGGAGAAGGCTAGGGAATAGGAGACAGATGATGATGCTTTAGTTACTAATTAGCTGTTTCCATCAGTTTTATTTAGAAATTTAATACAGCACCTACATCTCAAGTGGGTTTCGAGTTCATTAGCTTCTGTGGTACGCGTCGCGAGTTTGATCCTGTAAGGAACAAATATTTGCATGGCTTACGCCGTATGTTTACTTCGTGCTTACATCTAATAATTATTCCGGGTGGGTGTTTGTGTACCTATAGGTATGCGCTTGAAAACGTGCCCAGGATTCAGCCGAGATCCTGGTGTGGATCCTCCGGTTTCAAACATATAGTTTTCATGAATACTGAAGTAAAACTAATGTTATTTTTAAATACAGGGTCACTAATCAGGGTCAGTAGCTTCTGCCTCTCTCCATGGAAAGAATCCGTAAGAATATGTATGAATGTGTAATAGTACATTTTGATGCAAATGTGCAATATTTGTCATTGCACTTGAGACGGGTATTATAAAACACACATGTTCGATACACTGCATTTACAACCCAAAAATGGTGCAATAAGATTCACTTTTCGAGCAAGTGTGTTAAAAATATCTTTTAGTAACGAAGAAGACACTTCGAAATATAAAAAAAAATCAACTTTTCACAACTTTTTCATACCTACATACCTAGATGCGTAGGTATCCAGCTATGTACTAACTTTGTATCTCGCAAGATGATAGATTACGTGAATTAAGAGCGACCACGTTGCAGCGTTACGACAACCTTGTTGCAGCAACATGGCGCGTTGCGCTTGAAGTCTACCTGTCCTGTCTGCTAACAATATCGTGCAACCTACGTAACAAGAAGAACTAAGTTGGTTTTAGAAAAGACATGCTTGAAGTTCTTACTCCCTGAGGCCCTTTAAACACGGCACGGTTTCATTACGGTACGGCGGATAAACCGCGCCGTAGAAAAAACGTGTCCGTCAACAGTGATCCATACAACACTGACAAACCGTGCCTACACATAGCGTATAAACCACGACAAAGAAAAAACCTGTCCATGTACGGTCACCAAAGGAGATAAGTAACCAGGGCCGTCGGATATAGTTGAAGTTTGGCAAGAAACCGATGGATGTTTTCGTACCAAATTTAATTTCATTAATAGAAAACAAACAGTTTATTTATCAAATTAAATTTCATTCAAAAATATCCAACGGTTTCTTATTAAACTTCAACTATATCCGATGCCCTGGTTACTTATCTCTTTTGTACAAGCTTCCATAGTGATCCATACAGCATTGACGACCGTGCCTACACACGGCGAATAAACCGTAGTTTTTCACGGCCAGAAAAACTTGTGTGTATTCCTGTTGATTTAAATGGTTATTCTATGTCGTGGGAGTTGGTGCAGAAACTTCCTAAAAGCGAATGCGGCAAGCATTCAAACATGAGTCAAATGCATGTACCTATCTATTGAGAAAGAAAGAAAAAGTTTTTGTTGCGACTCGTACAGGAAGATCATAAACTAAGCTAAACACAGTCAAAAAAAGTAACATAAAAAACTAATCATATAAAAAAAGTAACAAAAAGAAAAATAAAACAGAAAGTCCTATTCGAGGCTCAAATGCTCCTATCTCAGCATGATGCTGCGACATTTAAAAAATAAGTACGTTACTCTTCTAAGTATTATTAGTATCTATGTAATATCTTAGAAATGTTACAAAGATTTCATATGAACCTCCAACCTTCAAACAAAACACACTCCAAAATACACTACACAATAAAGCCCGAAGTATATTCAAACCAGTAACAGTAGCATTATGTGCCGATTTCAATATTACAATACAAGTATTTACGTTGCCTCGCTTGTAAATTCCAATTCAGACCGTACACAATATTATCCTCTGTCGAAATACATCAATTCATGCCGCGAATGCATTTGTGTCTGCGATACACTGTATTTGATATTTTATGTGTTTTAGAAATGTGCTTATTTCAACGGCTTCGTATTAAACTTATTGTACTTATTTAAACTGATGTTTTATTGGGAAAGAAATTGATTCTGAGAAATTTTGTTTAATGTTTATCTAGTGAGGGAACAAAAAAAGAAACTTCGTGGCGAAAGCTAGATTTAATGTTTTGAAATCCATACTTTTAAAATTTTAAATAAGTAAGTAACTATGTCGGTCTGTCGACCTTATCACGCCTAAATCACTGAGCTGATTGCTATTAAATTTTCACAGAAATGTACCCTGGGACCTGGAGGAGAACATGTGCTACATTTCATTCTGGATATTTGTAACCATTTCAGCCTGCTAGTCGTCAATGTTCCGTTTTTTACTGTTTGTATTACTTGTGTCTGTCCCAATTTTTTTTTTAATTTCAATATTGTTACTGTGGCTAATATGAAAGTCTTTATACAGACTCCAAGCCCAGTTTGGCTGAAGCAAGGAAATCCAGTTGAGATGGAGATTCAAAGTCGACTCCGCCTTGGCGTGCAATTGCGGTACCGTTCCACAAACGATGGGACACGTCTTAATGTGTCCTGCGTGTCCTGTCGTATGCACATTACTTACTGATGGACGCTGGTGATGGCGCCAAACACGTAGCTGAATGGGCCGAGTCCATTTAGATTGCTTACACACGAGAAGAAAAAGAAGAATATAACTAGGTAATTTCAAATTTTATTTGTTTCAAATTGACGTTATTTCATGTTAAACAAATATCAACTTTATTGTAATAGTAATTAAGATGACTTCAGAGTGACTAGCACTATTGAAAAAGTTATAACAATGTTTGAAGTTGTAGCGTAAACTAAACTTTATTGTGTAGGAATTAAAGTTATTTTTCCATAAACTCATATTTTTTTACATTTTTGGCGAATAAGTCGCGATTCAAATTTAGGTACCTGCTTAAGGTATCTAAATTTGAATCGCGACATATATATTATCGCGTTGCTTTAAAATAAATGTACGCGGCGTACTCTGATCAGTCAGCTACCAACTAGCTGAATGGGTAATAATTGTAGGTACCACTAAAGAAGTAAAGACGGTCAAAAATATTTGTAGGTATAATAAACCTTTCGACGCATCGTGTGCGCTTCTCCTTAGCAATCAAATTGCCTGCTCGATCCACGTACTGACATAAATTTCATTATGCCTGACATAAATTCTCAAATTCGCATTTTTATTGAAGTAACTGCTTATGCGACAAAATTTTAGTTTCATAAAAATGGTAAAATCATGTTTATTATTCTGATTGTGTGAGCATTCGAAATGTCGAAACGAAAAGGGACTAACTTAGTTACAATATCTAAAATTCTCAAGTATGTTGTTTGAAAAATTTCGGTCAGAATTAGAGAACTGTTTAGAAAACTAGTTTATTGGATTTTTGTAAACTTGCAACACTTCAGTTTGTTTCTTTTTCAAAATAAATAAGTTTTGTAAAAAGTTGAGCGAAATTTTTGGCGATGAAGGGCAAAAGGGTAAAAATCGCTTATATTTTTTTTTCCAAACGTTTTTATATACTAATTTCCTTAAGACCAGTGATACTTGTGCATGCTAATAAACAATTGGACTTCATCTATATATACTAATACGTTCATAGTTATTTTACCTCTGACAGCAGCAATTTTATTGTAACGAGATTATAGATCACAATGATTTTTACAGACTTGTCAGTTGCAGCAACCCCAAAGCAACCGTATTAGAATGAGAATAAAGGTCACTGTGATTTGGATGGTGATGCAAAAACAGAGTTAAAATAACTATGAAAGGACTGTAGCGTGACCGTGGGCTGCTGTGAGGATCTGCTTTTATTTCATTTCGTACATTTTTGTTCAGTTCTCCAAACTTTTCGCATTGTACTGCCAATTAATAAAGGAGTAAATAGGGAATTTCGACACTCAACTTTTTGAATAGGGGTCTCATTTCCTTTGTTAGGAGTTGGAGAGGTTTATATTATTTTATATTATTTCGGTGTGTAAACGTTAGGGGAAACTTTCGTCGCTTTCAATGACGTTATGTTTAACGAAATTAATCAACTGGCATTGTCTCTTTTTGAAGATCAAACCAAAACATACCTCAAGTTCTAAGTTGAGGTACACGATTACTAACAAATGCTTGCGCTGACTGAACTGGACCACTCAAATCTGTGTGATACTTTCCTCAAAAGACCATTTCAGACATCAATCTACTAACGTCTTCACATGATCAGAACAAGATTATGTCTGGACCTTAAAAGAGTCTGTGACCTCCGATAATGTTTTGGCCTTTCTTCTCAGAGTATTCCGATAGGAAACGCGACCTCATCTAGTTTTTTTTTTGTTGTATATTATGACGTGTAAAAGTGATTCCGATGTCCTATTTACAGAATAAACAAATTCATTTCATTTTAAACACTAAAATATAGCCCCGAATACTTTTAGGCTTTTATGTCTCTAAATACTACTGAAATCACAATTTATTCTGCCAGTTTTAAACTAAAATTCTCACGCGGCATAATAAATATACTATAATGAACTGTTACTCCTTTTACTAATTTCGCACCCACGCCGTATTATTTTCGAGCAAACCTCAAACACATTCTAAAAGTTTCTAATTGCACTCGACGTTACGCTTTGACGTTACAAAGACCACTTCAAGGCTGCGTTCACAATTTCGTCCGTTTTACACTGAAAACTACATTTTAACCTAGAGAAAAACCTTTTTGGACAAACTAAAAGAACATTTAACGGAAAATTTCTGCAAATACTTTTAATTCCTTCTCTGCTCGATAGCCTGAAGTCTGCATGGCTTGAAATAACACGTGTTGGTGGTGTGTTCTGGAGCCAAAAGGTACATTTTCACGAATTTATGTTCTTCATTCTCTTTATACGCTGGGAAATCACTTATAAATGTTTACAGTGGCTTTTAGAGGGTTATGAGCAAACATTTCTCTTTGAGTGTTCCTTCCGCGTTTGAAACGAAGGGGAACTAATGAATTGGGGTTATTGTGGCAAATAAAGTTGGGTACATGAAAAGTATTTGCTTGAATAGACGAAATAGAAGACCTCTTAGCGTGGTTTAGAAAATAAAATGCATCGATGTACCTACTAGAGCTGGACTCTAGATCTTTGCTATATTAAGTTGGAGTCTGTTGGACTGTTTCTAGCGCCACTTTTTCTTCCTAGATAAGTAAGTGATGAAAGGCAGGTTTGGGGGCTTATGTAATATTGAAGTTAAAAAGTGAACATTCTGAGCCTAATTTGATAAATGAGTTTTGATTTTGGATGTTCAAAGTGAGTACCTGTGTGATAGGTAAGTGAATTATCTATAGCCGCTGGAAGATATTCCCTTAAAGTCTTTACCATTTTCCGTAAAATTTATTAATTTTTTAAAGATTATCTTTACTACGTAGTCTTACAATGTATACTTTATCGTCTGTTAAAATACCAGGAAATTGTTACATTGTACAATATTACAAACAAAAACTGACTTTTAAAAATAAAAACTTTTACCTGGCTCTTGGATACAGGTGCTTACGTATTGAGATGTACTTAATCTCGCTCTTAGTGCTCATATACATAAGCGGCACGCGCTAACGGCATAGGCATCTGCAGCCGTCGACATGACGTCACGGTCGACTATTTCTATTTTGTGATCGTGATTATAGATCTATTTTCAGGGTTCCGCAGTCAACAACCCTGAAAATAGTCCGCGGCTTAGCTCAAAAACTATTGGTACTAGAAAGTTGTAATTTGGCATGAGTATACATGTTAATGACGCCAAAAAAGTGGTAAAATAAAATTTTGAATAAAACAATTATTTAAGGACCTCCCCTACATGTAAAGTGGGAATGATAATTTTTTTTCTTCCTTCCCATAGTGTGGGATATCGTTGGATAGGTCTTTCAAAAATATTACGGGTTTTTGAAAACCGTTTTTTGATTAAGTAAACCGTTCCTGACTTATCAAGCTTTAAAGTACCCCCCCCCCCCCTCAAGAGTCAAGTGTCCCCCCCCCCCTCTACCAACTAAACGGTTTAAGTTAGAAATTCAAATGTCACGGCAGTAGTACCTATATATAACGAAGTTTAAAGGAAAACTAACACACTTAAGTGGGCTTTACAAGTTTACGAGTAATAGTCGACCAATTGTATTTGACTCGAAAATTTCGGACAACTCCATAGAAATGTCGATAGATGGCGCTAAGCGTCAGTTGTATCGCGCTATTGTTTCATATAAACAGGTAAAAATGAAACACCGAATTGTCTTACCATTGCTAATAACTTTTTCTTTTCGCCTTCCCAATGAGCGGTTGAAGTTCGGATTCCACCAAGGACTCGATATCCTTCATCGTGTTGAACTAAATTAACACACACACACACCTTAACATAAATATGTTTGTTTATTTCGTGTTAACTTTCCGTGCAAAATTGTCGGATCAGGTGAGGATTTGTATATGAAGTCAAATTAGGTAGGTAGTCATGTTTGGCTTTTAGTAAGAGCATGGTACGAAACTATCAGTCAGCGAATACGACCCGCACTTGGTGTTATAAAAAGTACGGAACCCTACACTGCGCGTGGCCCGACACGCACTTGACCGGTTTTTTTCTTTATTATGACAGTTACTAGTGACGGAAATCGCCGTCGAGGTAGAGGCGTAGTTGGTGCGACGATGTGGTAACATTTGCAGGACCAACATGGTCAGAGATCGCGCAAGACAGGGAGGGAGGTTTAGAAGAAACAAGGCGAGGCCTTTGCCTAGCATTGGGACACAATGAGGGCTACAAAAAAGACAGTTAGTCATCTTTTTGTGTGCACGTGTTTCTGTGGCAAATAAACCTACTCTTCTTTCTTCTCTTTTCTTTCTAATCAGCTATGCAGGCCGCGAAACAAGTCATGGATTAAATGATAAACAATAACTGTTATGAATTTATCTCACGAAAGTTTACCCAATATATGAAAAATCTTCGATAAATAAATACCTCGTACTCACGAGATTGAATGTGCGCATAAATTGTTCTATTTTCGGCAGGCACCTTGTTGCCATGCAAAACACGAGCGTCGCCGTGATTAGGCTCAAGCGTTTTTATCATAAGAGCTATATCATAATATGGTGCGTGCTGAAGAAGTGGGTTAGGGAAATTTGGCCTGTAAATATGGGTACAGACGCCAGCACATCAAGCTACTACAATCTGTCAAATTTCTTTAATAGATTTTCAACTCTATCGCTAAAGCATTAGGTTCAAGTTTGATTGCGAAAATTTGACAGTTTCGGGTAGCTTGATGTGCTGGCGTCTGTACAATTAAGACTTGTGAGAATGGTGAACTCGCCAATGGATTTTCATACTGCGTAAAATTCCTTATTTTTTCTGAATATTTCAATGAATTTTCTATACTTATGAATCATCACCATCATCATCTGCCTAGCCTTTTCCCACCTATGTTGGGGTCGGCTTTCAGTCTAACCGGATGCAGCGAATACCAGTATTTCAAATAATTTTATTTTATGAATATTTCAATTAATTTTCTATGAAATGTTTACCACTAAACGTTTCTTGATAATCGAAAACTGAATACTGCGTCTTTGGTACTCCCCGTTTTTTAATTTCTAGCTTATTGAAAATATCGATTATATAAGATGAGAATTATTATCAGCGCATGATTCGGGAACTTCATCTTGTTAGATCTCTATTTTTCTGAAGTCCTCTGTTATCTTTAAAGGAATCTATCTACCTACTCATTTTAAGGCAAGGAGAAGGGGCTTACATAACACGTGATTGCTCTGATGAAAGTTGAACCCTTATAATAATATTCACATTCTTATTTAAAAGAAATTTGGTTACAAGAGAAGCAATCATACGATTTCACGGAGAATTGATTGATTCAAATTTTTAGGTATTCGTCTGGCGGAGTAGATAGAAGAAATTAGGATGAGTTACGTTTATTTTACTTATTCGAAGAAGGTACTGTGTCTAATACGCTGATGAACTCCGGAATTTAAAATAAAAACGTAATTAATTATCTGTAATTTTTATAAAAAAATACGTAACGTAGGTAAGGAAGTTTTGTATGGACAAAACTTCCTTACCTACCTACTCGACTCGAATGTATACGCTGTATAACGGAGGTGAGCACTTAGGGAGGATTTTTGAAAATACTTTCTCGAAATAAGGATAGATAAATAGAGGATAAAAGTTGAGGGAAATTTGTATATAGGAAATCCCATCTTGCACATAGCTTGTCATTATAATTAAACAACACCGTCTCCAGCAGTTCCATTCGGTAACCATATCACCGTGAAAACTTAGATGAAGTGAGCGTGGAGTGAGCTGTCATTCCAAATAATGCCAAGGGATTGACACTATTGACAGCTCACTCCACCTAACTTTTCACGGTGAGATTTTTACAGAATCGATCGGCTGGACCAGGTACTAACACACGCAATTAGTTGCTGCAATACCACACCGGCTAAAACAAGATAAGCAACAGTAGGAGATAGGCCCACGTACCTTAAAATTAAACCAAACACTGACGTCACGTTTGGTTCGAACTAACGTTTGTATAAATAATATTGAAACTAGTGCAAAATAACAAGTGAATCCTAACACAGAACTGTGTCTTGTATAGTCGACCTGCACTCTAATTACGTAGCACACTATCAATATCAATCTGAATCATTTTGAAGGACATTGCTAATCCATTGCTTTATATGGGCGAAAAAGTCTGCTCAACAACGTAAATAACGCCAAGAATGTTGTTGAACTGTCAGCTGTAATTAAAGCCATTGCTGGTATGTGAGTTACGCCATTACCCTGCTGGTAATTCCTTTTTCACTTTAAAGTGCAACATCATTTAGGGCTGATTTTTCAATCGACAGATAATTTTTATTCGTGGAATAAAATTGACGTCTGACAGATTTTATATGGAAGAACTGTCAAAAATTCAAAATTATTCCTCGGATAAAGTTATCTGGCGTTGGAAAAATCAGCCCTTAGACGTCAAAAAGTGACAAGGTCTATTAGTCTATGCGACAGTTAGATAGTTTGGACCATAATGAAGTTTCAATTTAATGGGAATAGTTGGGCTGTTGTATTCGTTTTAATTATGTAGCATAATCAGCGTATAACGTTCCCACTGCTGGGACACAGGCGTCATATCTGTGTAGTGGGCCATAATCCACCACGCGGGCCCACTGCGGGTTGGCGGTCGTCACAATGTCTTCGACGTTTTTGATGCTAGGATATGCCGGGTTCCTCACGATGTTTTCCTTCACGGTTTTGAGAACAGTGATAATGAAATTAAATACGCAAAGTAACGTGTCTGCCTAGGTTCGAGCTTACGACCTTCAACTCGTAAGTCAGAACCGATACCACTGGGCCACCACTGCTCTAATTATGTACTTATACATTATTATTATTTTACGCATCTAAAAGCAACAACCCCCTCCACATTGGCGATCGATTCTGTAAAAATCTCACCGTGAAAAGTTAGGTGAAGTGAGCTTAGAGTGAGCTGTCAATAGTGTCTGTCCCTAGCATTAGTTGGAATGACACCTCACTCCACGCTCACTTCACCTAAGTTTTCACGGTGAGATGGTTACAGAATCGCACTGCTGGTTCTCTTAACAACTATAATCTGTTTCAAAAGTATCTGATGAAAATGTAAACAAATCGATCAGAAAACGTACAAACACAAGGCCTATTTATAGTGTCACTTAGAAATGCTTTGATTATTTTAATACTTATTTTAAATCACCATAAACATGTTATTCACTTGACAATTGCGTTTGATTTTATAACGCTCAATTTTCGTTGATGATTTTGAATTACAGTTAAATAAAGTTACCTATTCAAGGAATAATATTATTCAAAAGTGAGATATAAAGGTAAAAACTTAATACTGATCGTTGAGTTACTAATTTCCTTTAGTGAGCGATATACTGCGTTAGATTACCGAACAGGGTTTGTACTGTGTTTACACTTTTATCACATACTTTTGGAACAGACCGTAGTCATTATTACTAAACATACAAACGATTAGAACTCCACCTCCATGACCTTTTTGAAAACCACATCAATCTTGTTAATCGCTGAGGCGGCTGAGATAGAATGCCTCACAGACAAGTGTCTGTCTACATCTCGAACCTAATATCTGCGTCATTATGTCACTTGAGAAAGTTCAAGGCTCAAGGGGGCTAGGGGGATCGGGAGCTAGGGGGCTAAGGGGTTAAAAATAGACCCTAAGGATGGGGAAGGTAAAGCGCTTGTTGTAGCTGAACAGACAGTTTGTGGTATAATGAGGTGAGGTTGAGGACTTTTTGTTTAGAAAAGTGTTGATTTTTGTAAAGATTTCTGCCGTTCAGGGGAGTTGGTAATGTTTCTGAGGCCTTACATAATAGGCCTATAGAATTCATTCTCAATATTTTAGTCTAAATGTAGAATTTGAAAAATAATATGTTAGAATACTTTATCATTTCAATATCTATTTGCGAATGACGCTTTTGACTTGTTATAGGTTCAGTAAAGTAGAATTAAGTTTCAACCATTTTAACAACGTAAATAATATGTACAGTCACCAAAGGAGATAACTAACCAGGGTCATCGGATATAGTTTAAGTTTAGTAAGAAACCGGTTGAAGTTTATAAATAAAATTTTATTTTATTAATAGGAAATAAACCGTTCATTTATCAAATTTAATTTCATTCGAAAATATCCATCGGTTAGTTACTAAAATTTAACTATACCCGATGATCCTGGTTACTTATCTCTTTATGTGACTGTACCTACATATACTAGACAGTCTCAATCCTACAAAATACCAACCATAGTATCTAATACAGGGTGGCAGGGACATCGACGCGCAAACAGTAACCATGGATTCAGCACATGAGTTTAGACCCCACAGCGTAGAAATTTTTCGTAGGTTATTAAAAAAAAATATTGTTGTTCCATACGTTTTGACCGCGTAGGTATTGCACTTTTCTATGAAACAGAAGATTTTTGTTTTGATAACCGACGAAAAATTTCGACTATATGGGGTCTAAACTCATGTGATGAATTCATGGTTACAGTTTGCGCGTCGATGTATGCCACCCTGTATACAGGTTGTAAAAAGATCCATCGAATAGCCGCCAACATTCTGTACCTACATCCAACTAAGTAATATTGCTCAAAAATAATTGCTGGGAAACGACGGTTTGATGACGAATTTGGTGTGAACATTTGCTGTTTGCGGTAGTGCGCAATGTT
Source organism: Apamea crenata (assembly GCA_949629185.1). Classification (NCBI taxonomy): domain Eukaryota; kingdom Metazoa; phylum Arthropoda; class Insecta; order Lepidoptera; family Noctuidae; genus Apamea; species Apamea crenata. The sequence goes on along the minus strand of OX451353.1, from coordinate 2,314,384 downwards.
ACATTTATAGTTGTGTTATAAAATTAAAAAAATGTTTTAAAACGTCATTAAAAGTTGGGATTTTGTACTTCAATATCTCCGTAATCAGAAGGTTCCCAGGTATGGTCCAGTACAAAACAATTATTAAGATTACGGGGAGTATAAATGACTCTCAGCTTTGTTGTCTTTTTGCACCCTTCATAATGTTTCAGTCAGCGAAAAGCGTACAAAATATCCACATTTACCACCCATAACTCAATCATTCATTGGCCTACTTCCCTGCTTATACCCAAACAAGGAACCTCATGATATTCATCTGTCAAAATCTCAAAATCAATTTGAACCGACATGTCAGAAGAGAAAAATGAAAGAACGCAATGATTGCTTCCATTTGTATGTATCGGATGTAATTTTCGTAGATATTTTCTTGGAATTCTGATTACTGGAGTTAGCTTGATAGCGAGCATTCATGATATATTACTTATTAGGGTGACATGAGGAGTACGAGACCTTTTCAAGTGTTCTGTGACATTGGGTTCGATGATCTTATATTTTATGCGCTTTTCGTCAAATATCCAGCATGAGAAGTAGTGTTCGTAACGATCGATTCAGTTGTTCAGGCGTATACAGACTGCAGACACGGTTGTTTTCGCATTTATAATGTTATTAAAATTTGGATTAAGGTTTAAATTAAATCATAATTAATCCTTGCGCGCTTAATCCTTTATAAAAGATATTTGGAGCCTGAAAGTTTGACCCAGATAGCAAAAAAAAGAAAAGAAAAAAACACCGCTTAGTTCCTTGTTTTATAATTAGGCAGCGTTCAGACTGACCCGTTCCATGAAAACAATGGAAATCGGAACTACTTTCAACACACCAAATAGGTACGTAGATATTTGTACAGTTCCAATATCTAACAAAATGCAACAACACCCAACAAGCAGTATTTGCAACACAGCGTTAATACCATTCGCTATGATTCTGCTCCTAAATTGGAAAATTTTCTGCATCCAATATCGTTGACAGGGTAATGTGATTGTATGCAGGAAATGGAATTTATTATTTATTGTTAGTTCACGGCTCGTTTATTTGTGTTCATGAGACGCAAACAAGGCTATAATAATATAAGGTTTGGTTACAACCACACGACCCATGCCAAGATAATTAATCTTGGCATGGCTCGTGTGGTTGTCGATATGTGGGATGTGGACTCAGCAATCATGACAGCCAATGGGTTAATAGCCAAGAGCCTCGACTAACACCTGAGGAGGGTCTCGTTGGGCAGCTGGATCAAGGGCTTGATTCAGGAAGCGGTACTTCTGGACACGGCTCGCATTGTCAGGAGGTTCCTCTCTCTGGAGCCCTGACCACCGGTAGCTTGGACTCTGTTCCCAATACCGGTGGGCTACTATTTTTTATATTCTACTATTTAAAATATAATTAATATGTATGTATTAATAATATGAAGCCTGTTTTAACCGAAAAGTTGACACCAACTGTCAACTTTTCGGTTAAAACAGGCTTCAAAAAGGGTAAATAATGCTACATTTGTGAACCATAAAGTTCTGCAATGAAAACAAATAATGGTTTTCAGGCGGCGAAAAGCCTACTTTTTGTGTCAACTGCCATAAGCACGTCCTATTTACCAACTTATATTAGAAGGCGCCGCGCTGGCGCTATTTTAGGGTCCTGACTACTTACTAGAAATATACGACTAATATACAGTGCTGCCTTGCCTTTTCCAAGCCGGCCATGACTTTTGCAGGCATCAAATATAGTATAATAGCCGAAATACTGCTAACTTCTTGCACCACATTTTACTTTGCTAAAATAACTCCTCCACAATTGTAAAATCAGTTTTTAAACAGCACGTACGAAGCAGGCTGTTCGTGCGAGCGCCATTTTAAATAAAATAAGAGGCAATAGTGTTAATGCGAGTCGCATGTGCGCAGAAGTAATTAAACCTCCATATCTCGTTAGTAACGCGCGGAGGGGGCGCGGGTCCATTGTTACACGGCAAATATTTTCACATTCGTGTTGTACAATTAGGTAACTCATCAGCAAGTATTAGGGTTTAAAGTATGAAATTGCCGATTTGTACTGAAAAATTGTTTTTTTTTTTTAATTTAACATATTTATTTAATGAAAATAATTACTATTATTATCTATACATTGCTGCCATCTAATAGGAAGGTCATTTAAATTGCAGTGCAAATGCAAATTGCAGTTCCTGTAGAGTTAAAACGGTTTCTCGTTCTGTATGAGGTCTCGCGTTATCATGGAGCAATAATGGTGAAGATCGATTCATGAGTCGGGGCTGTTTAACTGCTAGTTTTGCTATCATTGTTCGGAGTTCGGCACAGTAGACATCTGCCGTTATTGCTTGACCAGATCGGAAAAAGCTATAGTGAATAACACCATGCTGAGACCACCAAACAGTTACCATTACCTTTTTATTGGTAAGCTTTGGTTTAGGACACTGTTGCGGCGTTTGACCTGGGGTCAGCCATTGCATTTTTCGCTTACGGTTATCGTAAAGAATCCACTTTTCATCACATGTCACAATTCAATCCACTATTTCTTCTGTATCGATTCAACAAGTCAACACGCGTTTCTTTCTGCAGATCAGTCAATACATGAGGCACCCATTTCTCATATTTTTTTATTTTATTGATTTGACGCAAATAAGTCAAAATTGTTGGTAAGGTAACGTTAAACCATGCCGCTAATTCCTGGGTAGTTTGGCTCGGATCGGCTTCCACCATCTCTTTCAATTCATTGTTATTCACCTGTGTGGGCGGTCTTCCACCTGGTTCGTTCTTCAAATCAAAGTTTCCATCACGAAAGCATTTAAACCAAAATCGCACGGTGCGTTCATTAGCAGTCCCCTCTCCAAACGCAACATTGATATTGCGAGCTGTTTAGTTAGCGTAGCCGTAAGTTCCGCGTCGGAACTCGAATTTTCAAAGTATCCATCTTTCTTGTCTAAGCTGAATAAAAAAAACAACTGTAAGTCGGTAATCGAATGTTGCACATTTTTTAAAAGAATAACTTCATAGGTACCATCTGAAAAACGAATTCATTCATTCATTTTTATAAGCTACTTAGGAACTGCAAAGTTATTGAGATTATCTGAACAACGTTGGTAAATAAAATAAAGCGTAAACGAAAACAGGCTGATGCATAGACAAAACACGACATCTCAGCTTGAGGCTCAATTTGAGTTTCACCATTCTGAAATAAGAACGATGCGCAAGTACTGAGTGATCGACCGAAATTGGACTTGAGGAACGTTCTGCAACACGGCTTTAAAAAGTAAATAATTGAATGTGTTGATTTGTTTTAAGATATTGACATTGAATCATTTACTTTTGTTATTACTTGCTCCAAGTAGCAAACTATTCAAGTTAATGTAAATCAAATGAAAATACACAGTTTTTCAGCAAGTTAATTCTATTGGTTGGACTGTGGGCACGTTTTCTAAGAACGTTTATTATGTTTGTGGTAATAACTTAACGACTTAAGATCAATAGAGACTTACTCGAAATAAAGCCCATGTTTTCAAAAAAAGATATTTCTAGTATTATTTTATAGATTGTACTGTCCTTTTGCAGAGCAAATGTGTAACAATTTCCACACGTTTATTTTCGCTGTTAATGTAAATTATTTATGAAAATACTAAATTAATGTTTCATTATAATTAATTTAGTTTAGTCGTAAATACTACTCATCTTTGTGATTTTAATGTGAGAAGTTTTAATAGCTTTAAAACCATTTTGCACATAAAACGAAGAAGGTAATAAAATAAAAATTTAGTAAGGATATTAAAATTGCCGACCGATCAACTGAGACGTTGCCTGAGGTAGCTGCGCGGGGCGGGAAGGGTGAAAGTTGTCACAAGTTGACGAATCACTGAGCTCTCGCCTCCCACACCGCGCTGCCTGCTGCCTCAGGCAATGTCTCAGTTAAGCGGTTGGCCTATAATGAATAAATGTCAATAAATACTGTAATACTAATATTTTTGTTACGGATTAATGTAAGAAATATTTCTCGCAACCGGCGCGCAGCGTGCCTGTACGACCGGATATGTGAGCGTAAGCGAGGCAAAACTTGTATGTAAGGATTGGAGCAGGTGGCGTTCTGTAGTTTCCGCTAACCCCCAAGGGAGGAATGCGCAAGTTTATGTATGTGTGTACATATTTTATTGTAATAGATATTTGCACACCTGGATATGGTTTAAAGGAAGGGTACGTAGGAACGGTGAACGAAAACATCGTGAGGAAACTGGCATGTCCTAGAACCAAAAATTAGAAGACATGTGATATCTACCAACCCGCACTGGGCCCGCGCGATGGATTATGGCCTACTTCTCATCGAGAGGAGGCCTGTGTCCCAGCAGTGGGAACATTATAGGCCGGTTATGCTATGGTATAAAGAACTTTTGTTGTAATTATGTATCACTATCATATGTACCTACCCATATTCAGGCAAATAAATTATTTGATTTCATTCGAACGTTCCGATAAAAATCACGCCTTAAAAACCCATATTCAAAACTAGTATGACAATGGAAACGAGCGCCGAAGACACGCAACTCAGGGTGTAAGTTAAAATCCAATTATGTTTTCTCAAAATACTCTTATGTTATTACCAACAAACTTGTGTTTCGCTCTGTCGCCTTTTGACTCAAATTAGTTTCAAGCTAATTCGCGAAAAAGTTTGTGTATCTCAACTTTTTCGTTGACAAAATAAAATAAAAATAAACTTTAGCGTCGCTGTCGTTTAGAACGTTTACGTAAATGTATATCTTTTGTCTTTTGGATATTTTCTTACGAATATATTCTTTTGGGTACCTACCTACCTAATTCATAATTATTATAATTATATCATGCTGATTACTCGAACTCATGTTCGGACTACTGTTCATTGCATTTAGCTGCAGGTACCATGCGTTACGTAAATTCTAACGATATTAAAATACTCGTTTCGCACTATTGTATATATCTATCATATGTAGGTACACATTATGGAATGCAATAAAGTATTGAGTATATGATAATGATAAATGATTTTATTTTATAAGTAGGTTTGTACAAACACTTTTACACGTCAATCAATATAATATTCATATCTACGGGAGAAATTAATTTTGTTTGTTTTAAAAAAAATTAAACCAAAATTCTGTAGGGTAGTTGTATTTATGATTGAAAAACCCTTCAAATTTTCATTGACTGGTTGCACGGTTACTAGTATTTGACATACCTACGTACACCGTGCGATCAGCAAATTACTCTAATCGTTTTTATTATACCTTGCAATCAGTCAATTGTAACTACCTAAATAATTTGTTTGATTGTCATCATGTAACCATGATCATCGTGTGTTAATTTTATGTTGTTAACAGTTAAACCTACATATCAGTTATAACATTTAAAAGGTGAATCAATCATAAAGTACCTCAATTATAATGCGTTAATATAACTTAGGATAAGTTTTCATTGTAGCCTTGTTAAATATAGAAATCTGAAACAAAAGTCGCTCGAACTTCGTTACGTTTACGTCACGCGTTCGTGCTAGGACCTTTGGTTGACACAACAGATATGTAAATCGACCGTCTTCGCCACCTCACCATATAGAAGAAAACATCAATATACATACAGGGAGTTTAGAAGTGCAACGGCAATTCCTGAACCCAGTTATTCCATTTACGTACTTAACATAATTAGCCTATAATGTTCCCACTGCTGGCACACAGGCCTCCTCTGTGAGAGGGAATAAGCCGTAATCTACCACGTGGGCCCAGTGCGGGTTGGTATTCCGTTTATCCGCCACAAAAAATCCACCCTAAGGTGCCCACGGAAACACGTCTCCAACCCTAAGCCTCCAAACACCGTTTATTCCCTCTAGTAGCAGTAGTTCGGTTGTTAGTCCGGTTGACCGAACTACTGAAACTTTCAGTTGTGATAGTTCGGTTCTAACAAAGCACCGAACTACTGAAACTTAAATATGTAACCCTCCCTTAGTTCAGCAAATAAACTAGGCATATAATATAAACAAACTATATCTTCATTTTATTTTTAACACGTAAAAAGAGCGACTTTATGTATCAATACCTGTACCTAGCATCAGTTCGGCAAATAAACTATAGAATACTCGTATGTACAAACTATTTACATTTTTAAAAGGTGTAGGTACTTTTAAAAATGTAAAAAGTAAAAAAAAATACACAAAGTCGCTCTTTTTAACCGACTTCTAAAAAAGGAGGAGGTTCTCAATTCGGACGTTTGTATTTTTTTTTTTTTTTTTTATGTTTGTTCGCGCATAACTCCGTTGCTTGCCAATCAATTCTAAAAATTCTTCTTTTGTTGGAAAGGGTATACTTTCCAAATGGTCCCATAAATTTTTTATCGAAATCGGACAAGCGGTTTTTGAGAAATCAACAAAAAAAAATAATCACAACTAAAAAGTGAAAAATAAAAACTTTTTTACAAAAAAAAAACAACCGACTTCCATAAAAACACTACAAAGTGAAAAAAAACTTTAATTTCGGAAGTCGGTGGCGAAAAACGAAATACAAAAACCAAAGACACCGACTTCCGATTAAAGTTTTTTTTCACTTTGTAGTGTTTTTATGGAAGTCGGTTGTTTTTTTTTTGTAAAAAAGTTTTTTACGTGTTAAAAATAAAATTAAGATATAGTTTGTTTACATTATATGCCTGGTTTATTTGCCGAACTAAAGGGAGGGTACATATTTAAGTTTCAGTAGTTCGGTGCTTTGTTAGAACCGAACTATCGCAACTGAAAGTTTCAGTAGTTCGGTCAACCGGACTAACAACCGAACTACTGCTACTAGAGGGATCGAAACGGTACAAATAAAAAAAAATACTTTTAATTATAATAATAAAACTTTGCTGTAAAGAGCTTTAGTTAGAATATAACTATTTCTTAGCTGGTAATTTTTATCTTATAATTACTTCTTATTTTTTAAGTACAAAATTTGGGCCAGTCCATTTAAGAATGTTTTAGGTACATCTCACTCTTTAGAGCTAAGTGTTTCTGCATTCTAGCATTATATTCAACCTGTGCAGAACGTTGGCGTTTATGTTATGATAAGACCTACAACAGGAAGCTGATGTGAAATTATTTGTGTTTGAAGTATTTCGGCGACCCGTTCCATCGGTAAAAGGTGTTGTAGCTGAAGCGACCATCGATGAACAGTGTTTTCGGCGAATAAATCTATCGGCGATGGATTTATTCGTAGAACCAACCGTCGACTAAGAGTGATTTCGGCGAACCGTACCATCGGCGAAGAGTGATTCGCTATACCGTTCTGAGCTCAGTTTCACATTCTTTATATTATTCAACAACATAGTTGGGAAAGGACTAGGTAGATGATAATGATGTGTTATATTATTCATTTCTCTGTGCCATAACAGTAGGTATCTAAAGAAACATTGTTCCTCCATCCTTCTATGGAAACAACAACCTAATGCAAACAATACTTATTTATTCAACTGTGTTTGAACGACCTAGTTTATATCCACGTGCCGTTTCAGCAAATATTAATAGTCTTGAATCACAAACACAGAAACACACTTAAGAGGATGAAAGTCTGCCATTTATGACACATGATCTTTTGTTTTTTATTTAATGATAATATTTTTATACAGTGGTGTTACTTAATTCTAAACTCACCAAACTATTACGTTTGTTGGCGAGAAGCGCTCTTATACATAACAATGTACCACCTTAAATACATATCTTCTTGTTATATATTATACCTACTACTTATATATTATACATACTGCAGCATTAGCAAATGCTACATTGTAATTTTATCACGAACGACCTTCTTTTATAACAAATCCAACCTTATTTTTAACCAGAAAGGCTTTTTTCTTCAAATTGGTTTGAATCAAAAAGTGTCATGTCTTTTCTCTCACCGAGACTTTTTATTTGAAGGTTTTTTTAGATACTCGTACACGATGGAAGTTAAATATATTATTTTTCTGCTTTCACAGTGAAATTATGTCTATAAATATTTAACGGTAAACTATAACGACTTGAACAACCGAGTTTTGTGCGGTCATCCACTGGATCTAAGGGCAGTGTTCCAGAAAAAAACGAATTGTATTATTTCAATATACATCATTAAAAAGTTGTCTCGAGGCGAGTTACATTTTTTGAAAACTCGATTCTTCCGAAGACTGTAGGGCGATCTAAAATTCGCCCTAACACCCTAGTACCAGACGTCTACCTGCTTCCTGTATTGCGAGCTACAAGCTTCCTGTTGGAAATAGAACCCAACATAACACCTTGCGCATGACCTGCACATTTAGGAAGATTCAGATTCCGGCGTGCGAGGAGCATTCCGATTGTCAGCGTGGAGCCTAGGACCAGATTTTCATATATTTCGTAGTTAAGTTTTTAGTAGAGCCTATTACTTGATATACTACCATTTCTGTTTTTTAATTTTGTCTTAAGTGATCCTTTACTAATTTTGACTTTTTCTCATAATAAATCAATTTTGTTAGACACTAGGTACCAAATACTTAGATGTTCTCTTATATATTCTCTATAATAATTTGTTATCTGTGGTAACACCAGTTTATTCTCTCTAACCCTACGTGTATTGTATTTGTTTATAACATTAACTTTATATTCATTATTATAATAATATTCCAGACCAACCAAATAATCTACTTTTACATCTATGGGTATAATTTTACAGAGGGGAAATAACTTATCATACTTTTTGTTGCACTTATCTTTAAATAACTTATCATACTCTTTGTTGCACTTATCTTTAAATAACTTAGATATCATACTCTTTATTGCATTTATCTTTAAATAACTTATCATACTCTTTGTTGGACTTATCTTTAAATAACTTATCATACTCTTTGTTGTCTTTAACATTTTTACCAGAAACTTCATCAGTCTTGTATGTCTTTAATATCTTTTAAATATGTAATAATGGTTCGCCCGTACACATGAAGTCCATAGCTCATTAGCAAGTCGGCAAGTGCGAAGTACACCATTCTTAGCGTCTGTTTGTTCAATACATTTGTTAACTGGTAAAACTTACTTAGCACCGATCTTAGCCTATTGCAAATGTCATTTACATGTAATCTCCAATTAAAGTTCTTATCTATTGTTAGACCTAAATATTTAAATTTATCTTTATTTGAATCACGACATATTCGTCAAAAATGTAAACAAATATGAGTTTATGGAAAAATAAATTTAATTCCTACACAATAAAGTTTACTTTACGCTACAATTTCAAACACGTTTATAACTTTTTCAATATGGCTAGTCACTCTGAAATCAACTTAATTACCATTAAAATAAAGTTGATATTTGTTTAACTTGAAATAACGTCAATTTGAAACATAAATAAGATTTGAATATGCGTAATAAATTTTTGCACAGTTACAATTACGTTTATTTCTATGCAAACATTCGTATGAATGTCCTATCACTGTGAGATATTCATTTTTTAGTGTGAGATATTTAGTTTTTGAAAGATGTAATATAATCCCATTGTCGAGTGCCCATTTGCATTAGAACTGATTGTGAACTAAAATAGCTGCGTGAAAATGAACGGAAAATTATACAATATTTCGATAGGGAGCCCAATTATAACATAATATAGTTGCAATCAGAATGAATGTTGCTGATTTTTTTTTACTGTACCTGTGCGGACTTGTAGTCACACGAGAAGGACAATTCCCGTAATTAAAAACGTTTCAAAATCTAGTCGCAATCTCATCTCAGTGACAATCAATGTCAAAAATGTAGGGAAAGAGGTAGGTATTTTTGACAGAATGAGACTGAGATCAGAAGGCCAATTCTCGTAATTTAAAACGTTCAAAATCTAGCAGTCGCAGTCTCATCTCGGCGACAAACAAATGTCAAAAACTTGTCAAAATGTAGGGAAATTAGAAGTATTTTTTGACAGATTGAGACTAAGATCAGACTGTGAACGTTCTTAAAATTACAAGAATAGCCCCTCAGACTGTAAACGTTCATAAAAATACCGAAAATTGCCGCACAGATTGTCACACCAGTGTGACTCACAGGATTTTTTTCCTGTTTGTCACACTGCTAATATTTCTACACTATGTACCACTTGTCATTATCAACTAGTGCAGTAAAATAATTGTTTGTGAAATGGACGTACCTAAGTATCGTCATTCTAGAGGGTATTTTATCCTTCAGCTTTACTTTCCCTTAGTATCACAATAATATATGTTTATTCTACAAACCGGCTTTGATATATTCCTCTCTATAAACGCAAAACAGTACATATAAAATAATAAATCCATCTTACTTGTAGAATGAGGCGTATTTTTCTTCCGTTGCTGGTCAATACGGCACATATTTCCTAATATCGGCTGTCAGCTCTACGAATATAGATCGGGTTTAGAATGTGATATTGCGTACCGAGTGTGTTTTACTAGTCGCCAGCTTAGTGATGGCCGTTTAATAGATATATGTATACACACCGGGAAGGTTGGTAGCACTTTCTGCCTAAAAGTCGACTAGAAACTGTTAATTTTTCACCAATTCTAATATTATAAGGAGGTGAGTTTCTCTGTAGGGGGTAATCTTTGTTTTTTTTTGGAATCTTTGGTAAAACTACCGATCCGATTCCAAAAATTCCTTCACTAATGGGAAACTAAACTCAAACTCAAACCATTTATTTCAATTAAAACATTTACAGCCACTTTTGAATTGTCTAAATTAAATAGTCGGTCAGTTAGTTGAAGCTAGTTGCCCATTCTAAAACGTAGATCTCTATGGAGAAGAACGGGCAAGAAACTCCAAAGATCTTTGAAATCAAGATAATACAAAGTCCTGGGCACATTATTCTTGTTTATAATGTCAGAACAATGTAATAACAAAAATGGAGAAACAATTCAAAATATAAGATTAAAAATAAGCTAAAGTTGAGTCATATAGTCGTGTCGAGTGTCATAGAATATTTTATGTTAAAACAAGAACTTTCACGTGGACATTTCATCCATGTAAAATTCCGGGCAGAAGCTATCATCTAAATTGATACAAAATGATTCAATACATTGCTCTTCAACATTTCATGTATTAGCTAATACTCTTTAAATTGTATATATCAGTTGGTTTAGATTTTATTGTTCAGTATTTTTTTATTAATTTTTTGCTCTTTAATAATTAAGATTAAAAAACTCAAATGTTAACCGACTTTTGCTGTTGATCGTACCTACCTGTGTGTAGAAACTGACTCTTACACGAAGGTGACATACTTTATGGGGTAAAAGCGAACATGAATATAAACAACTTTTAATATTGAATCAAATCGAAGTCTCCTGGTGGTGAACCACCGCTTATAAATATTTCTAAACTACTAGGTACATGGGTTCAAATTAGTTCATGGGACTTTCCGAATTCATAGACTCCAACGCGATAACTTAATTTGACTCCAAATTAAGTTGAATTATTGACATTCATTTGTATAGCTAGTCAGCTAGTCATTTAATTTAGTCTTCTTGTTCGCAGGGCTGGCACGACTGTATATTAAATCTTGTTTTCCCAAAACAAATTAATAATGTGTGTTAAATAAATAAAATATGTATTTTATTGATGTAACAAAAAGATTACATGATTTGATGTAAATGATTGGCTCATTTAGAAAGAAAAAAAATACATTTATTTAGCACTACACACAGACTAAAAACACACAATACACCAGATACATACATCAAAAAAAAAAGTGTAAAGTGCAATGTAAGAAATTAGCAGGAAAGTGTATGTGAGGCCTAGGCCTTTTTAATGCATCAAAAAGGCCCAGGCCTCACAGACACTTTCCTGCTAATTTCTTACATTGGACTTCACTCTTTTTAGGCCTATTTCAAAGGTTACTTCTGCATCAACAGTTGTAACATTATAATTGTCTCTTGATACTCACCTGAAATGACTAAGAAACCTTATAAAATTGTAATACCCGATGGTGTTTTAAGAGAATCTGATCTCCTTCAAGCCTCACAGCACTCTCCAGATTCTAGGAAGCCACATAATTGGATCGCAGACAAACAAGGAAGCTAGTTAGTTTACGTATTGGCAACTTATTTCCGAGAAATTTAACGATATTTGGTAATTATAATTAGATGGGATATGAAATAGCGTACATTTTGCTGATTTCGAGGTAATTTTCTTAAGTATAATTGCGTAGACAACAATTTAAGGAGCTTTATTGGATTAAGAAGCAATAAATTATTTTGGAAAATATGATTATTCTAACATTCATAAGGTATCACATACACATAACATCACGCATGCAATCCCTGACGGGTTAGGCAGAGGTGTATGTACAATACTATCACATTTCGCCAATTATGTTTAAGTCCCATAAAATAGGGGGCGAGCCTATTGCGATCAACCAAGCTCAAACCCAGACTCCGAGCTGCTGAGAAATTCCTGATTGTAAAACCCAATAACATTTGCCTAACCTGGGAATCGAACCCACTTCAACCCAACAGTAGCACTTGCGACCACTGGCCCAATGAGGCAGCAATGAGGTAAAAACTAAAAAGTATCTCATAATTTTATATGAATACTAGCTGACCCGGCAAACGTTGTTTTGCCATATTGTACATATTCATTTGTTTCTAGGATTTTTTTATTTTTTTTTGTAATAAATATAGATGTTGGCTGATTCTCAGAGCTATCCGATATGCACACAAAATTTCATACAAATCAGTCCAGCCGTTTCGGAGGCGTTTGGTAACAAACATTGCGACACGAGAATTTTATATATTAGAAGACTTAATCAAAATAATCGTCACAATACTTATTTGCTTCTTTGCATCATGGTAGAGATTAGGTAAAACAAAATCTTGGTGTGTTGATGGAGTGTCAAGAGTAAGAATGAAAGGGAATTAATTAGAGAATTTAAATTGAACATTTTGGGCTAATTAAAAACATTTTACCAAACCCTATATCGACGATTGCAAAGAGCTTGTATGGCCTGGTAAAGATGCCTAGCCAATGATTATATTTCTGTTACATAGTATGTACTTATTTCAAACTATGTAACAGAGAGGGGCCCGTGGCTAAATAATAACAGCCGTATAGGTGAATCGGTCAGGATAAGCTACGCTTGCCTCGGTTGGTCTGTGGATGGGTGACCATCTTTACATACCGAGACCCCTCCGTGCCTCGGAAAGCACGTTATGCCGTTGGTCCCGGCTGTCATTCGTAGATCTTTGACAGTCGTTACGTGTAGTCAGAAGCCCGAATGTCTGTAACCAGTATACCAAGGATTTCGTATTACCCAGTAATTGGGTTGCGGAGGTCAGGTAGGCAGTCGCTCCATGTAAAATCCAGGTATTCAGCTGCATCTGGTTAGACTGGAAGCCGACCCCAACATATTTGGGAAAACGCAGGTAGGCGAGTATGTAGTTATTTCAATTAAAGTTAAAAGTTAATAAGGTATGATGGGGTTGGGATATCCGTGTGGTTAAAAACTCCCTTTTAATAACAAAGAATAAGTAAATCAAAAAGCCTGGTTCATAAGTACAGGCAAATTACTTAAAATAATGACCGCCTGTTTAAAATCACAAACTTCATGGAACCGTGTTATTGAACTCGGTATACCTAATCCCCTGTATAACAAACACTATTAATTAGCCAACAGTTTCTACCTAAACCAAGAGTTCTGCTGACACTACAGTTGTAAGTAAACGGGACAACGAAATTACATAGAGCGTAGATATCCAAGTCACATCAAATATTTAAAAGTAGTCCACAATCCCGAGGGAACTGGAAATCTCTTACACTCAACGCTGAAACAGCCACGAATCTTCATGCAAATCTGCTTACACACTGTATATATATTATGTGTATACATGATGTTTGATAGAGGATTGCAATCTTTATCTTAATACATTTTTTTTAAGTTAGCTTGTTTCATAACGATTCCAACGACATACATTTTATATACAGCTCCCATACAAAACTTTAGAGATATCGACTTTGTGTATTTTTTTTTTTACTTTTTACATTTTTAAAAGTACCTACACCTTTTAAAAATGTATATAGTTTGTACATACGAGTATTATATAGTTTATTTGCCGAACTGTTGCTAGGTACAGGTATTGATACACAAAGTCGCTCTTTTTACGTGTTAAAAATAAAATGAAGATATAGTTTGTTTATATTATATGCCTAGTTTATTTGCCGAACTAAAGGGAGGGTACATATTTAAGTTTCAGTAGTTCGGTGCTTTGTTAGAACCGAACTATCGCAACTGAAAGTTTCAGTAGTTCGGTCAACCGGACTAACAACCGAACTACTGCTACTAGAGGTTCGATCTGTCAATACGAATAAATATTTGTAAAACCCATAATGTTTAATTTATTAGTTTACATAAGTATTTCGGCGACCCGTTCTATCGGTAAAAGGTGTTGTAGCTGAAGCGACCATCGATGAACAGTGTTTTCGGCGAATAGTTCTATCGGCGATGGATTTATTCGTGGAACCAACCGTGGACTAAGAGTGATTTCGGCGAACCGTACCATCGGCAAAGAGTGATTCGCTATACCGTTCTGAGCTCTGTGAAACTAATATAGGTACTAGAATGTGAAATAAAATTGGTTGTCTGTAAAGTTGGTTTTAGACGATAGTCTAACTTGACAACGTCATAAGAAAACATTATGAAATTATTGCAAACGCGCAAGCGTACAATGAGCGTAACGGGTCAATGAGCGTAACGGGAGAATGGGTCAGCCTTTTTTTTTTTTTTAAATTACCTACAATGATTCAAAATTAATAACAAAACTTCACGCCTGTATTTTACGAAGGGTAAGGCAGAGGTGGACCCTCTGTACACCTATGTTGTGTTATGTTTTAAGTTCCATGAAATATGGGGCGAGCCTATTGCAGTCAACCGAGCACAAACTCTGGGCTGCTACTCTGAACCAAAAACCCAATACCACTTTTTCCGACCTGGGAATCGAACCCAGGATCTCACACTAGCAGCAACACCGACCACTAGACCAACCAGGCTGTCAAGTTATCCAATCGTTTTTCTTTTTCAATTCGTCAATTTATGTCCATTCGG
Organism: Apamea crenata; assembly: GCA_949629185.1. Taxonomy (NCBI): domain Eukaryota; kingdom Metazoa; phylum Arthropoda; class Insecta; order Lepidoptera; family Noctuidae; genus Apamea; species Apamea crenata. The sequence continues at coordinate 2,299,302 of OX451353.1, read as the reverse complement.
CACAAATGATTAAGATGCCAAAATAAACCACGCCATCGAACAATTTCATGATATATTTTTTTAATTCTAGTTCAAACCAGTACGAAATAAATTTATTTCCATGTATTTTTTAAAGTGTCTCATAAAAGCCTCGTTTAAGTGCGTAAAGTCGCGATCAACAGTACAGTAACTGTCGCTCGTTACTCACCCACGTCAGGGACAAGTGCGATGTTTTATGCAAACCGCGCCATTTGCGACCTTAATGCCTGTACGGAACCACTAGCCGTAATGTTGGGTTCGGCTTATCAGGGAATAACAAATATTGGCTGCTTTTAACTGAACAATTTAGAGGATTCGAGGTTTTACTTCGGGTTTATAAAAAGTATTGTTCCATTGCCATATATTTCTACTAGCTTTTCCACGCGACTTCACCATTAAAAAATTATCCGTCGGAATCGTACCACCACAATAAGAGTATCTCATGTCCTACTACTCAAGTCATGTTCTATCTGTTTTCTTGTTGTATTTGTAGGAGTCAGAGAATTAAAACTATTGTGACCTTTTTATAAGCCTTATATGCTCTTATGCTTTGGATACTGTACTGTGCTGGCTTTTGGTGAAATAAAGTTTTTTTTTTTTTTTTTACCTGTGTGTTTCATCCAAATCCATTCAGCTGTTATGGCGTGGAAAGGAAATGTGACAGACAGAGTTACTTTCGCATAATATAAGTATGGGTATGGGTTCATTACACATTGTCTAATATACAAAATAAGCAGTATTAGCTTCTTAGTTAATTTTTTTTGTCCTCATATGTCTCTAAACTGAATTGAATAGTTCTTTTTTTATTTGAAATATTCTTTATATTATATACAGGGTGGCAGGGACATCGACGCGCAAACTGTAACCATGGATTCAGCACATGAGTTTAGACCCCACAGCGTCGAAATTTTTCGCCGGTTATTAAAAAAAAAATTGCTGTTCCATACATTTTGACAGCCTGTTCGCGATCATTGCCAGGATAGCATTGGGGCTGGCATTGAAATAATTTTAAATAAGGTTAAATAAACTTTATCGACAGCGAACTGAATAATTGTTGCTATTCCAAAAACTTGACCAACATTTGAAACACGCAGATGCTTACAAACTTAGACTTTACTCGTACAAAGTTACACAGTGCTCTTAAACGTTACAAATATGGAGTGAACTAATAATACAAAGTTACAAACTTTGTAGAGATGTATACTTTACTTACACAGTAAGCAATATTTGGGGAGGGACTTGTAATCAGCTGGTTGTATGTAATACTTTTAAGAGCGTTGATAACGTACGGCATTTCATACAAACTTTCAAGTCCTTGTTCTTCGAAAGACATGAACCATATACATATAACCAGGATACATAGGTCTAAAAAGATAGTTAAGAACATTTTCGAATTGTTTTATTAAAAAAAAGATAATTGGAAATCTGTTTCTATGGAAAATTTAAAATCGGTCGAATTTACATGTAACACTATTTTTCGAAAATGTTCTCAATTAACTTTTTATAACCTATATAATATCCTGCTTATGCGTAGGAAGTTTCATTAAAATCGGTTCATGCATTTCGAAAAACAAGGACTTGAAAGTTTGTATGAAATGCCGTATACGTTGTCAACGCTCTTAAGCTCCCATTTGGTGCAACCATGAGACACACACCGCCCGGTAGTGATCGACCGTTATGGATTTACGAGGTGTCTATGGGTTGATTTATCTTTTTAGTCTTTGTTTTTTTTTTCACTTTTTTATTTTTATTACTTGTATTGTGTCTTTTGTTGCACAAAATAAACGTTTTATCTATCATCTATCTTAACGTATTGTAGACTTTGGAGTGGGGACCGTGTATCGGCAAGCGTAGTGTGCGCCCCCCAGCTAGATGGGCCGACGACCTAAAGACGGTGTCTGGGACATATTCGATGCGGAAGACGGAGGACAGGGGGTTGTGGCGCAGCTTGGGAGAGGCCTATGTCCAGCAGAGGACTTCGATAGGTTGAGTTAATTGAAGGAACCTGACGATAACTACATGGCCAATTGCGGCCCTACTAATGATTTGTTGACGCTTGAATATCGTTTTGAAATTACCCACACTATTCGTATGACAATTAAACTGACGTGTTAATCGACTATTGCCGCTGACTGTACAAATTGAAAAAATAGCGACACTATCTAGTTGCATAGGTTTACCCATTAGCTACTCTGAAAAACTCCGAAAAACAGAAAATTTTCCTTTGGTTTGGAAAATCTACCACAAAAGGGACATTTTCCTTCATAACCCTGCCCACCACACGGTTATTACCGAAGCCGAGATAAAAGGTAAAACATCTTTTGTTTTGTTTCCTCTCAACTGAAAGGATTTGGCTGAAAGTTACAGGATTATGCAGCCGAGCGCAAATCCCTCGAGGTTCAAAGTAACAACGTATGAAAGTTGCGGATAAAATGTATGTAGGTAATATATTGCGTGTTTTGATTTGTTGAACGTTGACGGATGGGACTTGAAAGAGTTCAGGGAATTTGGATTCTTAAAATGTTGTGAATCCGTATAATTATGATCGTGGAATAAAGGTTTATGGAATATTTATAAACACAAGGTTGCGAGTTTTAAATTAGGTACAGTATTTTTATCTCACCAAGAGTCGCGCGCTTTTCTTGTAGTAACCAAGTGTACAAACACCCTGTGAATGTGTGCGCTAAGATAAGTAGCGTCAGCACATAACACAAGCACGCACTCACGCACTCACAGTTCCGACTTAGCCATTGCCTCGGACGCTACTGAGAGCTATTGTACTTACACAGCGTGTTTTTTATAGAAACCACAAGTATAGCGCGCATCGTTTCGTGACATTAAAATACTATAGGTTAGGTATTTACAATTTATAAGGTAGCCAACTGAGTGGTAAATTTGCTGCTGTTAAACAAGGATCCCTTCGTAAACTGCTGCAAAGCGTGAATGTGAACATTGCCCGAATCACCAAGTTTGGTAAATTGAATAGTGGTCATCGTCATCATCATTTCAACCGATAGACGTCTACTGCTGCACATAGGCCTGCCCCAAGCGTCACCACATCGACTGGTCGCGTCCAACGGACTCCCGCGACCTTCGCCAGTGTGGTAATTTCGTAACACACTAACAGTAGAATCGGTTTCATTTTGACACTTCAACAACATGCATTGCGTTATTTACGTTGTTGAGCATACAAATTTTTCGAACATAATTATGAAGCAATGGATTAGCAATATACTTCAAACTGTTTCAGATTGTAATGGATAGTGTGTTACGCAATTAGGGTGCAATTCATGGGTAAGTACAACTTGTGGGAACCACGTTAATGATCATTGCGTTGCAAAACTGTATCATTTGATTCCAGGTATTTTGTAACCGCTCCAAACCACAAACGGGTTTCGAGTCATATTTTCAGTTTGCAGGCCCCTTTTCTCATATTTGTGCTAAAATAATTCAGGCGTTATAATATATTATGTACCAGAAAGTACCGGAGTGCCGCGTAAAGCCATATACAGTTGCAATAGTGCATTAAAATGATTCCCGATAACTTTCCAGTGAGGGATTGCGACAAGAGCCACTAAGCGCGGCTGCTGAAACTTATATCTGCTAAAGTTAACTTTTCTAAAAGGCTCAAACGTCTTCGTGAGGATTTGGATTCGATTCTTGATAAATTATTTTATTTCAATAAGTAGGTTTGCACAAACGCTTTTACACGTCTCAATCATATTTAAAAAATAACATGAGGTCGTTTCCTATCTGACTAGTCTGAGAAGAAAGGCCGAAACAAACTCAGAGGTCACAGTCTCTTTTATTTAAAGTCCAGACATAATCTTGGTCAGATCATGTGAGTATTGATTTAAGCTAAAAGCTTACTTACTAAAATAGATATGACTTTTTTCAGCCTGACATTTTGCACAGCTCATTCTCATACTGTCTAACACAAATAAAGTACGTTCCATAATTTTTAACGAGATATACATATTACAAAATAGCTGCGCCCCGCGGTTTCACCCAGATAAGCTTCGATCCCGTGGGAACATCGGTATAAAAAATATCCTATGTGTTAATCCTGGTTATAAACCAAGAACCGTGTTCCAAATTTAATCAAAATCCGTTCAGTAGTTTTTGCGTGAAAGAGTAAGAAACATCCATCCATCCATCCTTACAAACTTTCCCGTTTATAGTAGGGCAAGTTAAAGGATCAGCTGATTGGCTGTTGTATATTTTTTTATTTATTTAAACTTTTCGCAAAAAAAGGTACAAAGGCGGTCTTAATGCCTTAGGCATTCTCTACCAGTCAAACAAGGGTTGGTGAAGAGATTAGATGGCAGGTGCTCACTCTCATTTCTGTTTTCAACTTAATCGTATTTTTTTTCTTTAACATTTTCTTTCATTAACACTACTTAACGTCAGTTCCACCTCGTCATAGATAACTAAGCCTAATGTAGATGGCTTATAGATGGCCTAATTTTATTTAAAACCTTGTCGAAAATAACCTTACAAAAGGTCAAGGAAAGTTCATAATGTTACCGTTAAAGCATTTGGCCCTTAGTAACTTTAAGTACTTTACCTACCAAGCCTTAAATTACCAAGCCGTACCTTTACCAAGTTTAAATTCCAAAAGCATATAATTAAGCCACACATCTATTTCCGTCGTAGTTGTAATGTTTATTTAGGGATGACCTCTAGCTAGGGCGTGGGTGAAGCGTGCTTCTGTTTGTTATGAACAACAAACTGTGGTCACCAATTTATACGGTCGCTTGCTAATTTATAAACACACTAATTTACAAATAAAAGGAATGAAGGCATTTTTTTCTCATTCAATTTTTACTTTAATAGAAAATCTGCATGGGAAGCTTGTTATCCTGAACTAAATTTTATCACAGATGTACATTGTTAAAGTTCAGGATATCTCCCAGGCTGCGTCGCAACACCCTGTCTTGCGCCTTCCGCATCCAGTCTGTCCCAGCCACCAGTCTTAAGGTGGTCGTCGGAGTCGCCTCCTAGCTGGGAGGCGTCCCACACTACGCTTGCCAATACTCGGTGTCCACTCCAGGACTCGTCTGCTCCACCGGCCATCAGTCCTTCGACAAACATGGCCAGCCCACTGCCACTTCACCTTGTTTACTCTGCAAGCTATGCTGCTGTAACTCCAGTTCTTTTTCGGATACAGTTCAGTCAATAACTTTCAAATATTAACTTTGTTGCGTTGCGATGCTGGCTGAGCATTGAAGCTCGTAAAATTCTCCACAATAAGCGTTTATTACGTCGCGTCGGTTACAAATTTTAGAGGTCGTTAATATTTGGTGTAATATTGCTCGGCTGCTGCATTCGATAGGCTAAACAAAATAGGTTCCGTAGTAATAATTAATGGGTTGTTCTCTAATAGTTTCGTGTGGAAGTGAACGACACTGGATTTATCCCGGATTACCGACCAGAAGTGGCCACAATACTCTTAGGCCGACGCCTTTTTTTTTTTTTGGATGGGATATCATCAAATGACCCCTCCCGCTCTGGGTGGAGCGGAAGGGAGTGTCAGACTCTTACTGACTAAAACCCACCCGTGTTCCTTCCTTAGCCCTTTCTGTTCCAGGGCAGCGGTAACCCTTTCGGACAATCCCGCCGCCCTGAAGGCCGACGCCTTAGAGTGTTATGGTGAGTACTGGTCGGTAGCCAAAGTACGTGCTAAGTAACATTCATAGATGTCGATCTATAAATGTTACACACGTAAATGACTTTGGCTTACATATTTACATAATATTATGTTCCGGTCTTTATCGCACGCTTGTAATTTGAAAGTTGTGCGACAGTGACAGGAGTAATGTTTAGCCAAAGTGCTGAAAAAGGTGCTACGTGACGTTTACTAATATAACTCGGCGTAAAATTAAAACTAAAAAAATGTTGGTGCCTTTAAGCTTGAACTCGTAAAGTAAGTGTAAGGTTTATTTTTATGAAGGACTGTAGCAATTCCAGAGATAACGTAGCTACCTACATATTTTTTTGTTTCAAACAGATAGCAACTACCCTTGAAACTTTCCACCCAGGTTGACAAACTACACAAAAACTTTTTCTCAAGAACATTATTGCTGACGGAAAGCGTTCCCTTTGTCCTTCGAACTAGAGGCTCACATCAACAACTTACGAGATAAGGACTCGAACCCAAACTTGTCCGCATTATAGCTGGATTACTCCTCTTTGATTTACTGAACCCAACTTCAACATTGGGATATGAACTAAGTAGTTTGAACCCGGTTTATGCGATAACTGTAACTAACTGGGAACGTCTGTTATACTTCAGATCTTATGTTGATGTTTAATCTTAATCTTCGGGTTTCCTTAGTTATCGTCAGATACAGTTATTAGGATTTACGGCGTCTTCCTACTCAAAGGGCCAATTTGGTTGAGATCTAAGTAAATGGTCATAATTATGTTAGATAAGTGCTCCTATATGGACTTACTTCGGAGCAATACCTATCCATCCTTAGTTGGTTCCAAAATTATCTAGTGAAAATGTAAACAAATAGATCAGCTAACTTATAGTTCCTTTTAGAAATTGAATGCTTTGATTTGGTTATTAAAGTACAATTTATTCGAAGTTGTATGTTTAAATGCTCTTAGGGCAGACTTTTCAATCATCTGATAATTTTATACGAAGAATAATTTTGAAATTTTGACGTTTATTTCATACATAAACTGTCAAACGTCAATTTTATTCCTCGAATAAAAGATAACTGGCGATGGAAAAATCAGCCCTAAAGATGTTTAATTTGAGGTTAATTGTATAATTTTCGTCGACGAGTGTTCAATTTCAATTTAGTAATGTTATTCAGACAATACTTGTTGGAAAAAGTGTCAGATATAAAATGATTTTATTTTGTAAGTAGGTTTGTACAAACACTTTTACATGTCAATCATATTTTATAAACTACATAGATGAGGTCGGCTTTTCCTATCTGACTAGTCTGAGAAGAAAGGCCGAAACAAACTCAGAGGTCACAGTCTCTTTTAAAGTCCAGACATAATCTTGGTCAGGTCATTATGAAGACCATGTAGATCGATGTCGGAGATGGTCTTGTTAGGAAAGAACCACACAGATTGAGAGGAGGTCCTCTCAGGTCAGGTAAAATTGCAACCTTCTAAAACATATGAATGTGTTACTTGTTCCATTTTGTGAGTGATTACGTAAGAATTTAACCTGGGTTTGTTTACAATTTCATCATATACTTTTGGAACAGACGATATTTGTATGGCTTTGCTATTTTCCAGATGGGGCCTTTCTATCTGGAAAATAGCAATGGGTGCGTTTGAAATTAACTGTATGTATTTCAACTCAAAGATTGGCAATGTGGTGCATAGCAATCCTTATCGCGTTACTCAGGCTAAGGTACACATGGCACGATTTGACAGATGTAACTGCAGCCGTTGGGTATTGGTGACTGCAGTTCCCTCTGCCGTTGACGCGTGCTGCTCGTGTGTGACACTTAAATAAATGACTTATGTCAATTTATTTTTATTTAATCAAACGTTAACGCTGCATTTAATCACAAGCCAATTATTCAACACAAGTTAAATTAAGTCCAGTGCTGCGCTAATAGTTAGACAAAACTAGTTAGACACTACACATTAGATAATTATAGTGGCTTTTCGACTCTGTAACCGGTTTTGGCTGGTTCAGAGCTGGTTTTATCCGGATTAATCGGGGTCGGCAGCGAAGTTTGGCAAGCCAGGCTGGCAGCTCGCTAATCTTGCTCGGATTATTCTGGCCATTGCGGTTTGGCTTTTCGAGTTGAGTTCGACTAACAATTTTATGGCGTGAGAATGGGGAAGATTTTTCGGTGAGGCGACGAGGGGCTTTGGTGTGTGTAGTTTTTTTGGGGAAGGTTGCAAAGGGTTCTTGTTTATATTGTGTAGGTGATGTCAACAGGTGGCCTGATTGGATTATTCATGTAATGAGGCTTGCTCTTTAAATATTTTTGAGTTTCGATAAATCTAACTCAGATCTATCAATACTTTCTTAGAATGTGTTGTAATGACGAATTACTAATTATCACGCATGCAATTAGTTTAAAAATCTTATTACCTACGACACTAATTGCTGTATGCGCTTGTACGTGAAGTTGCGGACACTAGCCCGTTATACTATTGTTTGTACTAACTATTACTCATTACTGGCCACACGTAAATAAAGCCTTCTTGGGTAAATATTTGCATATTTTTCAAAGCTTGAAAGAAAGCATGCCATTTCATGTCCTATTCTAAGTCATATCGCCATGCTAATTATAATCTTGAACCCAAAACCTTTGGTCATCTTTATGCATGAACAGCTCCGGTCTAATTGATGTAGTTAGCTTGAGTTTAATGTTCCAGCGCTTAGTTTAAGCTGAGTTATGTACAGCTGCTTTATTATTCAAATCATGGCTATGATCCGTGACGGGACGAAGGGGACCCAAGATTAATGTCAAATGCACCTATTGAAATTATGTTAGGTAATAAATAAATTATATGGAGATGCTGTTTGGATGGATATAAATTAATTCAAAGCTTAGTGTGGGATTTTGTGTTAGTGGATTGCACTCGCAGTAAGGAAACACCCTTCTAAGTATATGAAGTATATTCTCACCAATATTCAGTCGTAGGCAGGAGCACATTATTGACGTCTTGTCGCGACCCAACCCTAGAGGAAAGTGAACGAGACCTTCAATCAAAATTAATGTGGCTACCGAGAGCGCACGCTAGTGATGTTACTATTATTATTATTTAGTAACTTTTAGTGTTGGGATTCCAACACTTAGTTCAAGAAGAGGTTTTTCATGTTTATACTATCTTTTTGTAATGTATATTTATTTAAATAAAATTTCATCTAAATCCGTTCAATACTTTTTGATTGAAACTTCCATCCATCCATCTTTACAAACTTTTGCGTTTATAATATTAAGTAGGATAGTAGAATTTTGATTGTTGTTTTTTATTTATAGCTAATCGTATGCTGCACTGGTTGACGTCACCACGTCAACGCCGGCTGTTGCTGAAAACCAGCGCTGGGGCTCTGTCTCGTAATAGGGTCTTAGCATTATGCTGAGAGATAGCCGTTTTGCGTGGATGTGACGCATGTTTTCCCGCATTTTTTTGTGTTCTTCTTATGCGTCATGTTTAGCGCAAATAAACGTATTTTCATTCTTTGCTCCTTTTATTTTCATTCTTTCCTTCCTTCGAAAGTGCATGTTTCGTTTTGCAATTGAAAATCTATTAATTGATAAAAAAATAAGAAAAGTTGTTTTGTTCTTAATAGTAAAATGCATTTAAAATTCACGTTGTCAGGTCAGGGAAACTCTGCAGACGTGATGGGTGTCGATATTTAAATACGATAAATAAAAATAAAAGACTTGATGTTTTCTTATAGGTGTCAACGACCGCAGCTAGTGTTGTTACTTGAAGTATGAGTTGAGAAAATGCTTTATCGTGTTTAGAATTAGATATCGACACCAATCACGTCTGTGAGGTTTATAAAAAAAAACTGATTTTTAAACTGATATTTTAAGTGAATACCTAGTGTATTCACTTAAAATATCAGTTTAAAAATGCGGTCGTCAACCCACAAAAAAACATATATCTTTTGGTTGCTTTTTCATGTTTAGATATTGATACCCATCACGTTTGAGGAGTTTCGCTAGCTAATTTAATTTGACCTTGTATATTGTTATTGGATAGCAATCATGCTGATGCTACCTGATGGTAAGAAGCAAGCATAATATTATGGTTATACTTCAACTTTTAACTGTATATTCAGTAACTTGACAGTTCAAAGAAAAATAATGTTACCATACTAAAAGTATATTTTAAATATTTTAATCTAAATGAAACTTTAAATATTCGTAATATTTTCGTAATTCGTCGAATATTTGAAAATACGAAAAATTTTAACAATTCCCAAGATGTCCTGGAAGAAATTTTATATAATATAATAATAATAATCAATTCAAAATTTTTCACAATTCAATATTCAAAATATCTTTATTTGTTAGTTAGGTCTTAACCATAAATTAAAGTTCCAATATGTCCTGCCTAATAGGCATACATTAAATAAATAGTGTCATTAGATTAAATTTTTTTTTTTTTTGCATTCCAACTAAATTGTATTACTGAAAAACAAAATATATAACACAATTTCTACTATTTATAATACTGTAAATAGTGTATTTAAGACAAGTTATTAAATATAAAAACAAATTATACAAATGGCTAAATGAATGTAGTTTTTATAGTTTGAAAGAATTTATAGATAAAAAATATTGACATTATATTCTAACATTATTAATTATAATTACCCTGAAACATTAAATTTTTGCATGCTATGTTTTATCTCAGCTAAACATGTTTGTGCCACTCTGACCTATGCTTAACACCATTGTATACCATGTTTTACGCAAATAAATTATTTTATTAGGTATTATTATTTATTATAATAAAATAAAAAAATTAACTACATTATTTCAGTTTATTCAATTTCGTTCATTCTTGCCCCACCTCACTATATTTTTTTTGGTAACCCTTCAACTGTCAAGTTACTGAATACAATTAAAAGTCGAAGTATAGTTAGATATTTTGCGGTCTGTTTCATCGCCCTCTGCTTTGTCGCCACGCCACACTGTGGTAATTTAGGCGACTGCTAAGTCCGTATGAGGTAGATGTGGCCGGCTTAATCCAAGCTTAGGAACGTTTTGAACAACATCCGTTATTTGTGCTTAAATAAAATAATTCATTGGGAGCAAGTTCATGTGTATGAATAAAAAAAACCCAGTACTGACAGTCATCAGTTACCATTTACCTGTCCTTATCCTAATTTATTTGGGGTCGGCGCAACATGTCTTTTTCGTCCATACATCTCTACTAGTCGACATCTCGGTGGTCACCCCCTTTCTAACCATATCATCATTCACACAGGCCATCCATTTACTATTATAGCCATCGACATTCATACTCAAAACTCTCCTCACGACATTTTCCTCATTTCTCCGTATCACATGCCCATACCATGACAAAAGAGTAGAGAGATTCTATTAGAATTATTTTGCCCTTTTGATCTGCCTAAAAGAGACTCTAGTTCCACTTGAATAGTACCTACGAAAACGAACAGTGGTGGTGGTTTCGAACCCAGACAGGCGCTATACTTTGTGTAAATTATTTCGTCACCAATGCTCCTTAAACGGTGACAGAAAACATCGAGAGAAAACCGGCATTTCCTTGAAACAAAAATTCGAAGACATGTGTCATTTACCAACCTGTACTGGGCCCGCGTGTAGGATTACGGCCCACGCCCTCTCAGAGAGATGAGGCCTGTGTCCCAAAAGTGGGAACATTTATAGGCTGATTATGTATAACGAAAAAAGGAAACTTCATAGAACAGTCATAACATATTCCTTTCACCCGTAGCTCCAACAAATCGGCTATGACGATAAATATTTACAAATTCTTCAAAAGAAAAATCGTTCAGAAACGGAGGTAAGTACTAAGAAAATGCGATAATGGTAACTTCAGACAGGAAATGACACTTACGAGGAATATGAGATATTATCATTGTTAAAAAAGACAATGGAAACAAAGACAGAAGGACCATTCTCAATAACACTCAGAAAAATCATACACGTGAAGGGGTTTGATTATAAAGGTTGCTTAAAGTTAAGAGCAGTTTAAACTTCAAAAGTGAATGGTTAAACAATCACTAAGCAACGTTTATAAATAAAGAAGGTATAAACTCTTAATTTCTCTTAAGGCTGATTTTTCCATAACCAGATAACTTTAATTCGAGGAACTGTCAAAATTTCAAAATTATTCCTCGAACAAAGTTATCAGATGATTGAAAAATCAGCCCTTAATTTATAAACGTTGCTTAATAGAACGGAATTAAACCAAAAACTACGCTCTTGCACTACGCAGTTGTAAATCTACGTTTGTCTGCAATTTTATAATGGATCATTAGGCTCTTCTTGACCAGTGTCAACATACTGTTTACCGCAAAACCATAAGATGAAGTTTTAAAACGTAAAGTGACATTTCAATTTCATGAATTTTAAGGTCGCTGGCAAGAATATGAGCAGTGGTGACCCAGTCGTAGGTTCGAACTCGGTCAGGCGCTTTACTTAGTGTAAATAATTTCATCACCACTGCCCTCAAAACGGTGAAGGAAAACATCCTGACCAATGTCTTAGAACCGAAAAATCGAAGGCATGTGACATCTACCAGCACGCACTGGGCCCGCGTTGTGTATTATAGCCAACTCCAGGCCTGGCTTGTGTCCCAGCAATGGGAACATTATAGGCTGATTAAGTGTGGCAAGAGTGCTTTATTAATAAAGGTCTGAAAGTAAACATACATACATTGCATAGAAAGTTCCAGACATTGACTCATCTATTACACCGCACAAGTCCCCAAATACATATGACTTTTTGTAACTGTAAACACTTGTAACTTCACTCTGAATACTGTGGTCCTTCGGTACGCATAAACATTGTGACACAAACTTGGTAATGAGCCCCATAAAGCTTCTGCCTGTGTCCCGATCGCGCCCGTGGGAGCCAGCTATTCACAAATTTTATGGGACTTCCATATTGTTGGAGTCAAAATATAGGTACACAGTGGGGACATCGATTACTTACAACGAATACTAAAATATGTCTGGGAATTAAAGAAGTTCGGTTCCGATAGTTGATGAACGATTCACGTATCTAGTGCACATAATAAACTTTTTTACTTTAGGACGGACGAACTTTGACATAGGACGAATAATTTATATCATAAGGGTCTCCATTCTCTCTCGAAGAGAGGAGGCCTGTGTCCCAGCAGTGGGAACATTATAGGCTGATTATGCATTATGCAAATATATGTATCTTCCCTAGTTTCCACAAAAGGTAACTGAAACCCTCTGTTTCAGAAACCATTTATCTTTGTTCTAGCAGGAATGGCCGCTGAATTGTTGAATCCATGATTAATATCTTACTACGGTCAATCCCAGGCTCACAAATGGAATATATTTGTACATTGTTGTCTATTGACTACAATGAGCTTTAAGGAATACCTTTACAATTATTAAACAGCTACGCTTTCACAAATCTCCACAATCCCCATTAATTTTAGTATTGCTAAAATGGTTTATTTCTTTGTATAATGTTTATTTTATTGTATATCTGTTGCAATTCCATGTTTTATTGGATTTTGATATTAGGTCGTTTCATTCAATAAATTATTAAAATAAAATAATTTAAACTTCTTAACATAAGTATAGGGAATAATAAAATAATCATTATTAGAAAGCATAGTCGTGGTCACAGTTCCCTTAAAGTGGAGGTAATAGGACTTCCGAGTAGTTCTGTTAGGAAATTGTCTTTCAATTGTAGAGACGCCAGCCGGTCAAGTTACCCGAAACTGTCAAATTTTCCCAATCAACTTTGAACCTTAATACAAAAAAAATACGAGAATTGCCCCTCTGGCGAAATGTGGGTGCACCTTCGGGGATTACAGGCTTGATATTATGTCATGTTGTTATATTTCTTTACTCAGTTGTATAATTCTTAAATTAACTGCAATATTGGGTACGACTATTTGTATAATTGTTTAGAGACAAAGACCATTCTACTTTAAATTAAGTTAAATCATAAAATTTATATAATAATCACACTTACACAATAAAATGAAACTCAAAGTTTCAAATCAAATAAAGTTAAAATGATGTCACCCAAACAATTCCGTGTACAAATGTTATTAAAAAAAATAAAACAATGAAAAATGAAACTGTCTCGCATCTGTTTGCCAGATGTGACCACACTGCAAGCGGGTATAAAACTGCCAAAGTAATGGAAAAACTTTATCTTGCGGGTAGTTTGATAGCTAGTATCAGCTGCAGTGAGGAATAGAGCTGTTTTTAACGGGAAATTTTGACAGTAAGATGAGGAATGATGGCCGTTTACCTCTTAACAGCCGATGCTTTCATAATAAATTGGAACAAGTTTTTCGGTGAATGCAATTGGCAGTTGCTTGTGAAGGAAAATAAAACAGCTCTGGTTTATAAAGTTGGTATAGATAAAAATGTTATGTCTGTCTTTGCTATCGCGTAGTCAGGTAATATCAATAACATTACTATCACAATCAGCCTATAATGTTCCCACTGCTGGGACACAGGCCTTTTTTCAGTCAGAGAAGGGGTTCGAATTTTCGAATGTTTTTTCGAATTTTCACATTTCTTCGAAATTTTGGTTTTAGGATATGCCGGTTTCCTCACGATATTTCCTTCACCGTTTTTAGAGCAGCAGTGCTGATGAAATAATTTACACAAAGTAAAGCGAATGACGGGGTTAGAAACTACGTCCTACAACTCGGTAAGACGCTGTCGTTACCAGGGCCACCACAGCTACATTACTATTGCAAAAAGCTGTTCTTTTATTAATCTTCTGCATACAGTTTTCTGTAACAAATAAATAATAATAACTACAGCTTTGAGCCGTTTGGGGTCGAAACGCTCCGATCATGGGCCCTAAGTGCACGTCTCCTTTTTTAGGAATTTCTCGCCGGCTGATAGACACTTCACGTGACCAGAGGGCTGGGTCGTTCTCTGGCCAAAGAATTTAAGCATTGCCATTCAACGTGGCAATGCTGCCAGTCTTCTGGGCACGCTTACGGATGACAGCGATGCAGATGAGTACTTTGACGACTAAATATCCTTTTGTTTTTATTTATATAGATAGTTAGCTAGTCTTTTAATACAAATAAATTAAACCAAATACTAAAAACTGGCTTCATAACTGTTTGTCACTCAAGAAACACTTACAAACCTTACCCCAATCACGTTTGATGTTCTCCGCACGAGTTACTTACTATTTCAGGTTCAACAAAGTTACATATACCCAATTTAATCTGTCTGTTCGAATAAACATGAATGTGTTTAAAATACCTAACCTAATTAGACTAAAATATCTTCAGAATATCTTCTCTATTCAGCGATATAGCACAAAAAATAGAACAGAAGGCCGGCCTCATTGAACGAGCGGAAACAGACACGCAAAAAGGGCCTTAGCACACCTCCGTCGCGAAAATAATGATGGGAAACCACATCGATTTCCGCTAAGAAATATTACTACATTATGTCGCGATTCGAGTAGCGGACATCATGTGAGCCAGTTGAGTTATAGCAATCGGAGTGAAATGTCGTCGGTTTCGACTTTGTAAATACCGTATAGGTCTACTTCAGACCTCTAACATTATTTTTTTCTTAAAATTCACATCCATTTTACAAATAAAAAGTTTCGCTAAAATCATAATCAAAGGAGGTCAGCAAAAGCGCATACAACTTTGCCCCAACATGTACCTCGAGACTCGACACGTGCACCGAATCGTAGAGAAAAAATAGAGGAATTCGAAAATAATTGTGTTTTTATCCATAAATTATTTAAAACTTCATAATAAATTATTTAAAGTTTTAAACCTGTAATACAATTAAATCATGAGGCAACTTTGCATGTACGGGTTGACATTAGGAGTATTTGTGTTCTGTGGACATTATTCAGCTACTTTTGGGTATAAGCATCCTTTTTTGTGTTAGGTAGGTACACAACTTTGCCTAACGAAAATCGATTATACAATGAGAGTTATTATTGAATTCAGATTGAATTATATTAAAAAAATATTTCAAATGAAACAAACACAACAGCAGCTGAAGGTGACAGGAGACAACTGTCAATTTGACAGTTTTTTTTTAATAGGTATTGTAATAGACCAAGGTAGTATAATTGTGCCCAAAATGGCGAGTTTTTTGTACGTTAAAAGTTATTTTATTCTCGTCTCTGGGTAACCGTAAGAAAAATATATAAATACAATATTATTCAGTGTAATCTAGTGTATTTTATGACACTAAGTGTACCTCGGTACTTCGTTTGGGCAGATTTTGGTGACATCCTTTATGCATTAGGCAGTTCCGCTTGTCGTACAACGGAAAAGTCATGCGATTTCGCTGCTATGGTTTCGCGGTGGAGATGTGATACTCGCCTGCCGCGTACGTAAGGCGATCTCAAAAAAATGTCAGTCGCGACTGCGCCTGCACTCGCTGTACGTGAAGTGTATCTATGTGTGCGTGCCTTTTCGCTCGTTGTATAAAGTCAACCTTCTGTAACTATATCAAGTGCTTATAGTATAGAATTAAGGGTATTCATTGGAGTGAAATCAGTGTAAATTGTTTTGAAAGTAAATGAGCTGGGACAGAAGCTTAGATTAGTATTATAGAAGTATCATTATTTGATTGTCGGGTTAATTGGAAACCAAAATATATTGGATCGGAAAATTGGACCCAATTTGAGTGTCACATCCGACTATCAACGTTAACGACCGCTGGTAGTGTTGTTACTAGAAGTGAGAAAATCACAAGTTAAAATCAATAAGTCAGTAAGTTAGTAGTTATCAATAAGTTTAAGTACATAAAATTATCAGATTTTTTCAAACTGATATGACAAGTATTTACACTAACTGTCTAACAACTTTTTTATTGTGAACTGTATTCTGAACGCTCGGCTCAAGACCGTCAGTTGAAATCCAGTGAGCGATTTACTAACGCCGCTTTAGAAAAAAGCCCTCTTACTGTCTCGTCGGTGGCAATTTAGTCAAAGAGTCCTCCCACAGTTATACTGAAAGTTGTAGGCGTTTTATTGTATGAGAATATGGAATTAATTATATTCCTTTGTCTTTGAGCTATTTATGCCACAAATATGGAAATTGAAAACGAGAATTGGAACCTAAATCAAATGCTTAAGTCCTAAGTCCTAGTTCTGTTTATTAAAATTCATTTATAGAATTATAATCATAAAAGTCATCAACAAAAGACATTTGGGTTGGCCGTATAAAGTTCTCAAATGGTAGATCATCATTAAAACTAGCTGAGAAAGAAAAAGGGAAAAAATAGACCATCACAGTCCTCACATTCACCATAATTATTGGAGAGATAGCAAACTGTACCTACTTGCAAAGTTTAGCTAAAAAGTAGAATGACACGCGCCTTTGCTCCGCTACGCACCACACTGTGCTACGCCAGCGCCGCTACGCCGTAGCAAAAATGCTACGACCGCGTGTTCATTGACGGCTACGGAATGGTTTAGGTAGGTAGCTCTCAATTATATCAAATTGTTTGCGGCATGTAAATACGCTTAATCAATTGTTTTCCTGTACATGTAAAAATCGTTAACATTTTCTAGTATTGCAGGGTTTTTAAAGAACTTACTAGTATGAGAAACGCAAATTCGAATCTACTTCACCAAGCTACTCGTATATACCTGACTTACAAAGAGGCTTTGAAGGCCAAGAGCCTTAAATATGTGCCGTTTAGCGTGTCGTCGACTGGGTCAGTCCCTCGGGAGTGGCCGGATTGCCACTTCCATGCACGCGGGCTACTTCCGCTGGCTGGGCTAGAAAAACGGCAAGGAATTGGGCGAGTTTGTCTCGATTTTTTTTATTATGAATTAAAGTAATCTCTTGATTAAAGTTGGCAAACGATCTCGGTCTTAACAATTTTTACAAGATTGATAATTTGTACAATTATTTATTTGTGATAATATTTTTTTATATTTTATGTTCTTCACGATCTTTTTCTTGTATTGTTCAAGATTAACTGAGAAGGAAGGTACAAGTTAAATACTTGTACAATGTAAATTCTTAAGTCTTATTAATTTGTAGGTGACTGTTGAAAAAACGGCATGAAAAACTACGGTTTATTCGCCGTGGCAAAAAAAAAAAAAAAAAAGGCACGGGCGTCAGTGTTGTATGGATCACTATGGAAGCTTGTTCACGTTTCGTTTTTTCTACGGCGCGGTTTATACGCCTTACTGTAATGAAACCGTGCCGTGTAAAAAACGCCAGGAATAATTAAAAAGCTATTGGGTCTCGCGTGGATCCACGTTCATATGAAGGGTTAATCAAATATTATTAGTAGTCTGTAATTGGTTATGTTCATCATTTATGTTCAATAACGAAAATCTAAAAAAATCTAAACAGTTCGTTTTTAAAATCGCAGTTCTTCTAGCCCAACAAGTAATGGCTGAATCTACCCAAAAAGACGTTTGGGTTTTATTTAGTGTGAAATATATATGGTTGTCGGAGGCAGTCCATATGGTGGACCCACGGATATGGAGGCCTGGCTAGTTATAGCCAGGATCAAAATATTATGAGATCCAATAACTTTGTGAAAATATTTGAAAGGCACAGATTTTTATTCGAAAATGAGAAATAGTGGATTTTGAGTATGCTGATGTAAGTAAAAATGGTGATGGAGACCATTTATCTTACTTTTTGTTACGGCGCAGTGAAAATTGGATTTCTCTGTATGTGTGTTTTGACGGGAACTTCGCTATTAGTAATTGAGTTCT
Source organism: Apamea crenata (assembly GCA_949629185.1). Lineage (NCBI taxonomy): Eukaryota > Metazoa > Arthropoda > Insecta > Lepidoptera > Noctuidae > Apamea > Apamea crenata. Next base: position 2,280,892 of record OX451353.1, on the reverse strand, counting down.
TCTTCTTGACGGATTTTATTTAGTATACTATTGCAGGTATGCATGATCAAGTTTGAAGTAGACTGTGGATTCATAGACTATTTTCTATTTTATTAAGTAGTAGGGTAGGTACTTGTTGACAGGCTTACACTGTCCATACCTATGAACACTGTTATTTGAAAACATTGTAAAAGCCAATTATTTTAAAAAGAGTAATCGTGGCGTTTCTTGCCGGATCTTCTGCATAGGAAACGACAAATTGAAACCGTGCAGCTTTTGACTTTTCATAAGTGTCAATGTAGGTTTATGAAATTAAATTTATTTGCAAGAATTGAAGTACATTACAAATGGTCGGGTTTTTTTTACCGTTTCTAAAAACAGTTTCTAAAAACAATTCGGTTAAACTAGCATGCAAAATTATTGATTACATAATTTAAATAAATGAAGCTAATAAAATTAGTACATAAATCATAGTTATTATGTTTAAATGTCAAGTATTTGTCAAATTAATGTGAAATAAAATATTTTGATTTTAAAGGATATAAGACTGAAATATATGAGACTATTAAATCTCGTTTCTAAGCATGTTTGAGGCGCGCGTTGCTTACAAAAACCAAAGAAACGCATGTTACATCAAAACTTTCCAAATACAGTGAACTGGTCCCGCCTTAGGTTTGATGCTGCTAATAATTCTGCTCACACCATGAGGAAAAGCGGGCGTTTAATTTCAGTGACGTGGAAGGGAAAGAGGGGTGTCGGATAATAATTCCTTTTCACGTTTTCATTCGTTTTGGTCTGTTTTCTTTCGTAGTATAATGATGTCCTCGGATTTTCAGACATCTTATTTGTCAAGAGTTAAGAGGGGCGACCCTTAAGGATGTGCACTGACCTTTTTAGTGATGTTCCTAAAAAGGCGAGCGCTTGTAACTGGCACGTGTGAATTATTATAAGGTGTACCTATAATTTGTAAGAAAAAGGGATGAAGAATTATATTTATTTGTAGGTGTACAGTCGAACAAGGTAGGTATACAGTCAAACATATTCATCAACTCTACACTTTCACTAAATACTCATTTTTACACACATACATAATGGAGGGGCCCGTGCTCAAATAATGACAGCGGCACAGGTCGATCGATCAGGTTAAGCTACGCTTGCCGCGATTGGTCTGTGGATGGGTGACCATCTTTACACACCGAGACCCCTTCGTGTCTCGGAAAGCACGTTAAGCCGTTATTCCCGGCTGTCATTCGTGGATCTTTGAAAGTCGTTACGGGTAGTCAGAAGCCCGAAAGTCTGACAACCAGTCTTACCAAGGGGTATCGTATTACCCAGTAAGTGGGCTGTGGAAGTCAGGTAGGCTGTCGCTCCATGTAAAATACTGCATCCGGTTAGACTAGAAGTTGACCCCAACATAGTTGAGAAAACATTATGCAGATGATTTTTTTTTGGCACCAAACAGCCTTATACAAACAATATAATTCTTAAGACAATTGGTTTCTTACAATAGACCTATAGTGCCGACAATGTGATATATTAGTAAAAACAAGTACACTCTTTATAAGGTAAGACGCGTTAAATATACATAGTATTTTTGCATCAGAACATGACTTCACTAAAACACATGTCATTATCAGCATATATTATTGATGATGATGACACATGCATACGTGTTCTCATACTCACGCCCTCTTCCCACGGATGTCAGCAGACACTACAGAACACCATCAGCTACAACCCTAACATACGCAGGGCGGTTGCGAGGTAGAACTACGCACCTGACCTTTCTTAAGAACATCACCAATAATCACTATTATGTCATAAGGCGTTCGCTCCCGGTGTTTCCACTCACCTACCTCGTCTGCCTTGTAAATACTTTTTGTTAGTCGCCTTTCGTTCATCCTCATTTTTATTATAGACGTAATAACTTTTTATCACTCACAACATAGTTTAAAAGTAGTGGCACCTGTTGCAAGTAAGCTGTACCTACCAATTAGCAATATAATTATGTTCGATTGTATGTAGCATTGCGTGACAAGACAATGGGTAAAAATGAGTAATAAAGTCCTTACATATTATAAAATTGGCGTTTTATTGAACTGGCCACTTTGATTATCAAATATCTGGCGTTTGGTCAAATTCAGTTTATTTTTTTAGGCTTGTGTATTTCGAATTTAGTGATTCGTTTGTTTTCGCGCCATTTGATTTTCCTTTGACATTGTTCTGTTGCAACGTGCATTGAATAATAATGGTACGTATGTTGATCGATTAAATATTATAATTTCATAATTTTTTTTTCGTTTTCCTATTTCCATATAAAAACGCCATATAAAAATGGAGGTAATACTAATACGGTACGGTAATAATAATAATACGGGCTGGTGTCCGCAACTTCACGTTAATTAATGCGTATCTTTTGCGTACGGGATATGGAGGTAATAGATATGGTAAATGTTGACCATTATTTTATTTTTAAAGGGTCTTTTAGTTAATCACTAAGACCCTAAATACTTATAATTATATTGTAATTTTATCATTGTTTTTTTTTGTTTTTTTTTTTTTTTATAAAACCTTTGCTCCACGATACGAATTACTGTATCTTGGGTGCGTTTACAAACATTTAAACTCACATACACAAACAACCAGACCCGGAACAACTACTTGTAGGCAATACAAATATTTGTTCCGTGCGGGAATCGAACCCGCAACACGCAGCGTGCTGCGCTGCGTGTCGCGTGTTCGATTCCGTCAATCGCTCAGCCACTGCGCCAACCGTGTCGACAGTATTTTATTATTGTAATTTAATAGTAAATTTAATCGTTTTAATTCATATTAATCATTTTGTATGTCAATATTGACAAAACATAGCGCCCTACCTTATTTTTAACATCTTTATATGTACTTACCTATGTTTCAAATATAAACTATTCTTATTCCTACTACTGGATACGATTAATGTGCAAAAAGGCCTGTAATCCGTTGACCTATTGACCAGAGACCCGCCTCCCAGCACCTTCAACAAATGATGACGAAATGATCTCTTAAGCACTGTCCATAAGCAAACACAAAGTAAATTACTGTGGAATTATAATAAATTGGGACATTAGCTCTGACGCGACGGATGATGCGGACGTGTGGCGTTGGGACCGCTAGGGCTGGTGAAGTTGAAATGCTCCCTGTAATGTATGTTCCAAGGATGACTGAGGCTCATCAAAATAGATCAAAAATGTATTTTTTCCTATATTTGTATATGTGAATAATGGCCCATCAAATTAAAATATGTAGAAGAACATGTAAAAAGTATCTAAATGTTGCACGGTGACGTATTCACGATCCGTATAGGCGATAGCACTAGGAAGTGGTGAAGGGCGGGCGTTTTTGGGGGACTGTCTTTTGTAATTTTGACGTTCAAAAAGTGCTGATTCTCAGCCTAGTTTGAATAAATGACTTTTGATTTTGATTCAATTATATTAGAAATTGTAATTGTCTGTGCAGTTCTGGTTTGTCACAAAAACAAATAAAAAATCATAACTGAATCATTAGGTGCAATGTTTATCTTAATCATTTTGTTGTATGTAGTTTTTTCATATAGTGTTTGATTGAAAGGCTCCTTCCATCATCGTTTTGTCACGCAAAATTCTCACCCCCAACATAATTTACCCCGGAAGCCCAGTTTTTGCCAACCCTACTCCCCTGGCCGCCGAACGCGACCGCGGGAAAGTCCACCATTACTAAAATGGGGACGTAATAGTTCTGTCCCGGGGAGTTTATGTGACAACAGATTATGTTCGTTTTTCCGCATTCCGCAGTTTATGGGGTAAGCTGTCTATAGCCTGTGTGTGCTGGACTTATGGAGGGTATGTTTTGTTGCCGTTTTCGCAAACGGTAAGTGGAAACCTTGCGGGCAAGGTTGCACTCAAGTGGGGGAATAATTTGGCGATAACGAGGAGGGATATGTTTTGTTTTCGTTGTGGTTCAAAAAGGAACGGTTATTAGACGCCTAGCAGTGGTGACCACTTTGCCACCCATGGTTAAGCTCTTTAAAATTTCATTATCATATTATTTTATATTGTATATTAGAGTATAAATGGTCATAGTATAAGTGTTTTGTATTGTTTATTATATTATAAGTAGTATACAAGTTAGGTTTTACCACCCACGTGGACCTAATTATATTTTAAATATTCGTATACCGCTATTAGCGGCGGATGTGTGCTGAACTTTTCCATATATACCAACCAACTTTCTAATGGTAGGTATAAATTTGGTTGGTATATATGGAAAAGTTCCAACGAATAAATGTCTTTGTCTATCATTGTTACAGAATGTATTGAATATTTAATTACTTGATTTGGATCGTAGCTTTTAGAGGTTAGCGCGCGGTCTGGAATCGCCAACCCGTCTTAAGCTAGCGTACCTAATGATCAATGCTCGTACCTTCTCTGTATGAGAAAACGTCTTTGCCCAGCAGTGGGACAGTGATAGGATGGTATTAATAAATGTAACGGTTAGTGGTGACTGACCACTGTAGCTCCTAAGCACCTAAGCACTTCACATTGTTCTTAGAGAATGTCTTCATCATCATCATTTCAGTCGAAAGACGTCCACTGTTGGGCATAGGCCTCCGCACCACCACTTGGACCGGTTCTGTGCGCCACTTAGAGAATATAATCCTCAATAATATTAGAGATTGAATCTTTGAATGTAAAATTAATACTACAGAGAATAAAGTGGCCAAAGAATTAGCGTTGCCATTCAACGTGGTTAGATACTAAAATAAGACTAACTCCCAAAAACAAAAGGATATTTATTTATTTACAGAGTTATTTAGTCTTTTAATTTAGAAATTAGTGTAAATGGTTAGTTATAACACATTGAATTACTAGTACTAGATACGACAGCAAAAAACTTATTACTTGAATACTTAATTACTCAACCTGACTCAACGCAAACGAATAATTTTAAAACAAAATGGAACCCAAAACGAATATTTGCAAGGGAATTCACTCCAACAATGTTTCAGTTTTTCCCCGTAGGTACTCGTACCTACCTAACTGTATATCAAAGTTAAAAATATTTTTTGAGTTGTTGAATTCTTTTTGTTGTCAATACTTTTTACCGTGACTGAAATAACTGGAGCAACGGTAAAAACATTCAAATGGGACACTATAAAAAAAAAAAAAAACAAAAAAGATTTTGCCGTTACTTTTAAAGGATATTTAATTGGTTATGGATTTATTTTATTCAGCAAAACCACCCGTTGTAGGTGAAAGAAAGAAAGAAAAATAGGTTTATTTGTCTCAGAAACACGTGCGCATAAAAATATAAGTATGTACCTAACAGAATTCTAAACAAAAAAATAAAAGCGATATAATCACGAGTACACAACAGAATTAATCGACAGATGCACGTCGTGACTGACAGGCTTCCACTCATTTTCAGTGGTCACTCGAAAACTACGTTCGGAAACCAAGTCAGGCTTAAAGATTTGCAGAGACAAAATAAAATAAAAAAACAGCCGATCTATTCTGTGAAATAAATCTCGCCGTGAAAAGTTAAGTGAAGTGATCTTAGTAGAATAGATCGAACTGTTCTAGGAGGGTAGTAGCTTGTAGGTGGTTACCATTGTTAATATGATACCAATGTGTATCTCGGTGCGGTGCAATCACACTGAGTGTTAGCCTGTGAACTTTGCACAATTTGGATGCCTACAGTTCAAATTAAGCTGCAAGCTTTGTAATCACATTAATGCCCGTTTTCACTAACACTAGGCGATATCTAAGCGAATGCCTAAACAAAACCACACAGTTATATTTTCAACTTTTGGCGATGGGTCAAGGGTTGATTATGCAACAGCGCACCAAACCAACCAAATCTAACTTTTATTTAGGCATTAACCTAAGTGTCACCTTGTTAGCGTAAATGAGCATCGCAAGAGCCAGTAAAATAAAAACGCACCGGAATAAAGTTTAAATACATTGTAACGAACAACATTAACAAGTAAATCTCAGTAGTGGTTTCAAAACAAAAAAGTTCTAGACATAAAATCGCATCCCCGTTTTACGGTATAGTAAAAAAGCAGCCAAGTGCGAGTCGGACTCGCAACAAATAAAATCTTGAAATACGTTTCTTTTATTCCTTTAATTTCTAATTTTATTTTGTTTTTATTATTTGTGAAAATTTCAAGTGTTTACCTATTAGGTTCAAAAGATACAGCCCAGTAAAAGATAGACAGACGGACAATGGACGAACTACGAACCCTATAAAGACTTTCTAAATGAGTCTGAAAGTTAGAAACTTTACCATAATACACTCGGTCGTTAGTAGCCAGGAAACTGGAAAATAACTGTAGAAATAAATGGTACTGTTTAGTGTATAACGCTCGGGTGGTTTTACACGTCTTCTGACAACTTTCAAAGTTAAATAAAATTTAACGATCGCCTCTGGGTGCGGGGTTCATGGGTGTGAAGGTTGGAAAACTTTTTTGGCTGTTTAGCGAGTGACTGAACTGAGCTTAAACTTAGTTTTATTTTGTTTCCGGTTACGGTACCGTATCTACGTCTGTCCCTTGGATTCAAACAGAGAGATTTAATTTCAAATAGGTTATTGTCATACCACGAGCCTAATAAAATTTAATCTTGACGGGTATCAGCATGCCTATTTCCGTACTTAAAAACGTTCAAAATCTCATCTCAGCGATAAATCAATGTCAAAAACTTGTCAAAAATGTAGGGAAATTGGAGGATTTTTTTTTAAGAAATGGGGGATAATGTGACAAGTTTCTTTCATATTTTTCTGCTCTATTTAACAGCATATTTCGTTAAAATGTAACAATTCTCACGTTCTGACAAATATATCGCATTGTCAGTTATTGCCCATACTAAATAGGGCAAATTAATTAATCACATTAGAAAATTATGCCTTATTTTTATACGTCTAATGCGAGTTAAAATTATCTTTTAACATTCATCTTCATTATCCACAGCCCGACTTCACCCACAGCTATGCTTAACCATCAATAAAATAAATACACCGTAAAGGGGAGTATAGATCGCACTTTGAATGTTGTCACGTTGTGCATATTAGCTTGATTGTCATACAAAGAAGGTGGTGTTCTTAAGGTGAGTGTAGACTAGAGCACTTAATTGTAACAGAACATGGAGCATTCTGCGTTTTATAATTTTATCGAACCGCACTTCGAACACAAAGCTCGATGTTTTTTTACAATCTGATTTTAATAACCAACGAGTGTATTGGAGTAACATTTTATCGAGCAGAGGCACGAGCGGTCAAGAACGCACAGTCATCAACAATTTAATGCAAGGTAGAAATAAATGTTACAGGTAATTTATGCTCACATGCCGTGAGCATTATGTTGAACGCAGCGTCGATCATTCGTAGGAACGTTACATTACATGGACATGCTCGAGAAAATGCTCAAGTGTATACTCATCTTAGCATTTACTTCGTGTCATCGTCAGTCGCTCCTGGCGAACAAAGCCGAAAAGGAAAAACGGAGCCTACAAGATATACGAGATCAATTTACTTGAAGCTCTTGTGATGTAATTACGTCACGCCTCCGGGAAGTCGGTAGATGTGCGCGTTTTCCATTACCCGCGTTATCTGCGTCGTGTACAAATGCGTTTAGCTACGCATTTCTGTTTATCGCGAGGATAACAGGATAAATGACGTCATCTGCGCCTCTGTGTGTAAGGACACGTTTTGTTGTCTATGGTAAGCGTGGAGTTCCTCCTTTTTGCACGTAGGGAGAGTAATCGAGAATGTCTTCCTCATTTCATTCAATTGACCTGCCTATGTATTCTGTAAAAATATCACCGTCACAACCTAGGTGAAGTGGGCTTGAAGTGAGCTGTCATTTCACCTGCAGTGCTATTTTGTAACATTATCAATACACCACACACACATACACATACATTATTTGTATTATTATAAATCACCTACTTAGGTAAAGTGAGCTGTCATTTCTCCTAATGCTAGGGATTAACACTATTGACAGCTCACTTTAAACTCATTTCACCTAAGTTTTCATGGTGACATTTTTACATAATAGACTGACTGACTCGTTTGGGAAAGAGCCCAGTAGTTTTTAATGGAATTGCAAAAGTTTGGACATAAAATATGTATAATTGCCATATGTTTATTGTACTTTTAAAAATCTTCCTTTTTTTGCATGGGGAAATGAAATAGGGAGGAGGTGAGAGATATCCGCTGCGATACCCTATTTCGTGCCTACGTCGGTTAAGGAAATTTGGTAAAGGTGAACGTTCTGGTTCACCAGATTGTAGTACAATGTAACCGTTTTTCTTTATATTGCAGAAAACTCCGAACAAATAGCTCACCGTTTTCTTTTCTTTTTTTGTACAGGTATGGGGACAATTTTAAATTAATATTCCTAAGAAGGTGGTTAATTTAGGTGGCCATTTTATCTTAAGTAAGTATATTCTTTTTTGGAAAAAAATCTGTCTGGTTACCTAAGATTCCAGTGGTCTAATTGTTGGTTGTTTTATTTGTAAAGTAGACGTAGATGTAATTTTGTTTTAATAATAAATAATTAATAACGTCAGTATGTGACGAACTGACAAATAAATCTAAATTGAATTGAATATAAGGTATACAGACAATCACCACATACCACTATAACATATTTACACACCCACTCGCAACTCCTCATGCACACTCCTACACACTGTACACTTAGCAATGCTTAGATGGTGCTAGCAATTCACTTCATTCTGTATGTTTTTTTTTTCTCTTGCATGCATTGTACAGCTATTAAATAATTTGTAAATCCGTAATTGGCCGTAAAACTTGTTTATATATTTTAAGATATAGTTTCAAAGAGCTGTGGATTTTGTGTTCCTTTTTTTCATATTTTTATCCTTTTGCTTTAAGCTATTTGTAACATCTTTTTAATAACGATGGGACACTTAATATCATGTCCTACGTGTCCTGTCAGCTGCACGTTACAGGACCTGATGGACGCTAGTGATGGCGCCAAACACGTAGCCGAATTCTGGGCCGAATCCATTTAGATTGACATCGACACGCTAAAAAGAAAAACATCTTTTATACAATATGGAATGCAATAAACGGGTAGAATAGAATACTCTTTATGATGAAGATACCACTATATAAATTACAGACATGAATATAGAAATTTTACAAAGGATCTTTCAAAAGCGATCTTTTAAAGACAACCTTTGGATGGATTAAAAAGAGGAAAGAGAGACAGATACTGTAAGTAGTCTGCGGTGTACCATTTACATAACACAATAAATAATAACATAAAGTATATGAACACACGCTCGCTGTCCACCACACCCGTATACTCCCAAAAACGTAATAGTGACCACGTTAATACTCCAATATTGTAGATTACACTCCGCCATCTTCTAACATAAGCTTATTGGCTGGGACTGTAAACGTCGCTTGAAGTCGCGTCCGAGGCTTTTAGCCTGATGCCTTTGTTTGTAGTTATTATTATTGTTATTCTTGTTTTGTTTTTAAAAGGTCTGTTAGGAGCTTAATGGTGTGTGTGCATTAGTGATGTAGGGGTTGGAAAGGTTCTGATTTGAGAGAAAGAGAGGTTGAGATTGTAAAAGTATACTTAAGTTTATGTAGAACTAGCTGCGCCCTGCGGTTTCACTCGCATAAGTTTTGATCCTGTGGGAATATCGGGATAAAAAGTATCCTATGTGTTAATCCTGGTTATAAACTATGGTTACGGTTATGGTTATGGCTGTATTTGTGTTATCCGGGTTTGCTTCTATGTGAACCGGTTGTTCGACACAGTCATTTATTAATTCAATGTCTTCATTATTTTTTCGGCCTGCAAAAGGTAGAATTGACCCCGTCTATGTACCATAATATTCATACATCTCATCACCATCATTATCATCATCATCCCATCCATCATCATGTTCATCTTTTTTTTTATTGTTTGTTTTATCTGATGTATGTATCTGGTGTATTGTGTGTCTTTAGTTTGTGACAAATAAATGTACTTTCTTTCTTTTCTTTCTTTCTTTCATACTTAAGCGTATCCTCTCGGATTACACCATTAGGTAAATGAAAAACTCGTGCGTTTATCTCGTAAACGCCCCGAATTATTAGTTCGCCTGTGTACCAAATTTCATGCAAATCCGTTCAGGAGTTCTTGCGTGAAAGAGTAACAGACATCCATCCATCCATCCACCCATCAATACAAACTTTCACGTTTATAATATTAGTAGGATAGGATTCGTTTTGACATCTGTATGTATAGACTACGTAAAAATAGATAAAATTTAATTGCCTGTTTGTAATCTCAAAATAACAGCTTTTTCTTAAAAGCATATAAAAAAAAAACAATTTTTAAAAATTTGGTCTGTCTGTTTGTTCCAACTAATTTCGAAAACGACTGACTTGACAAGACTTTCACTGGCAGATATCTGATGTTATAAAGAGTAACTAAGGCTACTTTTAGCATTTTGCAAATTCTCATTTAAAAAAGAAGTGACATGAAAAAATTAATCTTATTTCAATGATCCAAAACTCTTTTTTAAACGAGACAAAAATGATATTCTCCTGAGCCAGTCTGTGTGAACGGTTACTTAGTTAGGTATAAAAAAAATATGGGGTACTCGTATGATGTTAAAATTACGGAGTCAAGTTCAGTAATATATCGGTAATGAATTGAGGGTTTTTGGAGTATAATTTATTATTTGATGGAAATGGGTGTTACAGCACTCACCCAGATCTCGCCTGATTGAAAGCTATGGATGGAGGCCTATCATGGAACGAGCGTGCCCAGAAGATGCCTGTTCACTCTTGCATGTTCGACATATAACCCTTCAGACTGGGGTTATATGTGGAACGGAACAACAAATCTGGCAGAGAGTTCCACACTCTGTAACTTAAACAGCACAATAATTGTCAACTTATACTTATGAAACCTGCAATTATCCTTCAATTATACCCTGTCCATTAGGTGAACCGTTTTTTGACAGAAGGAACTTGTGATTGCAGTAAATTGATTGATACACGTTCGGTGTTATAATGTCTGTAAGAAGCCATAAATAAGATAATTCAATAAGACAAGGCAGGTTATGTATTTATTTTAACACGCATTTTAAAGTTAACTTTTACGTAATCTGGAATAGTTCGTTCTAAGACAGCTGTCAAAAAACGGTTAACCTAATGCACAGGGTATAATAGTTTATTTATATACCGGAGAGAGATAGAAAGAGAGAGACTTGACATGAGACTAATCTAATAAACCAGACACAGAGCTATTATAAGTTAGTGATCAGCACGAACAGAAGTTGTCAGTAGGTAATACTAACACAAATATAATATTCAATATATCGGGACAGTTGGATACCGTCAGCAGAACAGATTTAGAAACTATTTATTTACTACCTGCGCCCCGCGGTTTCACCCACATAAGTTTCGACCCCGTGGGAATATCGGGATAAAAAGTATTCTATGAGTTAATCCTGGTTATAAATTATGTGTGTGTCAAATTTCATCCCAATACGTTCAGTCGTGTTTGCGTGAAAGAGTGACAAACATCCATCCATCCATCCTCACAAACTGTCGCGTTAATAATAATATACATACCCCACCGCCGTATCTCTACGTTGACGTCGTGGTGGGGCTTGCACGATCTAAACTCTAGGTCTGTGACGGAAGAGTTTACTTTGCCGAATCAGGTCTAGGGTGAGGAGCCAGACCAGATACAGGAACCCGCCAATGAGCCAGTGTTGCAACCGCACGATATACATCGATGGCGCCGATGGAGTACTATCAAAAGCATTATAACTGCCCGTTGGTCTTGTGGTCGCAAGCGCAATTGCTGTGCGTTGGGTCCTGGGTTCGATTCCCAGGTCGGGTAAAGTGTTATTGGGTTTTTCCATTAGGAATTTCTCAGTAACAGCCCGGAGTTCGGAAGTTGGTGGTGTGACACTCCCGTGCCTCGGAAAGCACGTAAAGCCGTTGGTCCTGCGCCTGATTTCTCCCCGGTCGTGTCGGATTCACGTCCCATCGGACTATGAGAGTAAAGGAACAGAGAGTGCACATGTGTTTGCGCACACACTTGTGTACTATAATATCTCCTGCGAACCTGGCTAATCTCCGTTGACATTGGCCACCGTGACCGAAATCGGTCGGCGGATTATTATTATCAAAAGCAGCAGCAAAAATGTTTCCCCGTCGGAATCCATTTTAGAAATGAAGTGCACCGCACTTATCTATACCGCGCGGCTATTCTTATAATGTGAAGGCATCTGCTTCTGCCGCGCTACTATCGCGCTGCTAACTTCGTAATGTGAAAGCGGCCTTAGCTACCAGCGCTCGTTTTCTGTTCGTCATCGTTACCTTTGTCTTCAAAAATTAGGAAATAAATAAATAAAATAAAAATAAAAAATAAATTTTTTATTCAAGTATAAAGTAAAACTATGATTAACATTAATTACAACCGAGGAAACTTAAATTCTAACTGTAATATAGACCTGCCTGATCTAGGTTTATGAAAAACCTGTGTTTCAGGCAAATTAAAATAAATTTCTCAATTAATATGTATCTATTATTACTCTTAGCATACGTTCACATTGACTTAGTACAATCTGACTGGAGAATGGATTGGTCCCCGATTGATTGCAATAGGCTCGTCTCCTACTACATGGGACTTCAACTAGCGAAATGTGGGTTTCACATGATGTGGGTATTAATGAAATTAAATCCATTTCAGGTATTAATGCATACATAGCAAGGGTACTCTGCCTAATCCTTAAGGAAAGAACAGGCGTAATTTTACATTATGATCTTAATAAAATTGTCTAAAACTAAAAGCTACAGTTGTATTTAAAACTAGGCACATTGTTTTTCTACTGACCTTACAACAGCACACAACGCAATACGAACGACGCGCTCTGAAATTACTTGAGAAAGTTTGGGCGTTGTTTAAATACCTATGGAATGGCTGGATCAAAGGTTCATACATACTGTACAGTCAGCAGATTGAATAGTGTACGGGTTCCATAGTTTTAAACATGATTTCAATGAGCTTGAGTTGCGAGTACTTTAGATTTGTGATTTGCACTGGGATTTGTGATGTATTTTATTTTGCACGAAGTACTTTCTTTAATATGTAGTTTAGTAAGTTCATCACAGCACCACTCCGACACATCAAATAACTTTACATTCAAGTTAGGATTTTAAATCAACTGCATTAAAGTCAATTTAACGATGACAATATTACAAAATAGTGGAAACAGCCGGTGATGGCTGGTGGAGCAGACGAGTCCTAGAGTAGAGACCGTGTATCGGTAAGCGTGGTGTGAGATACCCCCAAGATGAATGGAATGACGACCTTTAAAAGGTTGCTGGGACAGACTAGATGCGGAAGGCGGAGACAGGGTGTTGTGGCGCAGCCTGGGAGAGGCCCGTGTCCAGCACTGGACTGCGATAGGCTGAGTTGATTGATTTGAGTTTTGATATCTAGCTAAGTCTAAGATGTCTGTTTCTATACATTGAAACTCGTTAATGGCGTCGTTTCTATTATTTAATTAATTCCACCATCTCTTCATTACTATGGATAATTGCTATAGGTAGATAGTATCTTTGAAGAATTTCCTCACACATTTTGGAACTGGCTTCTAAGTCTTGAATGGTTTATTAATTCATAAACGATGATTAAAGTTAAGTGACGTCATTAATGTATGGTTAAACAGTCGCTAATCACTACTTAACTTTATGCAACGTTTATGAATAAAAGGGTCAGCGTTTTTTTTTACCATAAATATTAAATGTTCGTTCATTAACTAAGATTGAATCTAATCTAACTAGCCTGTATTGTCCCACTATAAGGCAAAGGTTTCCCTCTTCCTTTTCCACACAATAGGGTAGTTTCCTGGGTAAAAAAATAATAATTATATTTAGTCCGTCAGTTAGATTATCGAAAACTAATGGTCACGTATTTTTTCTTTTGTCAATCAAACAAAAAATGGCAAAGATAAAGCGCGTCAAAATTAGGGAGTGGGGGTCGTGACGTCACTTGCTTGCAAAAGTATCCCTAGCAAGTGACGTCACGCGGCTCTTTAACGGGCGATATCTTCATCATTTTTTATATAATTGACAAAAGAAAAAATACGGGTTCAATATTTTTTGATAATCTAACTGACAGACTAATTACATTTTTTAGGAAAATAGCCTATTCTGTCTTTTGCTAGTGTCGGCCAGTCCCTACGGTAGGAGTCAAGCCACTAAACTTAAGTAGGGTGCAGAATTTGTCCTCTAACAGACAGATACTTAAACAAAGTATGCGCAGGTCATGCGGGCGTTCTGTCTGTACCCACCCTAACTTATTATATGAATATTTTTGCTGAAGTTCAAAACAAAGGTGCGCAGAGTAGGTGCTTAAAGTTTTTACGCATATAAGTAATAAAACACATTTGCACATACATTTGGCTTAGAGGTACTTTGAGTACTTTTGAATTCGTAAGTTGGTACTTACCGATTTGTAAATTAAAATATATTATGTTAAAGAGTTGTGCTTTGTATATTTTAAGGCTACTCTTTATTTGTTGTGTTCATAACTCCTCCGTTTACAATTTTGATAATCGTGTTTACCTTGCCTAATTAATTGTATTCTCATAATTGTAAAGAATGTAAACAAAGAATCACTCAAAGAGAAAATTAAATGCAAAATGAAACAAATAATATGTGAATGTGACATATTCTTATATGTCACATTCACATATTATTTGTTTTGTTTTATTAACGGCTGATTTTTCCAACGCCAGATAATTTTATCCGAGGAATAATTTTCTAATTTTTGACAGTTTTTTTCATACAAAATCTGTCAGACGTCAATTTTATTCCACGAATCAAAATTATCTGTCGGTTGAAAAACCAGCTCTAAGTGTTTTATTTTTATTTTATGTTTTTTTTTTCTCTTTTACTCTTACACATGCTGTCTAAATCTCTTTATCTACTTTTCTGTCGTAGGTATGCTAGAAGAGATTTCTATAGAAACTGGCATCACCTTTGTTTTTATTTTTCAGTTCTCTTTTTTCTTGTCTGTTACAGGTTTATGTGTGTATAAATGGTGAAACAAATAAATAAACACGATGATACTGTATTTCTAGACCAGTCATTATTATTATTACTATTCAGTTAATTAATTTTTTAACTATAAATTTTAACATTACATTTTTGTCAATATTTTGTGTGTATATGTCTTTGTGTGTACCTATTGACTTGTATTGTTTTTTTTTTTTTAATATATCTTTTTAATTTTTGAATATAAATTTTGACAATAAATTTTTATCAATACTTTGTGTGTGTATACCTATGTCTTTGTGTATATCTATTGACTTGTATTTTAAGTAGGTATATCTTTTTTTTCATTTTAAAAAATATAAATTTTGACATTATATGTTATCAATAATTGGCCACTTTGACATTGTAACTTAATTTTTAATATTTCTACGCCGGCAACGGTAGTGTATGTGAAACTGATTAATATTATATTGACTTTGGTTTGTCAAAGCGTTGTACCAGCATTTCATTCTTTAGGATGCAATTACATATGCAAAATTCCAGCCAACTATCAGCTATTACACAAACAATCATTTAAATTAGGTAATGAAAACACCGCAAAAACCGCCGCTTCTTTTTTATATAATTTGGTTTTGTTACTTTTTTTTTATATATAATTTATTTATTTTTTATTTTTGATTGTGTTTAGTTTAGTTTTATGATCTTTCTGTACGAGTCGCAATAAATACTTTTTCTTTCTTTCTTTCAAAAAAAATCTACGTCACTACACACGAAGTCCCAACGTGAACACAAAGACTTCAGCTCGTCATAATTTCAGAGATAAGCTTAAAATAACTTTCACTTTTACCCCACAGTGCAGTGGGCCAAAAACCTTTGATTTAATGATAGCGTCATGCCGTCGCACAGTGGTCCTTTTTTCTGCCACCCCAGTGCTCTAAAATCATAAATCACTGAGACAAAACTCAACGAAGTTAATTTTCCTCTCATTTACCTCCGAAAAAGGCAAGACATTAAAAAAAGTTCCGTAATCGCAACAATTTTTGAAAGTCCGGACCAGTTTAGGGAAATATTAAGTTACTAAGTGTCTTCTCGGGTTTTTTCCATTTTTAGCTTGAAAAGATAGGCATTTTTTGGAGGTTCACTTTTAGTTATTTATTTATTATAACCTGTCTATTCGGTAAACCGTTATTTGACTGATGGAACTAGTTTTTGCAGCAACACACAATTCATTGATTGATACACGTACAGTATTATAATGTCTGTAAGAAGCCATAAATAAGATAATTCAATAAAATAAGGCAGTTTATATAATACGCATATATATATATTTATTTTATTATGCATTTTAAAGGTGTCTTTTACGTAATCTGGAATATGTACGTTCTAAGACAGCTGTCAAAAAACGGTTAACCTAATAGACAGGGTATAAACACTGGTATATCACATAAAACAGAACGGACATACATACAACACATTTAAAACTAGTGTACAGTGGTCTTATCGGACAAGGTGATCTCTGCCGTCTCTCTGGCGACTTTTCTGCCTGTTTCTTCAAATAAATGGTATACATAAAAGTTATAACAACGCCACGTTGAATACAAAAAAAATCTCATAAAGCCATCGTAGATAATTGAAGAAAAATAAAAGAACGATTTCATATGCGGCGCTTCTTCAATGACGAGCCCTTTGATAAGAAGCTTACCATACCTTTTCACTATTTCCTTTACCTATTTACGCCAACAAGTAGCATTGCAGTATCCTGATTTAAATAGTTCAAGTGCCGGTGAAATTGCTGCCATATGAGACATTTAAACTTTGCTTTTAAGGATGTTAATGCCATGTCGCGGAGTACTACATTCCAAATATCAGATTTCTGTTAGACATTTACTTATTAATAATCTTAAATTTATTCATTCATTCGCTGAAGACAACGCACAGCCTCAACCATAGCATGAATTTTTGCACAAGAGTTCCTAATGTAACGAAAGATAAGAAAGGATTTTTGAAAAATCATCTTCTAATGGGGTCAAATAGGGGATGAAAGTGTATGTGGAAGATCGTAATTTTTTATTTAGAATATTCGAAGTAACTTTTATTCACAAAGACACAACAATCACAATTTTCAAGATAACACTAATATATATATACATATATTATATACTAGTATATAATAAAAAAAATAAGAAAAAGGCAGGAGCTCATTTGGCATAAAAATAAATATTTAGAATAATAGAAGTTTGTACTGCTGTTTGTAGTAAATGAAAGTAATCGTTTCTTTGGAAACTCAGACGCTTCCGATGGGAAACCCTATCGGGCTAACGACTTGTTACTAAAGAAAAAACTTGAACGTAAAACGTCTTGCTACGCTACGCTTGCTACGATTTTGCTACGCCACGACATAAGCTTTCTTTAATGATGAAGTTTTGAAAATGAAAACTATTTGTCGCTTATTGCTACTTCATTTTTATGCCAGCAGCAGCAGATAGCGCTTACCTAATTACGTTACTTGGCATCCTTATTTTTACAAAACACATTTATACGCTCAGTATCAAAAAACTTGTGAGTGTGAGACCTCACAAGTTTTTTTCTTTCCACAAAGCAAGCCACCGTGCTGTCGTTTTAAAAGAATATTAATCCAGGAGAAAAAAAACTCAGTTAGTTATAGTGAATTTACAAACGTCTGTAGCAGAGGGTGGATGACATCGCTCTGAATGGTTTGTAGTTTATTATTTTCAGAGATAAGTATATGTTTGTGTGATATTTCTTTCTCTTTTGTGTTTGTGTGATTTCTCTTTGCGTTTGTGTGATGAGTCTTTCTCTTTCTTTATTTCTATTTTGCCCAGAATTTTATAAAGATTTTAGCACTGGGGGTTTCGTTTGTTTGATAAATTATTATTTAAATTTTGAATTAAAGTCAAGCAGGTACTAGTCATATCTATATTTAATATCAATTATATTGTAATCGTTTTTATGATTCAATTAAGGTAAAAAGTGTAATAAAAAAATACACTGGGAATATCAACGACCACATTTTTTTTATGACTTCTGACACAGAGTTACACAGTCAAACAGCAAATTGTCAATGCAAAACCACTTTTGTTATTTACTCTAGTTTCCATACCACACTAACGACCACTAGTAAAAAGTTCTTGCACAAGAACCACCAAAAAACCCTTTTGCACATTTAAAATGTAAAACACACCCAAGAGCTTGACACAATCTAGAAAACCTTTAAATATTCAGTCATTCTTGGTTGCTAAGGTATTTATTCCTGAATGAAAAGTTTGGCAAAAGGTACACTTTGTACACTACTCGATAACAAATTCAATTGCGCTGACCGACAGTTATGTGCGAGTATGTAGTGCGATATCTTCCCAACCAAAGCCAAGTATAAGCCTGAATAGTTGCACAAATATCCTTCGATCTGAGTGAGATTGCTTCCAGCATTAGAGGCGAGCGAATTGTTTCCAGTATGGTGAGCAGTGCAGGCCCAACGGTAATGGCACGTTTCGTAGATTGTGGGTTCGAACCCAGGCTTACTTTACTTACTTACTTTACTTGTGTACTTTATTTTTTCACCACTGCTCTCAAAACGGCAAAGGAAAATATTGTGAGCCAATAGGCATGTCATAGAACCAAAAATTTGAAGACATTTGACATCCAACAACCCTGGGGATGCCCGCCAGGTGGATTATTACTCACTCCTTTAATAGAGAGAAGGCTTGTGTCAAGCAATGAGAATGTTATAAGGAGTTCATACAACCCTAATCTCTTCAGGGCGAGAGTGAATAGGCTTCTTCTGGGCAAGCTCGTTCCACCGTAGATCTCATCCCTGCCTCTGGGCTGGATTGAGGTCAAGAGTGAGCCCATTGTCAATAAAAAAAAAAGATTATGCTATGATATGCTATGCTTATGCTATGAATTATTTCCACTGCGTCCATATTTCGATTTGAACTGACTGACTACCTTAAAAATGATAGTCTACATACATAACCAGAGGGGCAATTCTCGTAATTTTGATAACGTTCACAGTCTGATCTCAGTCGCAATCTGTCAAAAATACGTCTAATTTCCCTACATTTTTGACATTGATTGTCACTGAGGTGAGAATGCGACTCAATTTTGAACGTTTTTAATTACGAGAATTGGCTTTCAGATATTACCAGCCTAAATGTAACGTCCGGAAGCTGCTTAGGCCATTTGGTACGCCTGTTTCCCTCGCAGAAGGCAGACCATACACAAACGCTCGGAAAAAAATGCTCCGGGTAATGAATTACCAATTGCTATACAAACAAAAATTTTGTTTTGGTAATTGACTGGCGATCTGTGTCAAAATCCTCCGTTGCATAGGTCTCCAGAAAAACTTTTGTGACAGATGGGCAAAACGTGATCTGACAAGGGTTCCATTTTTCCTTTTAAGGTAAAAAGTAAAACCACCATAAACGTTAAAAATAGAGTGAACCTTCTGTTCTCACAATAGTAGTACGCCCATTTATTTTACAAGGCTTTAGTCTAAAACTGTGATGTGTTAAAATTACTCGACACTTCATTTAGAGCGAGTTACAAGCGTGTCAGTGTTTACGCGTATCTGTGCTGAGAGTGCTCGTCGTGACGTGTGAACGTACTGTTTACTCTGCTAATTACTTACTGTAGAGTTTGATTTGTATTTGCTCTTTTTGACTCTCTTCAATTATAAAAGGTTTTGTTTAGGGGTTGAGAAAATATTTCGTAACTCTGTGTCGATGTCCATGCGATTGGCAGAATTGTTCATAAGACAATATCAATTCTAACGTAGATTGTTAAGCTAGAATAACGGGCAGCATGGGTAAATCTTGAATAGCATTAGCAAATAAGCCCCGAAAATGGGTAACACGTAAATTGGTACACTTAATCATTGGAGATGTAAAGTAAAAATTTCACCATCCAGAAATGGCTTATTATTTATTTATTTATCCATTTATTTCAGGCATCAAGGCCCATATAAAATACATACAATACAATATTAATATAACTTAAAAATACTATAAATACATACAACATTATAATTACACTAAAAACTAACTAAGTCACACGAAGTGTCTGCGTCGTGTTTCGCTGACTGGTGTCATGTAGCCGGCCACGAAACCGGGCGGCGGTACACAACACCCTTCGGCCAGAACTCTTCCTTGAGGAACTTCTCGAGATGATGTGTCGCAACACGCACCACAAACGACTTGAAATTCGTGTTGTTCGTGTTCGTGTTGTTGAATACTTAGTCAAAGACTATTCCGATACTGAGAACCTCTTAAACATTGTTACTTAATTAATATCACGCACCCAAACACACCACATCACTCTCAACGCACGCTCTTCGCGCATCATGCATCTTTTTTGTTTTTCGTTTAGTATTTTGTCTTGTTTTTTTTTCTTTGTATACTCCTCTTTTAAGTTTGTCACACATAAAATTATACACAAATGCTTTCCATAATATGTTAAATTTATTTTTTGAACTTACGAAATGGACTGGACCCCACGACATAGGGAATCCTAGTGTGGGGGCCAGAGAAAAATTGTATTTTTTTTTCTCTTTTGAAGTTGAATGACATGTAATATGTGTATATATGTTGTACTAATGTTGGAATGAATAAATACTATTATTATTATGTCGTTTATTTATTTAGTTTTCTTATTTTATTACGTTTTTAAATATTAGTCTAAAAAAATAGTGATCCACCGGTGTCGGGAGCATAGTCCAAGCTACCCGTGGTTAGGGCTCCAGAGACAGGAACCTCCTCACAATGCGAGCCGTATCGAGGAGCGAGAGCGAGAGCCGCCTAACGAAAGCCTCGATAGATGTTGATCGAGGCTTTCGGCCATCATTATTATTATTATAATTTATCGGAAATGTTAATAAAACAATTCCGTTTTATATTGTGTTGTAGTACGCGCATAGTGCAAAAGTACTCGCAATTTGCGAAACAAAAAAATAGGCCTACGTATATAAGATTTTCCACTAGTTTTCCCTGGCACTCTATCAAGAAAAAGCTCACAAAAAGACAACAAAACATTTAATCTTAATGAAATAGTGTCTGGTCAGCAAAGACCGAACATAATCCAAGTCTTAATGTCTGGCAGGCGACGTGACAGGCGCGTACTAGTCTAAATAAAAATATGGCGGCCGCAGCAGATGTCACGACCATGCTAAGCTTTAATTTATCACTTCGCTTAGAGTAGGGGGGCAACGGGGTTCAAGATTTTGAGGTTTTTTTTTAAATTAGGTTTTCTCCGGAGATGGTTCAATTTTGTCCGCTGTTTCAGACAATGATTAGTGGACAGTAAGTAAATCTACCTATTGTTATGATTGTTAGCATATGATGAGTTATTTTTGTATTAAACGAATCCTCGAAAACACAAAAAAAAATTGGGATATTTTATAGCTGATACCTACAACACCTGCTCTTTATTTCAATATCCCGCTCACGATAACGAACTAAATACTCGCTCTAAAAATAAAAGTACGAAAAAAAAGTCTGCTTCAAAAAATTTTATCTCCGAAAAGTATCAAACGTGGATGCCATACCTTGCATTACATTGTGTGTCAGAACATAATATCATGACAAAATTTAGTGCAACCAGGGCCCGTTGAAATAATCTTAAAAAAATACTCTTTTCACCCCACTGGGTTTTTGTAAAAATAAAATTAGGATGGCCTCACACTGAGAGTATCGTTATAGAGATTTTGGTATCCCTTCTGGTGCAATGGAATTTCTAGTAAAATGCTTTTGGACTGGGAAATGATAAAGTAGGAATTTAATTAATGGAAAAATTGCTTTTCTCTTGTACCCTGCGGAACACACGAGAGAGGGAAAGGCGTGAGGTTTTTGTGAACAAGTTATGAAATATTTCACATTGGACGGAGAGTATACGATGGGATTTTTTTTTTACATTTCTTTTTATTTTGATTTTTTGTGTTTAGTTTAGTTTGTGATATTCCTGAACGAGTCCCAATAAATACTTTTTCTTTCTTTGTTTCAGGAGTAGGTTGTGAAATCCATTTATAAATCTACCGTGAAATCCGAAGTCGGAAAATGGTAAAGTTTTTTCGTTAAAGTTAAATCTTATTATATAAGTCAAAAGAGCTTAGAACATTTTCTAAGAAAACTTGTGTGGTAGGTATATTATTTTTTCACTTTCAAGCAAACATCTACATTAATTTGAAGTAAGTAGTAGTTTGCTATTAAAAGGAATATTTTCATATTTTCCACTATAAATTAACATACTACTACTAGCAAAGGAAAACACATGCGGCATTATTATTTGCTTCACTCAAATAACAATATTCAACTGTATCTATATGAAAAAATCCCAAGCTTTTTTATTGAACTTTCATTAAGTTTTAGTTTTCTGCTTGAGTAACTTCTTTTGCCAGACGTAATTCGTCTGGCAAAAGATGTTCTTCATAATTATGGTTGTAAAAATTTATTTTAAGGCTATGGACATAGTAACTGTTTTGTTCTATGAAGTAAATCATGGAAAACAAAAGAGTGCATTATGTGGGTACTTAATCTGCATTTGCGACATATTCACCAAAAATGTAAACAAATATGAGTTTATGGAAAAATAACTTTAATTCCTACACAATAAAGTTCAATTTACGCTAAAACATCAAACATTTTTATAACTTTTGCAATAGTGCTAGTAACTCTGAAATCAACTTAATCACCATTAAAATAAAGTTGATATTTGTTTAACTTGAAATAACGTCAATTTAAAACAAATAAAATTTTATCAGCAAAAACGTAGACCGCTGGCCCCATACGTTTCTAACACGGTTATGGTACGGTGTAGTGAGCAGACTCCTCTAAAGAGATCACGTATCTATTGTGTTGTGTTGTTTAGGGCAGATCAGATAGGAAGGGGCGCGGGAGGAGAGTGCTAGGCTAGGACAGGTTTTTACCCGAACGTGCAGCGCGTATGAGTACCAATTATTTTATCATTTTGGAACTAAACTACTAAAATAATGCATTGTTTGTGTACTAAAAAAATATAAATATCTTAGAACGGGTGATTTCCTTTATAAATAAACAAAAAATAACAACTTTGTCCTGTTTTCAATCCAAATTAAATGTTGCTTGACTTTTGGGATAATAACAAAGGTCATTTGAATTAAAAGAATCAGTATAATTAGCACAACATAATTATTCCTACCTCATCATCATCTGCCTAGCCTTTTAGCTCAACTAATTAAAGTATTATTATGATTATACCTACCTATCTTTCAAAATTAATTTTGTAATATTAATTAAGTTTCTTATTCCACTCTCCTGAGTAACATAATTTTAATTTGTGTTAAATTAAATATTATGACGCTGACGTCGCCTAACGCCGACGTCAACGTTGACATTATGACGTTGATGCTAACAAAGTAACTTTATGTGGTGATTGCGTGAGTTATTAAAATGTTTAATTTAAGGAAACTGAGTAGCTTGAGAAGGTTTTCTACTTTGATGAATTGGAGCAAGATTGTAGTAAGAAATTGAAGGTAAAATGTGATTATTCTGTTGTTACAAAAATCAATTACCATAGGCCAAGAAGGAAGTGAAAGCTTAGATAACGAATGACGAATGGAGTTGACCTCAAAATTGGGATAAAGGATAATGTTCACTATCATTTGGGTCCACCCAATTAACACGGGCCTTTTTTCTTGGTCGTGGTCTTCAAAGGAACCCCTCGTGTACGACTTGTTCAGTTGTTCGTCACTCAGCTACCGTTTGCAGCTGGACGCTGTCTGATAAATTTCAGTAAACTTGTGCGTGTGCTCATTCAACATCCATTTATAATTTGTTGTGGCTCCATTTAAAAAGGTATGGATATACTAACCGGTGCTCGTACACACAAGCGACACGTGTCAACCACAGAGGAAACTGCAGCCATCGACGAGTGTTGACGGTTGCCGAGTATGATAGATAGTTCTATAATACGTACAAGATTATTACAAGGTTATTTTGAGTATGATATAATTATTATCATTCTAGTGACATTTATTTTAGAAATATGTATGTACCTATGTTTATTTGTATGTATGTTAGTATATTCTCGTAATTTTTGTTTAGTTTTTTAAGTGAATTTTGATTGTATGTATGTATTTTTTTTTCTCCTTTTCTATTTCACACGCTGTCTACATCTCTGTATCTATTGTCCTGTCTCGGGTGTGCTGGAAGAGATTTCTTGTGAAATAAGCATCACCTCTGTACCTACCTATTTTTTCGGTTCTGTTTTTCTTGTCTATTTATATTATGTGTGTACATAAATGGTAAAATAAATAAATAAGATATAAGATATGATAAGTATGTACTTTTTACTAGGGTAATTTGTTGATTCTATGTCAAAATATAATATAAACAGGTTGTTTTTACTAATGATAATTATTTTAATGACTCACAACTTATAATATAGTTTGTTTTTGTTGTGATAATTTCGTAACAAAAGTTAAATATTAAAGGAAGATAGAAGTATTGCTTTATTTACTTGATTAGAAAGTTTTATTATGTATAGACGCCAGCAGGTCAGCCTACCCGAAACTGTAAAATTTTCCCAATCAACCTTGAACCTTAACACATTAGCAATAAAGTTGAAAATCTATTAAAGAAATTTGACAGATTGTAGTAGCTTCATGTGCTGCCATCCGTACAAGATTTTATAAAGTACCTACTTGCTTTTGTTGATTATATTATGCCTTAATATAAATACAGATTGTTTTCATTAATGTGAATTATTACTTTTAACATGGTTTGGTTTGATTGTGACGATTCAGTAATAAAAAATATATATATTTCGTTGGACCGTTGTATTTAAAATGTGTAGCCAGTGGAAATAAACTTAGTGCAACGAAAACAAAGATACACACAGTAGGTAGAAATAATGCAAAATCAGTAGTAAAATAACTGTACAATGATTAGGAGATTCAAAATAAATACTTTTTGCTCACTAAATCTATAATAAAAAAAAAAACAAAAAATCCAACCTGTCACAATTGCCAACAAAACGTCATGGTTTAGAGCAAAAATAAAACTCGTCCAAAAAGATCAATTTCTATAAAAACAATCATGTTTTAACAATTATTCACGAGTTTTTTTAATGTATTAGCACATTTTCTTTATTGAAAATGGGTGACCAGTTTTTTAAAAAATGGTCTCCAATTATACGCGATCTGGTGAGTTCGAATTTTACCTTTTTTTGTTTGACATCTTTGCCTACGAGACTGTCGTGATCACGTAGTTTTTCAATAATATTTTAATTGACAAAATGTATTTAAAATTACGAGAAAGTTTGTTGTATATATCACAGTATACATAGTGTCATAGAAGACTCACTGTTTCGTTATAAACATTATTATAGAAGATAGCAAAATATTGTAGATAAGTAGATAATCTGTGTTCCTTGTAGAAAGTTGGCCTTCTGCGATTACCTCCTAGTTCGTAAAGTTTAAATTGTGTAGTATGTGACAAGGATCGGTGTGTGAGGAAATTACAGGGGTACATTAATGAGGCGTTTTTCCTTTACAAAGAGGCAGAAGGTGGGTTCCTTAGTAAATTGCGTTTACGTGCGAAACGGTACGGTGACGCTTTGTTAGATTTAAGCCGTTAATTGCTTATATTAAGCCTGTTTTAAGTTTGTGAGAAGGAACATGTTTTGTGTGTTTAATTAACGTGATTTTCAGTAATCCTTATTTGAAGCAAGGAAATATTTACAGCAGTAGGTGATAATTTCTGGGTTAAAAGGATAATCATGGTGATACATAATTGAAAAAAATGTTTCATACTACTATATAATATGAAAGTGCAGTGTTGAAACCGGGCGTCCGGCTCCCTGTTTATGCGACACAGCTACTTCCCGAAACAACTAAGCCCCGAGAGCGGCTGCGTCACGCGGATCGACAGGGAGCCGTGCCTCCTCCCGAGCCAGCGCTCGAGTACCGGCCGGACCGCCTCGGTGGTGACGAGGCCGGGTAGGGGTGAAAGCCTGTGACTCCATTCCGCCACCGTGAAGGTGAGACCGACGCAGCTCCATGTGTCGCTACATCGGTCGCTCGCCCCGCGCCCTCGCTTCCTCTCGCCACCGATACAACGACGCGAGTACTTTCGCCTCGAAGTCCCAGGGCGGGTATTTGGCCAGTACACAAGCCGCCTCATAGGAAATCGTGCGATACCCCCTAATGACTCTGGCAGCCCTCGCTTTCGGCGGCTTACGCAAAACTGCGATGCTACCGGCCGGGCGGCCGTCGGGTCAGGCACCCAGACCGGGGCACCATACAGGGCCATCGATCGCATGATCCCCACATAGAGCCGCTTACAGGCGGTGCTCGGGCCCCCCAGATTGGGAAGCAGCGTTGATAGCACCCCAGCCACGCACAACAACTTAACCGCCAGCCGCCGGAAGTGGGGGCTGAAATCCCAACGGCTGTTGAGCACCAATCCTACCATCCAAGTACTTCATGGTAGAGTCGACAGCGATTCAAGCCCCCCGATCACGATGTGCAGTCCAGGTGGCGGCGCCCGCCAGGGGCCATAAAAAAACATGGCCTCCGAACTTTTTTTGTCAAAAAAAGGAGTGCAGTTCATTATTAATATTTCAGTAGAGTAATTCATAAATCAGTCGCTTAGCAGCCGATTGGTTGAAGTGGTTAAACACAAGAACTTACACAACACCAGAAATAATTTATTATATTTATGTTCTGTGGTGGTGAGATGGAATAAATTGTTTGCTAGGTCAGTTCGAGGTTTGCTGGTCAGAGGCCGAGGGCCCCCCTGAGCTTGGGGGGTCCCGGTGCACGTCACCGCCTAGCCCTCCGATAGCTACGCCACTGATTTACAGGCACTTTTGAATTGTCATGGAGTCGGTCAGTCAGAAATATGAAGCTAGTGGCCCGTTTGGTTAATAAGAATCTTGCAATACATGTTTTTAATTAGGATAGGGTTTTTCTTAGATAATAATACTGTCCAGGATTAAACCCCGTAATATAAACATCTACTAAGCTAAAACGTAACACTTTGCCTTCCACTCTAGTACGTTTAAAGATTTAGATAACCCAAAATATTACTCATAAATTGACTGAGTTACTTAATATTTTCCTAATTTTTTTTTTAATTGGTAATCGTAAACGTGAGGAAACCGGCATATCCTGGAACCAAAAAATCGAAGACATGTGACATCTACCAACCCGCACTGGGCCCGCAGGGTGAATTATGGCCCCATCCCTCTAACAGAGAAGAGGCCTATGTCCAGTTGTGGGAACATTATAAGCTGATTGTATACTTAATATTTTCCTCATATCGTGGTACAACTTTTATAGCTACGGTTATAATATATTATCATACGGAAGGAGTATTTTTTTATGAAGAAAATCAACATAAAGTAACTGCACGGTGTCTGTGGTTGATGGCGGTTTCTGCAGTCGTGTCTTATGTTATTTGTATGAAGAATGAGCGTTTATGCTTACTTGAGCGTACTCAATTATTAAGGAAGACAGTTTGGACAGTTCAGTTCAGTTCAGTTGGGACAGTTTTATACGACTTCGTAATATTATGAGTTCTGTGGTGAATATTTTCAAATGCCGTAGGAAAAAAAAATGATGCATCCTTTTTTTTTGGTTGGGAGTGTTTTGTGCATACATTTGTATACTATTTAAATAGTAGCACATGAATTCTTGTATAAGACCTCGAATGTTATTTTAGGTATAAAAAACGATGTAAAACTTAATTCAAATTCATCATGTGTATTTTGTGTACCGATTAAAATTCAATAATAAATAAACAAGAGTTGCACAAAAACACTGACAGTCTGTATCTTGAAACAAATATTACAATTGGGTAGGCACATACCTTCTGAATAAAAATAATAAGTACAGAATTATACATGTTGTTGCCTACTTACTAAAGTTTATGGTTGTTTCTCACGTGATCAAAACTGTATGACACTACACTTTTATGGTAATGTAAAACTGAAAATGTTAAATGGTAAAACATGAAATACAAGCAAACCAGACTAATTATGTACTTAAACTTAATGTATGGATATATTAAATATTAAGTGAATTAAGTTAAAACGCGAGATTCTTGTTTTACGTATGATATTTTTTTAAACTTGCGTTCTCAAAAATGCAGAAATAAGTGACATTGCAGAGTTTTGCCCAAAGTCTGCAAACTGACTCTTAGTATATTTTGTTTGCAGACTGCCGCCTAGACAGAAGTCTACATGTCTTGCTGGTATGCGCCACTGTCGTCATTGGAAATATGGGCGGCAACCTGTACACAGATCACCACCAGTGGCAGGGGGATATGTTTGGCAATGGTGTATGTAAAATTATAAAAATAATTAAAAATTTTGTAATCTTTTTTACCTCTCAAATGTTTGTGAGTGAAAGTCTGCAATGTCACTTAAGTCTGCAATTTTTTTCACAACTCTGCAGAAATACTCTTATATAGTTAAATCTGCATTTTATGCAAACATGTTTTGCGTTACTTGATAATTATCTGCAGAGCGACTTTTTATTTAGAAGAGTTTTTTCAACATAGTAATAATAATTATGTTATAATAATATTTTTATTCTAACATTCCAGTTTTGTGTTCAACGATCGGCATGTGTTGAGTTTGATGAAGGAGGTAGCCGCTCCACTCTAAATCATGTCAGGAACTGGATGCGAACCCATGAAGAAGCACAAGTAATTTTGATTTTTCTAGCTAGCCTGCGGCTTCGCCCGCGTGGAGGTCGGAAATTATTCCACAGGAACGTAAGAATACCGGAATTAAGTATCCTATGGCCTAACCAACGTCAAATTTAGGCGAAATCCAGGCGTAAAAAGGTAACAGACAGACAGACAGTTAATTTAGCATTCATTTTTGATATTTAGTATGGATTAAGGTACAGTACCATTGCCGCCTACCATGACTAAGCTACGCACGTGTATTTCCTTTTCGATATGTATTTAAATGAATGCTGGATCATCCACTACGGGTGGCCACGCTATGTAGGGCTCTTTAGTCAACTGAGGCCGCTCGAACGGATGCGTGCAGTCCATGGCAGGACAAAGGCCTGTAACGCCGCCTATTTCGGTTACGAATTAGGGTTTCCACCGTTGTAAAGATTAAACTGGGAGCTGTATGACGTAAGATTAGGACTTAGTCCAGCAAAACCATAATCAGCCTGAAATATTCCCACTGCTGGGACACAGCCCTCCTCTCTTCGGGAAGGAGTGGGCTGTAATCCACCACGCGGCCGCAGTGCGGGTTGGTAGAAATCACATTTCTTCGAATTTTTGGTTCTAGGACACTTTTGGTTTCCTCACGATGTTTTTCTTCACCGTTTTGAGAGCAGTTATGGTGAAATTATTTACACAAAGCAAAGGGCGTGCATAGGTTTGAACCTACGACATACAGTGGGTCTATTATTCACGTTTTACAAACGATGGCCGTCTGTTACTTTCATATTGTTTCTATATTTATATTTCAGATAATGCTCGCCAGTGTCCTGGTGGTGGTAGGTCTGTGGTGGTTGGTGCGAGCTGTCCTCACTCTGCTTATAAACCTGGTCTGTCCCTTATTGGTCGTCATTCTAGCAGTGGTCAGTATATTCTGGAGTAAATTGTGCCTTAATACAACCCTCTAAGTTCATATCATCATATTAATTAATAGGGTTTGATTGATATTTCATAAAATGATCATTCAATGGTGTTATATGGACTAGGAGGGTTGTATTGATGGTTTTAATTATTATAATTCTGTAAATACATACTTGTTACCGTCGCGAATCATGTTTTATTCAACATACAACGATACTGACTTGCAAATTGCAAAAAACGTAAGAAAAATTGAATTTCGCGGGCTTCTCTGGCTCTTCTCCTTTAAACTTATGCAGAAAACTTAAAACATAGTCAATGAATAATTATTATTTACTTACGGTTGTAAATTACCAAATTCGAATAAATAGTACAGACATAGAGCTACTACAATCTGTCAAATTTCTTTAATAGATTTCCAACTTTATCGCTAAAGCATTAAGGTTCAAGGATAATTGAGAAAATTTGGGTAGCTTGACCTGCTGGCGTCTGTACAAGGACAAAAAGAAAGAGCAACGTTGTATTTTATTCAATTTTTGGATTATGGACTAGGGAGGAATTTGAGACCTTTCCTAATAAAATAATAATAATAGCGGTACTTCTGGACACGGCTCGCATTGTCAGGAGGTTCCTCTCTCCAGAGCCCTGACCACCGGTAGCTTGGACCCTGCTCCCGATACCGGTGGGCTACATTTTTTTTTTATTTTTAAATGTTTTTATACTTTTTATATTCTAATATTTAAAAATATAATTCATATGTTTACACTGAAATAAAGGAAAATAATAATAAAGTTTATTCTTCAAAAAAGTAAAATATTCAATGTGACGGATTCGGTGAGCCACAAACTAAGCATTGCTTGTATCTTGTGGCTTAAATAAAATAGTTAATACACTGATGTTGAAAATCCACTTAAAACATGTAGTGATACTTAAGCGCTCATACCACGAGCGACGCGCGTCAATGGTAGAGGCAACTGCAGCAGTCCACAGCATGCCGCTCGTGTAATTGAGCACCGTACTGAAATACACGAGGGTCGCGTTGCCGACGGCAGCCGCCGAAGCGTCGACGTCAGTAGTTCGGTCAACCGGACTAACAACCGAACTACTGCTACTAGAGGCAGTTGCCTCTGCCGTTGGCATGTGTTGCTCTTGTGTATAATAATAATAATAATATTTTATTCAGTATTCAATTGGTAAAATATTAACATAAAGTCTTAGAAATAACTTACAAAGGTATAATAATGTTAGATGCCTGTACTAGGATAAACCTGTATCACAGGCGGCATGAGCATACTTTATGATAATTGTAGGACAATAAAATTCTTAACAATATTTAACATAAGAAGTCTTGATATAATGACAAAAAATTATTAATTCGTTATTTTATACCTAGTTTACTTAAATACTATTTACCTTAAAGATTAAAATAACAAAAAGTCTTATATACGTAATTATTTAGTTTGCGTAAAATAAAGTTTCTTGCACTTTATAATGTAGGTAAACACACATGATTTGATTTTGCGTCAGCAGAAATTGGTAAGTGGGCTAAAGTCAATGTTGCACAAAATTAAATCACGTTCGAGGCAATGTGTTTATTCGAGCTGCGGGCGACTAATGTGCTTAAACATCAAAAAAATCGAGTGTTTGTAGGCCAGTGCAGTGTTTAGCTGAGTTAGCAGCAGGCATTCATCACGGAAGTCTGGCCTTAAGTATGACGATCTAGGCTCCCTCGTAGTCGATGGAGTTAATGTACCTGTATTCCGCTATTTTCCTTGCAGGGCACTCAGCATCTCCCGTTTTGTGGTTATTGGGCTTTTTAAAGCGAGAGCAAGTCGCACATTTCGGTGTGTCCACTTTCTTCGCGCACTCTGACATCGGGTGTCCTTCTTCACCGCAGTGGCCACAAGTAGATTTCAGCTCTCTGCATGTTTTTGCTGCGTGACCATATTGTTGGCATTTGTAGCATCTGGTAACCAGAGTGAAGTCCCTAACAGGGCATGACGTCCAATTTATAAAAAGCCTTGATTGGGATAATAGGGCTTTACGTATATTGGCTGTAACTTCAATGACGTAATTACAGGTCGACGCATCTTTTTTCCCAGATTTGTGGCTTAATTTAACCACGCTCAAAAAGGACTCCATAGGCATTGCTGGAAACTTGTCGGCTACGTTTTGTTCATAAATGCACCTGAAGACTTCAGTTTCAGCCAAAGTAGTCGGCACACCTACAACCACAATCCGAGGTTTGCGCTTGCTTGGTTCGTCGGCGGTAAGTCCGGATGTAGAGAGCTGGACTGCGTGCTTGAGTTTGTCAGCATCATGTTTGGTCTCTGTACTAATAATAACGCCTCCATTTTTGGTCTTTCGGACACCACGTACATGCAGCTTCATTTGATCAGGGCGAATGATTTTTTGCACGAGGTCTTTTGTTTCGTCGCTTGACTTCAATTTATCGTTAGGATAAATAGCTACAGAGCTTAGATTGTTTGGTCGAACGAAATCATTTGCTCCCTTCTTCACCATATCGGCAAACGAAGCATTTCCCGCAGAACCAGAGTCCTTAATCGTCTGCTTGAGCTCCAAAATATGTTCCGTAAGGTCGCACTTTTCCTGAAGGGCATCAACCGCGTTATACGCGTGAACGGCTTTCTGCTTGAGCGACTGGTATAGGACTGCCATTTGTGAGGTTCCAGATCCTACTTTACGGCACAGGGTAGAAATTTTCATTTTCTGCTCCAAGTTGAGTTTGCCATCCGCGGCAATAGCGCAAATTTCATTTAAGTGCTGTTCAATGGCTGACATCCATTTTTGAATCTCGGGCGTTGAAACAACATCAGCCGTGACTGACTCAAGGGCTGGCTTCCGCGACGTCGTCTTCGACGGCGAGGAGGGGCTGTTATCCATTTTATAATTTTTACTAATTCGTGTCCATTATTCACTGAAACTACACACTAAGCAAATTTACAGTTGCATTACGTTGGTAATGCACTAAAGGAGGTCACTATTTTTAAAGTAGGTGATTATTAAATATTGTTAACGAGCACGTCTGTACACTGCGAATGACCACGACGCCCTGCCTGTATGCATCATCATCTGCCTAGCCTTTTCCCAACTATGTTGGGGTCGGCTTCCAGTCTAACCGGATGCAGCTGAATACCAGTATTTTATATGAAGCGACTGCCTATCTGACCTCCACAACCCAGTTACTGGGTAATACGATACCCCTTGGTAAGACTGGTTGTCAGACTTTCGGGCTCCTAACGACCCGTAACGATTGTCAAAGATCCACGAATGACAGCCGGGACCAACGGCTTAACGTTCGGCTAACGCTCTTGTGTATGCATGCGTAACGGCTAACGCTCTTGTGTATGCACGCTAAGTAAATTTTAGTTCACCAAATGATTATGTATAATCATTTGGTGAACTCTAATGTATGAATTTAGTTAGTAGCTGTAGCTACTAATCTAATTCCGAATTTATCATTCAGCCGAAAGTCCACTGCTGGACATAGGCCTTCCCTAAGCACCGCAACTTCGACCGGTTCCGTGCTTCCCGCATCCGGTGGATTCGGGAAGGTCATCGGTCGACCTTGTGGGACGCCTTCCACGCTACGAAAATAAAATTCCGAATTACGTAAACCAAACAAATAACTTCCTTTTCTATTATTTATTACATTATTAATAGTTAATTATTATGAATTTATCAATACCAATCTTGCGCTAGCAGAACTGATTCAATTAGTAACTCTGTGTAGTGTTTGGCTAAAGTAGACTCAACCTTCATGGGGTACTGTTTAAAATGTTACAATAAAATTCCTCCCCACATACTCCAACTGAATGAAACGAAATTTAAATCTTGTATTAAACGCACACTATGTAGCCAAGCATATTATAAGTTAGGGGATTACATCGCTGACAAAAATGCTTGGCTCAATTCTGGTCCAGCTCCACAGGGGCGCTTAAACTAATTAGCATTCGGAAACATTGTTGGAGCTGCGGAACATTGGAAGAAAACTATATTTGCATTGTATAAACTCAATTGTTTAGTATTGTATAATTGCATAGCACACGTGTGAGCACTATGTACTTTCTATAAAGCTACCATTTACTGGGTACGTCTTTCATTGACTTAAATGTGCCCTGGCGGCTGAGAGTATGTCATGCTCACTCTAATGTCTCGCTGGTGGTGGCGTGTGTGTTGGATCATTAAGTTCCCTTCAAAATGGTTGAGCTGAATGGTGCTGATCCATACGTCATGTTCGTGAACGGGCGCCGTCAGTAGGGACTGGTCATCTCTTAGCTGCCACGGCTTATTGTAATTTTTAATTTCTGAATTGTTTTTATGTTTTCTATAACGGACGCTTTTAACGTGCACGTCTTTTCTACATCGTTCTCACATGGTTAATTTCAACACGAATGATGTAATCAAATATTTTGTAAGAATTTTATGATTTAAAAGAGTGTCCATGGAGTTTCTTGCCCGTTCTTCTCCATAGGTACCTACGCTTTGGAATGGGCAACTAGCTTCATCTTTCTGACTGACCGACCCTTTGACAATTCAAAAGTGCCTGTAATTGGTTTAGTTGAATTAAATGATTTGAGTTTGAGTTTGAGTTTGAGGTCACCAAGATACAGGCTGTGCCTAGTTTGGGACCCGCTGTTAAATCAGTCAAGTCTTCTGTTGGTTAGAACTGCATGCTAAATACTTGTATGTTTGTGAACTATGTGTAAATTGTAATAAATAAATAAATAAATAAAAATTTTCTTTTCACAGGTATGCGTGCCCCAGCTACGAGCGCCACTTTTAGGTCAAAACTACCCACTACTAGCAAACCTATTAAGAAACATACTATTAAAAATGGCTGACAACATTAGAAGCTCCTAATATCGAAATTATGTTAAAGTGAATGGTTTGAACTCAAAATTATAGCAAT
This sequence comes from Apamea crenata, assembly GCA_949629185.1. Lineage (NCBI taxonomy): Eukaryota > Metazoa > Arthropoda > Insecta > Lepidoptera > Noctuidae > Apamea > Apamea crenata. The sequence goes on along the minus strand of OX451353.1, from coordinate 2,246,323 downwards.
TGATTTTTTTACTGGCACGTATTTATTTGAACCTCAAATAATTCCCATTTGCTTTCCTAATAATATTATTGAAAAGTCTAATATAATGAATGCGCCTCTTTTTGTGAACCCCAAATAATTCTTGCGCCGCGCATTGGTGGCCATGTGGTATCGACCCCAATTTACGAGATGGGTCGTGGGGTTGAACCCAGGACCCCACGCTCAGCAATCGCGCTTGCGGACCACGAGACCAACGGGGCAGTTAGTTACTAAAGAGGTACATACAGAAGGTCAATAAATAGAGTATCGGTAAAATATTTCCCTATTTTTACGGTTTCGATTTTATTTTCGTTCATTTCCCGTGACACTATCAATATGTGTTGGTTCTAGTGGTTTACCTAAAGGTTTTCCTTTCACCAGACATGTACGAGGTAGCTCATCGGTGAAACTGTAGTAAAGCTGTTAAGATGTGCTGTACACGTAGGTATGTGAAAATCTTATTTTTGTTGAACCCTCTTCCACAAGAGCCAAGTCTCTTGCTTGCATATTAAACACATCTACTGCTATATATAGAGGATTATGATATGATTGGCGTTGAACTTTTTTTTGTCAGTTACCTATGTAATTTGGTTGTGTATTGTGCCGGTAGCTTGTGTAAGCCAAGTCTGCCGGTGAAAACGAGAACTTGTGATAGAAAATTGCCACGATGTAAACTCCTTAAAAATCGCTTCTTTCCACTTGACTAGCAAATCCTCGGGTCTCGGCTACGTCTTCTGGTACGCAATCGCCACTCCAGAACCTTTCGGCCCCATCGGCTGGGACGGAAAATTATAGCCGATATTATTTTATTCGAAAAAATAATAAATAAAAATAAATAATAATAGTAAATATACTACTTACCCCACTTACGAGCTGAAAAATGATGTAAAAATCCAAGAATTTTATTGCTCCGATGAAATAACAACTTGTAAGTTTTATTTTGTGTTTGTGTTCTTTTTAAGCGTCATGTTTACCGCAAATTAAAGTATTTTCTTTCTCTTTAGGGTTCCGTACTTCGAAAGGAAAAAACGGAACCCTTATAGGATCACTTTATTGTCCGTCCATCCGTCTGTCTGTCTGTCTGTCAATACCCTTTTTCTCAGGAACGCGTGGAGGTATCAAGCTGGAATTTATATCAATTACTCAAGTCTACTGACCCTTGGAGCTGTGAAAAAATCCAACTTCTCTCTTCTGCCAACGCAATCAAAAGATACAGCCGTTTATGTCGCAAATTTTCGACACTCGCAAGGGAATCAAAACCTACAGGGTACTTCCTGTGAACTCAGAATCTTGAAATTTGATACGAAGCAACCTCGTATTGCACAGATAAAGGAAAAATTGCGAAAACCGTAAATTATTAGTTACATCATATAATAAAAATATTTTTAATAATTTTAAATTGTACGAAACCCTCGGTGCGTGAGTCCGACTCGTACTTGGCCGGTTTTTCTTTCTTTATAAGCAGTAGTGGGCTATACGTTTTTCAGTACCAGCAGTAAAACGTCACCTCGCAAAAATAAAAGTTAAATAAGACGCCTTAAAGTTAGTTTTATTAGAAAATTTAGAATCATTTGCAGTTTTATGTACTGGTACTGTAGGAGTAATGGAATGAGGGTACTAAAAGTACCGAGTTGGTACTTGCAGTAGTGGATTCACTAATTCTGTGTTTGTTTTTTACTGCTGATGAAAGTTGCCTAGAAGATGTATTTTGGTCTCCAATTTACAAGAAACAAAATGGATGTGTTTCAATGATGTAACATTTCACTAAGATGCAATAGTTTTTAAAACGACACCCTTATTTACTTAACACAAATCAATCACAATTTGAATTATATGGAAGGCTACTGCTAATCATTGCTTCATAATATGTCAAAAATGTATCTGCTCAACAACGTAAATAACGCAATGAATGTTAATGAACTGTCAAAATTAAAGCCATTGCTATTGCTAGTATGTTACGCAATTACCCCATAGGTTTGTAAAAGCCTTGCTAATATAAAATTGAAGTAGGTATAGTCGTATTTTAAATGTATAAGGTTGAATGTCACTTGCACGTTTTGAAACGTTAAGGTCTATAGTTGCTTTATTATCAACTAGCTGCGCCTCACGGTTTCACCCACGTAAGTTTCGATCCCATAGGAATATCGGGATAAAAGTAGTCCTATATGTTAATCCTGGTTATAAACCATCTGTGTACCAAATTTCATCCAAATCTGTTCAGTAGTTTTTGCGTGAAAGAGTAACAAAAAACAATTCATCCTTCCATACAAACTTTCACGTTTATAATAATAGTAGGAAGTAGGATTTGCAGGCTAGATAGTTTTATGTTTGGTGAAGTTTCAATTTACTGAGAGTTTTGGTCAGAAGTGGCAACACAAATATTACGAGGTCGAGTTGCGTAGTCTGGTTGTTACTTTCGTATTGACCTGCTCGATGGCTAGTGGGACCAACAATTTATTGCTAATTTAAAAGATTTAACTTTTACATTAGTAATAAATTGTTGAGCAACCTTGTATTGCACAGATAAAGGAAAAATTGCGAAAACCGTAAATTCTTAGTTACACCAACAACAACAACAACCAACAATCAACAACAATTTATTGCTAATAAAAATGATTTAACTTTTATATTAGTAATCAATTGTTGGTTCCCCAGCTACATGACCTGTTGGTACGTTAGAACCGCTGTTACTTTTTGACTGTTACTTTGCAGTGATTCGGTGGAATATACCGTTGGCGTCGACAGGAGTTAATTCAGCGAAGCCTCGCGAGACACCTATACGATCGCGACTCTAACTGTGGATCGTAAACTGGGAATTTTGTCTAGGGTTGGCAAGAGAGCTGAAAATGAAAGTCTACGAACTTAGTTTTGGCTTACTTGACAGTGATACTTTTGCACACTAGTAGGACGATTAAGTGGTGTAATAAATAATAATAATAAATAAGCCATTTATTCCATATTTCTAAGTTACATTTCAAATGTTATTAGTAATTTGTTAGTAAGTTTGTTTAAATTATGTTAGTAAGATTAGTATCTTTAATTGAAATATGGACCCCTGTTAGGGTAAAGGCCTCCTCCATCTTGTTCTATAATTCCCTATTCCTACCAGAATTTATCCATTCAATTCCTGTTACTTGAATAATATCATCAGCCCACCATCTCATTGGCCTGCCAACCTGTCTTTTTCCTATTGGGCCTTTCCATCTTGTGGTTTCAATGGTCCATCTTTTATCGGTATATCGGGATATGTGTCCTTTTAAGTCCTATTAAGTGGTATAGGGTTATCTTATTTCGTCCATTCCTGACTGCATTCCGTAATAAACTCAACATAAAACATCACACATTTTATTTCCCAATAAAGTTGGCATGGCTAAGAGTACACCCAGAATCCGCCAGTTATGGTGTCCCACGGAAAAAAAAAAGTGTAAACGTGTATGTGGATATCCCTTATAACCCATTTACTGACGCCATGAGAAGAAACTCTCTCGCACTATCGTCAGAAGCCTTAAATACCTTTGCCAAAATAAAAATAAAAAACGTGTGAAAAAATAAGGAAAAAATTGTTTTTTTTTTACAGCCGCCATCTTGGATTTTCATTTTGAACTCACTCGGTTCAGCACTCGAAAAGCATAAAAACATAAAAACTATCTCTCACTCTCTCAGTCTCTTTGTGTTACATTTATAATTAAAAGTCGCATGGAGGGGGCATATAACGCTTTCTCGTTACTTGCCAATTTATACCAGTTTACTCCTACTAAAAGCTCCAAAGAACTTCGTTCCAATATTTCTTAGTGATACTTTAAAGAAAATAAAATAAACTGAATACCAAATATAAGTGCTCCTAAATGAGCACTTATATTTGAAGATACTACGCCATCTGTCACACAGTCCGTGCCACGTGACGAGGGTTCCCAGATCGTCTGGATATTGTATACACGGTTCGATTTAAGTACACGCCTACATACCTTAGGGCTAGAGCTGATTTAGGGCTGCGCAGCACTTAGTTAGGGTCTTACGGAGGCTATGTCGTGACACAACAACACATGTGTCACAAGGCTAAGCGTTTGGGATGTGATAAATGTTTTTTTAGGAATACCGTCTTTAATAAAAACACCTTTTTGTTGAGTACCACCGATATTCAAGAATCTGTTATTTGGCGTTTGTGTAAATGCACAATGTGGCTACGTCAGTTTGACACGAATTTGGCACGTCATGAGCTCCTATTAACTTGGCCGCATGAGCTCGAAAGTAGTTCGGGCTTATCTAAACCAATATTATAGAGAAAAAAGATTTCATTTTTTGTAGGTTTTGTTACGCTTGTAAGCTAAAACGACAGACCATATCCTCCCCTCTCCTACATACACACGCACACACACACACAGGACATAAATAGTTTTTATCCCGATATTCCCACGGCATCGTGACATATACGGGTGCAACCGCGGTGCGCAGCTAGTCCAAAATAAACGCAAGTCTAAAACCGGAAATATTAAAAGATGATTTGCAAGGAAACAGCCGAGCGATTCTGTAAAAGTGGCACCGTGAAAACTCAGGTGAAGTGAGCGTGGAGTGAGCTGTCAATAGTGGCAATCCCTAAGCATTCGTTGGAATGACAGCTCACTCCACGCTCGCTTCTCCTAAGTTTTCACCGTGATATGGTTACAGAATCGCACTGCAGTATACCTAGTAGTAGCCAAAGTATTAGTCACAGATCACGTACAATTCACCCAAGAACCCTTTAACTCGGCGAACAAACAAAAGTACGACACCTTAACATTCAAGTGCGGTTCAAAATGCTTGCCGTCGACGAGCACAGACGAGCACTCGAGCACCTGAACACGAGAGCGATTGGCTCGAGTACTTGCACTAAGCTGCTCGTATTTGCTCTTTTTGTGCTCGTGAATATGGAAATAGAATTTCTGGCTTATGGTATGTTAGTGATCCGTTCCAGCTTCGCACGGCTTAACGCTTTAACGACAACAAACATCGAGATTTCTTTAATAAATGTATCAATCAACTCAGTCTATATTAGTCCACTGCTGGACATAGGCCTCCATCCAATTTGACTCAGCCGCCTTCTTCAGGTCGTCCGTCCATCTAGGCGGGGGGGCGTCCCACACTACGCTTGCCGATACGCGGTCTCCACTCCAGCACTCATCTGCTCCACCGGCCGTCGGTCCTTCGACAAACATGGCCACCCTACAGTTTGTTTACCCTGTAAGTTATGTCGGTAACTCCGGTTCTTAAATGTATGTTTAATAGTAATAGCAACAGCGCAACAGATTTTGATGCTGTATTTACCATCATTTAGAGATAATACCATCTTAATTATATGGAAGACCGCATCAAAACTGTTGTACAGCTTAGAAGAATAACGCGGCCGCCAGACACGAAAAGCGAATTTAATCTGTAATAATATAATAAAGCTGATGAGTTTTGTTTGTTTGAACGCGCTAATCTTTGAAACTCCCAGTCGGTAAAAAAAATATTTTTGCATTTGATACCCAGTTCTTGAGTGAGTTCTGAGTTAACATCACGCTAGGGCCCTATGGAGCCGAGTAAAAAGAAAAGTAAGTCAGAAAGAAAGGTAAGCGGAAGCGAAGTAAAAGCGCGGGCGGGCGATGCGATGCGACGGGGTGAGTCTGGAGAGCAATATAATAAAGGTTACAAATTTAATTTGACTTGACATAATATGACGTGAACCAATATCTGTACCTTTTTGAGAGAAATTAAAATAATATTATTAAAATATTATTATAATAAATTACACCCAGACGAAATCGCGAGCAGAAGCTAATTTATAATTTATGGTGGTATGATGGTACAAATGCATGCTATGTGTTTAATCGACTTTGTCTCTGCCCATAGATTATAAGTAAGCATCAATACAAAACAATCTGCTAATATCTGCTGCCAGTAAACTACATGAAGCCGCTTTTGGCATCCTTACAATTGTTTGTCTGTAAAAACAATATCGTATACAAGATCCCTAAGGAAGATACAGTTTAAGTGCTAGCAACAAAACAATTGTCGACATTTTACAAGCTTTTTTACACGTCGCCTTTGTGACATCCTTAGGGAACAATATCATATCTATGACCCTGACAGATGCTTCCAAAGGTGATGGGATTTTGATGGCACACTCTTGTAGTAACATTACTACAGAGTATTTCGTCTAGAACGCCTGGGAAATCACGTCTGTGCCATGGAAACCGTTTTGTGTGACTTTGAAAAGGTCAGACGGGAAAGTAATTTTGTGGAGGTAGTAGTGGTTTTAAATTGTTTTGTAGGGCCTGGTTTTATAGGTACCTGTGGAGGTGCTTTATATAGTGTTAGCGTGATTAACAATTGCTTAGAAGAAAGATTTGGTTATTTTAAAGTTTATTAAAAATTAGTTTGAAGCAAACAACTAGAATACTAATCCTAATTAATATTATAAATGCAAAAGTAAGTTTGTTTGTTTCTTTGTTACCTTTTCACGCCTAAACCACTGAACCAATCATCCACAAATTTTGTATATACGTTGTCAGGTGTAGAGAAACGGACATAGGATACCTTTCATCCCGAATAAAAGGGCTGCTCCCGAGGAAAATAACAATAACGTTATTATGATAATACTCGTAGATGGCGCTACGTGTCTTTCGAATCATGATTTGACTGTCAAATTATACATAATTAGCCTGGCATGCCGGTTTCCTCACGACGTTTTCCTTCACCGTTTATAGAGCAGTGGTGATGAAATAATTTACACAAAGTAAAGCGCCCTGGTTAACTTTACTTTATGGATTTTTATTATCTGCAATAAATAAAATTATTATTATTATGTCGTTTATTTATTTAAAGGTCTTATTTTATTACATTTTTAAATATTAGTATAAAAAAAAATAACATTTAAAAATATAAAAAAATAGTGATCCACCGGTGGCGGGAGCAGGGTCCAAGCTACCGGTGGTTAGGGCTCCAGAGACAGAAACCTCCTCACAATGCGAGCCGTATCGAGGAGTACTGCCTTCTGAATCAGGCCCTTGATCCAACCGCCTAACGAGAGCCTCGATAGATGTTGATCGAGGCTTTCGGCCATCAGGCCATTGGCCGATACGACAATCGGCACAATGATAGTCGAGCTCACATTCCACATGTCAACAACCTCGTGTGCTAAGTCAAGATATTTGATTTGTTTATCTTTCTCAGCTTTCACGAGGTTCCCGTCATGTGGAATGGTAACATCGACAATCATTGCGCGGCGCACTAATCGATCTATCACCACTATATCAGGTTTGTTGGCGACAACAGTCCTGTCAGTGATGATAGACCGATCCCAGTACAACGTGACATGGTCATTTTCGAGAACTGGGTCGGGCACATACTTGTAATATGGTACCTCAGAGTCGACAAGTTTATATTTCAAAGCAAGTTGCTGGTGAATAATCCTGGCGACTTGGTTATGCCTGTGCAAGTACTCGCTGTTAGCCAGACGAGAACAACCAGAGATAATATGTCTGATGGACTCACCCGGACGGTGGCATGCCCGACACACGTCAACCGTCCCGTCCTTCATAATATATCTCCGGTAGTTATTCGTCAAGATAACTTCGTCCATAATTGCACAGACAAAACCTTCAGTTTCCCCGAAGAGGTCACCAAAACGTAGCCAGGATACGGACGCTAAGAAATCTACATCGGGCTCATGAAGAGCCCGATAGAAGCGCCCGTGAAGCTCCTTGCTTTGCCATACCTTCTTGCGGTCATCGGTAGTAAGTACTACAGGTTTGCGCCAGTTCTCTTTCGCCATGGAGAGCGGGGTGAGTCCCTTGTCCACTGCGACCACATCACGGTGCATACCCACTTCGGTTTTTAGAAAATATTCCCTGAGACTGCACACCTCGCGGTTGTGGAGGGTCTTCGCATTATTATTATTATTATTTACTGATGGTTGGACAATTGCAATCGTAATCGTAATCAACCAGCCTCCTACACTCATGTATTTTGATTTTGAAATTAGGTTCCGGTTGGTTATTTTTGTATATTGAGAAGCAAATATAATTTGTTTTGCTCGTGTTTAACGTAAGGAGATTTGTTTTTAGCCATGAAGCCATTTGTAACATACCTTTTCTGTGTTGGATTTGGTTTCAGCCCAGGTTGAGCCAGTGAAGACGATTGCAGTGTCGCCGGCATATAAAAGTATTTTTGCCTTACTAATTAACATATTACATAAGTCGTTTATATTTGTTAAGAATAGAGAAGGACCCAGAACGCTTCCCTGAATCTTATAAGGGTTCCGTTTTTCCTTTTTGGGAGGGAGCCTTAAAAACACCAAATACTGAATGAGGTCAGTGTTTGTGTTTATTTATTTAAAGATTTTTTTTTTTTTTTGTACCAATTTGCAGAAACAAATATAATCTATCATCTTACTCTTGCCAAGATGTTTCCAACTCATTTATTTGTAAATGAAACCTTAAAACTGAATATAAATTTTTGAGAATTAGACAACTGTATTTTATCACTCGTACTGTCGTTACCGCGGTTGGGTAGGTTTATAGTTTACAATATCATTACTACGGGATAGCGCGTAATGAAATACTAAACTCGATCGTAAACTGTGAAATTGTTGCCTTTAAACTTGAAACTGTTTGGTTTGTTTTACAGTGTAACATATATTATGTAGAAACCCTGCATTGGCAATAAAATTACGAACTTTTGTATCAACTGGTATCCGTTATTTAACCCCATTAGAGGTAATTAAAAAAATCTTCTTTAGTGCTTGCCTTCGTTATAAAAGAAACTCATATCAAAAATTCATGCTTCTACACTAAATTCACTGACTGACAACGCACAACCTACACCGCTGGGGTTAAGGATGTGCGTTGTCTGTCAGTAAATTTAAGATTTTTATTAAGTAGATGCTTATTGACGTCATCATACATATTATGCACTAACAAAGATACTACGTCAACGTCTAGCTAAGCCTTCGTATTTGTGACGATGCTTGAGTAAGTCCAGCGAGCTCTAGGTAGCCAGGCCCAGTACGGATTTTGCTGACTGTCTAAGGCATAAGGCACCTGGCTCACCGCCGACGAGGAAACGACTAGCTTGCAACGATTTTCTCACCCGCGAATACTCGTTTGCCGCAGTGACAAGAGCCGAAGAGATTACTCGCTTAGCGATGCTCGCTTTGCGGACAGAACACTCGCTGAGAGACTCACGCTTGGTAACATATACCGGCGAGTAATTTCTCGTTGCTCACCAACTCGCCTTTATTTGAAAGCTCTACTCGCTTCTAACTTCTACTTTCTCATAATATAGATCAAGCCGATACGAGAGCATGAAAAAACGATAGCCATGTTAACTCATTGAGGTGCGTTTATCTCAGCGGCGGATTTTGATTACTTATCAACAAAACGCTAAAACCAGAAATACCAACATGTGCTTGGCCATGTGCCGCTTGATTATAGAACTCTAATCAAATGCAGGCCACTGCTAGAAATAGATCTCTCTCAATAACGGGAGTTGTAAATGTATTAGCACCACGCTGTTATTCAAACGGGTGGCTGACCAAAGCAACGATTCTCTCGCATCAACGACTCAGCTGTTTGTGACAGCTTATTTTACGCCATTCCTAATATAGACGAACAAATTAATGAAACATTTAGATTTTAGGAATTAAGAAATGAAAGAAAGAAAATACATTTATTTGCAGCAAACATGACGCATAAAAAGAACATAATCACACAAAAAAAAAGAAGTTGGGGTAAATATGCGCCACATTCACGCAAAACAGATATCGCTCAGCGTAATGCTAAGACCCTATACATACGAGTATAATATACGAGACAGAACACAAGCGCTGGTTTTCAGCGGCAGCCGGCGTAGCATGCAATAAGATATAAAATAAATACAACAACAATCAAAACATATAAAATAAAATAAACCAGTGCTACATATCATTAGACACAAACCAAAAAAAAAACAACAATCAAAACATGAAATAAAATAAAATAAACATAAATTAAAAAAAAAGATGGTGAAACATGAAATATAATTATGATGTGGTAACATTCCGGGCAACAAATCTCGCGCCGCCGGGCATTAAAATGAAAATGTGTGGCAATGACTTGACCCTTAACTTAACCTTTATAGAGGAAGGGTCCTTACAGTGCAATACTCGGAATGTACAGACCCCATCGGCCTATTTATTAATACTTTTAATTACTTATCGGAATTCTCGATATTCCAGAAAGTATTTGAAAGGTATTACCAATGTGTATGAGATTGGATCAAGAAGTTTTAGTTGCTTTAGAAATCTGTAAGCCCCTCATAAGATGGCATACAAAGCTGGGAGTTGGAAATTTGGAATTTAAAGAGAAAGTAAGAAAGAAAAAGTTTTTGTTTGGATCGGAAGATAAATATAATTATGTAAGTACACAAACCAAATATTATGATTTAAAACATTGAAAACAAATCTGCCTAGCCTTTTCCCAACGATGTTGGGATAAGCTTCCAGAGTAACCAGCTGCAGTTGAATTCCAGAATTTTTCATGTAAAATTTTTTTACCTCCACAACCTAGTAACCGGGTAATACGATACCCCTTCGTAAGACTTTCGGGCTTTTGATGACCCGTAACGACTATTACAGATCCACGAATGACAATCCGGACCAACGACTTAACGTGCTTTCCGAGACACGGAGGAGTTGGTTTGCTACGCTGACGACACGCTGGTCCTGGCGCAGGGGAGGTCACACCAGGCGGCGGCCGAAGCAGCGACACGCGGGGTTGCGACAATCGTCGAGAGGATCCGGCAATTGGGACTCGAGGTGGCATTGCACAAGTCTGAGGCCATGTGTTTTCATGGTCCTCGGGACGCTCCACCGTCGGGTTCACAGATAATGGCGGGAGGGGTTCACGTCGGCGTCGAGCTGACGATGAAGTACCTGGGACTCGTCCTCGACAGCCGGTGGAACTTGGCTGCCTTGAGGCGGCTCCTGCCCAATCTAGGGGGACCAAACGCCTCCTGCCGGAGGCTCTATGCGGGGGTCGTGCGGTCCATGGCCCTTTATGGGGCACCAGTGTGGGCGCGTTCCCTGAGGCTGCGACCAGCCCGCCGGTTGAACGCGTCCCAAAGGGTCATGGCTGTCCGAATGATCCGAGGATACCGCACGGTCTCCGCGGAGGCGGCGAGCCTCCTTGCCGGATTGCCGCCATGGGATCTGGAGGCCAAATTCCTCGCCCACATATGGGAGTGGCGAGAGGAGGCAAAACGCCGGGGTGTTACTCCGCTGCCGCGAGAAATCACGGTACAGCGGACAGAGCTCCGGCGGGATCTCATAGCGGTATGGAGAGTGCGATTGTCGCAACCCAGTGCTGGGCACGCCACAATAGCGGCGATAAGTTCCCTCTTTGAGGAGTGGCTAGAGAGGCGCCATGGCGCCCTCACCTTCCTCCTGACGCAGGTCCTCAACGGACACGGTTGTTTCGGAAGGTGTCTGTTCAGGATAAAGCGGGAGGAAACCCCAGGGTGTCACCACTGTGTGGATCGCCCGGAGGACACGGTGGAGCATACGGTGGAGGTCTGCCCGGCTTGGGCGGAGCACCGCCGTGTCCTCGTGGCGGCGATCGGCGGCGGCGATCTCTCGCGTCCGGCCCTGGTCCAGGCCATGGTACGGAGCGAGAGTGAATGGGAGGCCGTTACCTCCTTCTGCGAAACAGTAATGCTCGCGAAGGAGGAGGCGGAGCGCGTGAGGGAGAGGCAATCTCTGCGCCCTCACGCACCTAACCACCGCAGGAGACGCCCTGGACGGGAGTCAATAGCCGACTCCCAGCCACCGTAGGTGCGGGCCTGCGGGCGGTGAGTAATGGGTAGCTCACCGTCCGATCAGGACCAGGCCCGTGTCGGACGGCGCGTTGTGTTTCACGCGCGCCTCAAAGAGATGTCAGCAAATGGAGGGGCCCGATAGGGCCGAAGCCTGCCAGGGCGGCGGGATCGTCCGAAAGGGTTACCGCTGCCCTGGAACAGAAAGGGCTAAGGAAGGAACACGGGTGGGTTTTAGTCAGTAAGAGTCTGACACTCCCTTCCGCTCCACCCAGAGCGGGAGGGGTCATTTGATGATTTCCCATCCAAAAAAAAAAAAAGGCACGGAGGAGTCTCGGTACGTAAAAACGGTCACCCATCCTCGGAATAACCCCGGCAAGCGTAGCTTAACCCCGTACGGCTGTTATAGCTAAGCCATGAGCCCCTCCTTATCCACAAGCCTCTCCCATAAACAACAGTACCTATGAAAAAAGTCTTGTAACTTCAACGTCAGTTTTAAAACCTCAGTCCCCTGAGTATTTCCAGAATCAGAACGCCTAACTTGAGAATATTACCATTACAAAATACAAACACCAGGATTGCACCACTACAAATTCTGACCACATAACGAGACTGTATCACCAACTCCCAAGCAAAATTATATCATCAGAACTCGATTCCTTACAATCGTCCCCTCCCATGGGGATGCAAACTATTGACACAGAATAGATATAGGTACAGAAGGTCAACTCCACACAACGAGCGAGAGCACAGATAAACACGCTTCACGTACAGGCCCCGTTCACGGCCTTGAGTGATGCGAATTGAGTCAAACGACACGCACGCACGTCTCTTGTTTCTGTCCATCGCTCCACTTCACACTAATTTTCTCATTTGTTTTCTCCGCAATCGCTGTCACAAGACGCGTGTAGCTTTTGGCCACGGGGATAGCGAGCAAGCTCACTCACGACTGGCATTCGTATGAGATCGCCGTACATAAGCGTCTATATGCACGTGCGCCTGTTTCCGCTCGCTGTAAGAAACCAGCCTTGTAGGGGCTCGTGTCTAAGTAACAATAGCCGCACGGGTCGATCGATCAGGTTAAGCCACGCTTGCCGCGGTGGGTCCGTGGATGTGTGACCGTCTTCATATACCAAGAGCCCTCCTTGCAAAAGCCCGAAAGTCTGACAACCAGTCTTACCAAGGGGTATCGTATTACCCAGTAACTGGGTTGTGGAGGTCAGGTAGGTAGTCGCTCCATGTAAAATACTGGTATTCAGCTGCATCCGGTTAGACTGGAAGCCGACCCCAACATAGTTAAGAAAAGGCAAGGCAGATGAGCGTAAAAAAGCAACCCTCTGTACCTTTCTATTCCGTGTTATCGAACAGCGGCAAACCGATCCGGATTCCGATTGGGAAGCAATTGAATCGGTCGCTGCGTTAGTTCCGGCTATTAGCTATTCATAGCTTCGCACTGGACGACGGACCTGAAACATTGGTTTTATGGCCAATGTAATGTCTTGCAGCCTCAGCAATTTTAGATGGGCGATAGAGAGAATTTTTAAAATGGTTTAGAAGGAGATATTGATACCTAGGATTAAAAGTTTCTTTAATTTTTACTCGTTGTTTAAAGTAGTAATGTTGATAGTATTGCGAGCAATTTTCATCATCAGCCTGTAGCAGTCCACTGCTGAACATATGCTTCTCCAGCTGCACGCCATTGAGCTCGATTTTTGGCCGGTTCTACGGCAGTATACCCGGCTCGTTGCCACTTCAGCTTGCTTATTCTACCAGCTATGTCGATAAGTAATTTTACTGTGTGCAATTTATTTTCAGAAATGTGATTTTATACTGACTGGAGGAGCAGCAAAAGCCATTTGTAGATGCAAAAAAAAACCTAATCAGAAAAAAGATAGAGCCATACTTTCGTTTACATGTTTTACTCAATCTCTAAAGTAAACACTTTTAGAAGGTTTTATTATACAAGGCGGCAGTCGTAAATGAGAATAATATATAGTATTGCACGTACATCTTTACAAGTTCATGTTGGGACATAAATATTTACGCAGGATGCCTATCTTCTGGTTAGTCAACGGAATTTCATCTAGGGATGGTGTCATATTGAGTTGGATGAAGAAACTGACACACTTTTTATTTGTGTTATACTGCTAGACGATTTTTCGTGTGGTTATCAATACAGTGGTGCCTCCTCATCATTTAAAATTGTGTAAAGAGCCTCTGCGAGTTGGCTTCGGCCCCTAGTACGCCTTTCAAAGGTCCGGGACCCCAGGGTCCCGAGATTTATGTCAAAGACATAATAATAAAAATAATGTTATTAGAATTAATGATTGAAAATTATTGGCTACATTTTATAAATACAGGGTGGCAAGGACGTGGACGCACAAACTGTAACCATTAATTCAGCACATGATTCTAGACCCCCTAGAGTAGACATTTTTCGTCGGTTATCTTAAAATAAATTAGAAGGTCAATTCTCGTAATTTAAAACGTTCGAAATCGCAGTCTCATCTCGGCGACAAACAGATGTCAAAAACTTGTCAAAATGTAGGGAAATTACAGGTATTTTTGACAGATTAAGACTAAGATCAGACTGTGAACGTTCTTAAAATTAAGAGAATTGCCCCTCAGCTATTTCATAGAAAAGTTCAATACCTACACGGTCAAAATGTAATGGTGTTTTAATTACCGACGAAAAATTTCAATGCATGGGGATTCAGTATCATGTACTGAATCCATGGTAACAAGCTGCGTCGATATCCCTGCCACCCTGTATTTTTACACGATAAACGAAATATTTAACGAAAATACTGTTTATGTTAACAAACAGCTCCTGACATACGTACTTGTATTGCTTCATTCCCAAGTAAGAACAGTCTTAAAAGAAACGTTTTTCAATTAATTTACTGTGTCCTTCACCCATAACACCATCCAAATATCTCCGCACCCAATATTGCTCATCTCCGAACTAAGCGTCTTACTTTTTCAACAACAACCCCTGTTCGAACCCTTGCTAGTCCCACTTGTGCATACCAAGTCGTCCCCTATGAGTTGTGTGTCGTCATTCAGTGACTTGGTCCTTTCGCCTGGCTCGGCCTTTTGCCATAGCTACTGGACGCCATGCCTCATGGTATGTGGAGTTATTGATATTACTTTACATTTACGTTGGAACCTTTTACTTGAGTGATATAAAGACTATTGACCCTACCCTGCTTCGCACGGGTGCATTGTAGATGCATCTTTTTAGCGTATCGATATCAAAAAGTTCAAACCTCTTTGGCCCGAAATTCAGCGTCGCGAACTACGCTTACTGACGCAGTCATAACATCATCAAGTACACACGTGACGATGTGACGACATGTCAAAACATCCAGTGTTGTACCTTTCGGAATACATAATCAGCCTTTCCCACTGCTGGGACACAGGAGAGAGGGAGTGGGCCGTAATCCACCACGGGGGTCCAGTGCGGGTTGGTAGATTTCACATATCTTCGAATGTTTGGTTCTAGGACATGCCAGTTTCCTCACGATGTTTTCCTTTACCGTTTTGAGAGCAGCGGTGTTGAAATAATTTACACAAAGTAACATACAACTTGTGAATCGGAGCCGTTACCCCTGGGCCACCACTAAACCCGGAATAATGCTTTCGGAATAAATTCTCTAAATGATAGGGAAAACCGCATCAAAATCCATTGTGTAGTTAATAAGAACTAAGCAGTCACATAAACAAACACACGAAAAGCGTATTTGTTTTATTCTATTCATAGATATAGATGTGGCTATACATATTGTGTGTCGTTGAGTATGAAAATCGATCACGTAAAAGCACTTACAGGTCCATAGAGATTCCTATTGTGAGTGAACAAGGACAAGAGTATCCCTTTATATGTACACTGCTACAATGCTGCTCAGTTCCACCACAACATGCTGTGGAAAATATTCTGGAATCTAAGAAGTTGTCAACATTCTATTCAATATCCAATCACTCAATGGGTAACTGAGTTGTGGGGGAGGCAGTTGCTCCTTGTAAAATACTGGTATTCAGCTGCATCCGGTTAGACTGGAAGCCGACCCCAACATAGCTGGGTAAAAGCTAGGTAGATGATGCCTCAATCACTCATTGCATTCTATATTGTGTACTTAGGTGGTAACTTCAAATGGAATGAGATAATTAAGGTAATTATATGCCGAAGATGCCTCACTGCGACACATCTCGGGTTACTGGGGGTATTACCTCGATGCCTACGTAAAAGCAAAATATTTAGTTTTTACATCGCGGTCGACGGCAAACATTGTGTGATCAGGCTCGTGATTAGTCAAATCGGTTCAAATTGTTCTTGTGGAGTAGGTAGAGTACAGCTCAAAGAGCCGATCGATTCTGTAAAAATCTCACCGTGAAAAGTTACGTAAAGTAAGCTTAGAGTGAGCTGTCAATATTGTCAATCCCTAGCATTAGTTGAAATGACATTTCACTCCACGCTCACTTCACCTAAGTTTTCACGGTGAGATGGTTACAGAATCGCACTGCAGGTCTGAGCTAATGAGCTTTCAAGTGCGACTGAACCAACGTGTTCGCATGGCCATCCATGTAGAAATAGTGAGTATCGACATCGAGGTATCCAGATAGCGACCGCGATCTCGAGCATCTTCGGCTTGTAATTACCCTAAGGACCCTCTCGGTCACAGCAAAGTAGTAGGATAGAGAAAGCTTTAAAGTTTAAATTAGTCTACATATCTATATCTAATGATACTAGAAGGCAATTTGTTTATTAATTTATATGAATTTCTGCTTCGTTGGTCCAGTGGTCGCAAGTTTACTGCTGAGTGGTCCTGGGTTCAATTCCCAGGTCGTGCAAAGTTTTATTGAGTTTTTCCATTAGGAATTTCTCAGTAACAGCCCGGAGTCTGGTTGATGGCAATAGGCTCGCCCGTATTACATGGGGCTTAAACATAACTGTCGTAATGTGGGTTTACCTACTATTGGTATACCTCTGCCTAACTTTAATTTTTTTTTTTTTTTTTTATTACTTGGTTTACTTTAACATAAATAATATAATAAAAATAATAATAAAATATTTATTTCACTAAAAAAAAAAAAAAAATATTTTATTATTATTTTTATTATAATAATAAAATATTTTTTTACATAACACGCACATTGCTTATAATAACAAAATTATATCGTAATTTAACTAAAACTATTTACAAACTAAAATATAGCGTCGAAAAATTCATCCGCATCGCTGTCGACTGGTAATGTACCCAAGACACTGGCGGCATTGCCACGTTGTATGGCAATGCTTAGCCTCTGGCCAAGGTAAAAGCCAGCCCTTGGGTGATGGGCAGTGTCAACCAGTCTTTTCGAAATTTCCTTAAAAATACCATGCGCACTCGGACCCGGCTCGAGGGTTTCAACCCCAAACGGCTCGAAAATATAATTATTAATAAGGTTATTATATTTACGCCGCTTGAGGTTTTCCGCAGCCGCAGCAGTAATTTTTTATTGTGTTATTTATTATATCATCGTATGCTGCACTTGTTGACGTTATCACGTTAACGCCGGCTGTCGTGGAAAACCAGCGCTGGGGCTCTGTATCGCATTGGGTCGTAGCATTATGCTGAGCAATGGCCGTTTTGCCAGGATGTCACGCATAATTTCCCCCAATGTCACGCATAATTTATCAATTGTTTTATTATTGTTATTATTATTTTGTTTTTAATCTAATATTAATGTAATTGTTATTTATTTTTAGATTATTTAACTTTGTAATTTTTTATTATTTTTTTAAATCTTATGGTCTTCCGACCTAATTTGTACACCAGCCATGGTCAAACATGTTGTGCCAAAAAATATCCTGTAACACCTATAATAAACATAATAAAATGTATATTATCTACACATGTTTTTGCAAATAAATGATTCTGAATCTGAATCTGAATCTGAATCCAACTTGTTCTTCCTCTGCGTCATGTTTGTCGCAAATAAACGTATTTTTCATTTTTTTCTTTCTTTTAAATCTACCATTACTTGTCTACGTACGTGTCACGTAAAAACTACCTGAGACACCCCTAAACACCCTAACGCACCCATTTACAATTCACCGAATTAGCAATTTCACCTTATCGGGGTACATTACATCTTTACCTCGGGTTTTAGAAGAAATAGGAACAAGGATATAATTGAACTTGTTATTACTTTTAACGTCCGAGACCTTTGAAGAATATTTTTCTTGCTGTTTCTGAAGAAAAAAACAGGAAATGGAATTTTATATTACTCTTGTATTAGCGTGAATAATATTGAGTTCATTTTCTTTTAAGGTGCTCCCACATAGCAGTTATACAACGTTATAAAATATTGTGTAACACGATAACATTTTATAACAGTGTGTAAGATTTTGCTACAACATCACTGGTTTAACTCGTTGTATAACATTCTGTAACCATCAGTTTGGCTCTGCCTTTCGAGGAAGCTGGGAGTGGCTCTAAATGGAGGAAGTGCTTATTGGTTTGGCTTTTATTTTTTGTTTGAAAAAACAAAGGAAAAGGCGCTCTTACGAGAGAATAGAGAACAGGGAACATTTTGTTACATGAAGTTGTATGACATCACTAACAATTTATAACTTTTCTTAAAATAAAAAAAAAAGTTAGACAACAAATGTTATGTCACATTCTCTAACGTTATATAACTGCTGTGTTGGAGCACCTTTATAAAGATTCACGATCTACCTATTTATACATATAAAAATGAATTCATTCAACATTTCCCTTGGTCACGTCATAACTTGAGGCCGACTTTGTCAACATCTAACTTAATGAAATGAAATGTGGGTACCTCGGCCTAACTCCTCGGGGAAAACATGCGTTGTTAGTGCGTTCGCGGTAGTTTATGTTTTAATAATGAAAATAATTAAATAAAAACAAACTTAATACAGTCACTATAAGACCGTCCATTGTAAGATTTCTATTTTTCTTTGATAGTAATTTTTATGGTTTTTATTTATATATTTTTTTTATTTATAGGTACCTATATTTTCTTTTTTTTTAAATAAAGAGTATATTTTACTTTACTATAATAATAAACCGTGAAGAATCCAATTTTTAACTGACCCTTCATATATAACTTTTAATTGATTTTATATATTAAGTATTGTACTTTTCAATAAGGAAAGTTGTTCTCGGCAAAATGAAAAGCTCAGGGAAAAAGGAATACTACGGTAAAGGTGGTATTGTTACGAGACCTTTTCATTAGGATTTATTTAACATCATACAATTTTAAAGAAAGGATTCGCTGAAAAGATCCTTCAACAAAACTTTGAAGGCACAGTTAAAACTTACAGATTCTTAAACATTCCGTTTTAATATACAAAAAAAAAACTTTCCTAATTAAAACTATTCCAACCTAGTTGACATTCGCGAACTACTTCAGTAAGAAAACTCTTGTTTATTAAAACAAAATCAACAATATTTTTGTAAATTAGCATAGAAACGCCATGATAGGCGCTAATCTCCGGATTATGAAAACGGGGAAAAAATTAAATACGACTCAAGGTATAAGCAGAAAGAATACTAATTTGTTCGGAGAACTTCGGCACACTTCGTAAGACATCGGTCGGTAACTATATTTGGCACAAGTTTTGGCATGTGATGATATTGTTATTAATATTAATGCCCGGATTCGTTTCATTATAAGGAAGAGCGAATACAGACGTTTCAGAGTCAATCTTGTTTTTACGAAATGTTGTGTCTTATTGAATAGAGATACATTTTTACTACTTAAATATACTACTAACTACGAATACAAAAAAAAACACAGTCCTCTAACCAATCCTAATTCCCAAGGTCGGTTTTAGTTTAAAAAAATGGTCTAGATAAGAGATATTTTCTGGCCCTACAAGATGCCTTTTTTCTTGTTTTCCGTCTTTCTTTCAATCCCCGATACAGTTTGTCTTAAATTCAACATTTCTTCTTAATTGTGTTTCTAGTATCATATCTTAAAGTTAAGAGTTTTTATCATAACGACAATATCATAGTTAGACCTAAGGGTTTAACACCAAACCGCTATTCTTGTGTTTTGCCTACCAGAGCTAGAAGTCTATTAGATTTATGCCCGGTTAATGGCATAAGCTTCCCCCTATTACATGGGACTTAAACATAAGGCGAAATGTAGATGTACTATATGTACACCTCAGAATAAACCTTCGGGGATTACAGGCGTCATTTTATGTGTGTTTTTAGTCTTAAAACATTTAATCGTAGCGTTCTACTAATATTATAAACGTGAAAGTTTGCTAATATTATAAACGTGAAAGTTTGTATGGATAGATGGATGGATGGATGAATGTTTGTTACTCTTTCACGCAAAAACTACTAAACGGATTTGGATGAAATTTTGCACGCAGATGGTTCATAGCCAGGATTAACATATAGGATACTTTTTATCCCGATATTCCCACGGCATCGAAACTTATGCGGATGAAATCACGGGGCGCAGCTAGTAGAAAATAATCGTTAACCAAAGTTTTCTTTGATGTCTTGAAACATTAAGAGAAAACCCTTTTTTAGTATATCTTCTTCATTACTCCTCGTTCCCTAACACCATTAATAATAAAATAAATTGAAATCTCAGTAAGATTCCCTAGTCCCTAGCCTGTTTTTGTTGTTGTACGTCGTCTTAATTTCGGCCACGTTTGTCCCACGACCGCAACGCAATTCGGGGAGGCCACGGTTCGATTTATTGGTCGTTCCCATGTCTATTGGTATGTACGTTTGCACCTTTAGCACTGACATATAGACACATATACTAAGCCTATGGAATGTTAGCAGACTTGAATGTGTGTGGAATGTTTCTCAGGATAACCCCTTTTCCAGAAAGGCCAAATTCGAATTATGACCTCCAGAATGTCATGGTTTGGTGTGTTTAGGGCCTAAATATGAAATTGTAGTTATGACACAAACTATTAGCTTTAAGACATATGACATACTTTGAAGTCGGTTGTATTTTTTTGTAAAAAAGTTTTTATTTTTCACTTTTTTGTTGTGATAATTTTATTTTTTATTTTTGTTGATTTTTCAAAAACCGCTTGTCCGATTATGATAAAATGTTTATGGGACCACTTCAGATCAGTATATCCTTTCGAACAAAAAAAAAATTGAAATTCGGTCCACAATTGGCGGAGTAATCCTCCTTTTTTCAAGTCGGTTAAAAATGTCGTCTTGTAGGACCAAAAAATATCCGTTGTATCGATGAAAAGACCAGCTTTTTTCAAATAATATATAATATCCCTAGACATTTCACACAGCACCATTTGTCCCAAGCTAAGCAACCTAATGCTTGTGTTATGGTAACAAGATGGCTGATAAACTACTTATATACAATTTTTTTTTGTAAATACATACATATTATAGATAGAAAAACACCCAGACTCGGAACAAATACATGTAGGTCATACAAATATTTGTTCCGTGCGGGAATCGAACCCGCGACACGCAGCGCAGCAGTCAATCGCTTAACCACTGCGCCAACCGTGCCGTCATAAATAAATAAAAACCGACCTTGCGAAATATGATAGATTAGAGTACAGTTTTAAGGTGGCATGGGTGGGATGTCCTATCTTTCCAAAAATGTCATCATCTGCCTAGCCTTTTTCCCAACTAAGTTGGGGTCGGCTTCCAGTCTCACTGGATGCAGCTCAATACCAGTATTTTACATGAAGCGACTGCCTATCTGACTTCCACAACCCAGTTACTGGGTAATACGATACCCCTTGGTAAGACTGGTTGTCAGACTTTCGGGCTACTGACGACCCGTAACGACTGTCAAAGATCCACGAGTGACAGCTGGAACCAACAGATCTTTCCAAAAATGTATCAGTACCTATTTAATATTATAAAACAAAATAATTAGCAAAAACAAAATTGACTTTGAAACTTCCGTATTCATTCTTCCTTCTAATTCGACTAAACAAACCCGGATATTAATATTAATAACATTATCTTCTGCCAAAACTTGTACCAAATATAGTTACATGTCTCATTTTTCTTCAGGAAAAGTTATAATTACTTATCTTGTACCAAAACCGATGTCTCGCGAAGTTTTCCAAACAAATTAGTATTCTTTCTGCATAGACCTTGAGTCGTATTTAATTTTTTCGCCGGAATCCTGTTTTCATTATCCGGAGATCAGCGCCTGTCATGGCGCTTTTATGCTAATTTACAAAAAGATTGTTGATTTTGTTTTTAATAAATAATTTTGGTTTTTAAGTATCTGTGAATGTCAGCTAGGTTGGAGTAGTTTTTTAATTAGGAAAGTTTTTTTTTTGTATAATAAAACGGAATGTAAGTATATAAGTATCTTTGCGTTTTAACTTTGCCTTCAGAGTTTTCTTGTAGATTTTTTTAGTGAATCCTTCCTTTTATAATTGTACGCTTTGAAATAAATCCTTATGAATAGGTCTCATAACAATATATGACCTTTTTCCCTGAGCTTTTTAATTTGTCGTGAACGAATTTCCTCATTGAAAAGTACAATTCATTTCAAATCAATTAAAAGTTATGTTTGAAGGGTCAATTAAAAGTTGGATACTTGACCGTTCATTATTATAATGACTGTATTAAGTTTGTTTTTGTTGAATTATTTTCATTATTAAAACATAAACTACCGCGAATGCACTAATACCGCGTATTTTCCCCAAGGAGTTAGTCCGAGGCACCCACATTTCATTTCATTAAGTTTCATGTAATGTAGAAATGAGCCTATATTGAGCGGAATACAAATCCTGACTCCAGGCTGCTATTAAACTAGCAGAAAAACCTAAGAACGATTTGAGTATCTTTCCCAGGACCACTAAACTCAATCAATCAACTCAGCCTATCGCAGTCCACAGCTGAACATAAGCCTCTCCCACGCTGCACCACAACACCCTGTCCTTCACCTTTCGCATCCAGTCCGTCCCAGCCACCTTCTTAAGGTCGTCCGTCCATCTAGCTGGTGGGTGGCCACTAAACTCGCTCAGCTGTAATAATTTTTGAGTCCGTATTTTATTTATTTTTTCGGTTTAGATTTCGTTAGCCTACTGACCTGAATCCAAAGGAGGAGTATATTTGATTAAACAGGATCTTGGTGGCCTAACCCCATAGAAGGTAAACAGGAAAAGACCCACAAATCATCCCCGGCCCTTTCTAGTACGTGACTAAAGAAATCAATTTTTATCCCATCTCCTGAGGGTATAAGCTGACGTGGAGCCGCTCTTACGTATCTTATGGAACATGGAGAAGTAAGTAAATGGAGTGCTAGTAATTCTTTTGATTAAGTCCTGAAGCGTCTATGTTTAGAAGCTATCCAGAAGGAACACTGTGCGACACAATAACTTATGTATTTTATTAGCAGCGTGATTCTTACTTAATAACGGGTTTCTTTTCCTGCATTTCAGAGGCTAAAAAACCAAGCATTACAAAAGAACATCACACCAAGTCTGTCATATTTCATACTTTCATTTGGTAAATAAAATGGTGACTCCATTTCGTCATTACTCTGTGGTGTAAACTAACACGGTCCCACTTCTTGTTATCTTATATCTGTAGTATCGCCAGGCGTTGACAAAGGGTCCAAGGGTTACACTTCGATTTGGGCAAACACGGCTTTGATATAACTTGTTTTGACATTCTTTTACTGAAAAAGGAAGCTTAGATTTTTTTAAGTCTTACGTTCTGTGTTTTCAAGATTATGCAAGATTATGTTGTTAAAAAAAATTGTGTTCCTTACTAGCATGATTTTAATGCAGACCGAGCATTCCTGCCTGGTCAAATTAAAATTATTTTATCTTCTCTGACGGCACGGTTGGCGCAGTGGTTAAGCGATTGACTGCTGCGCTGCGTGTCGCGGGTTCGATTCCCGCACGGAACAAATATTTGTATGACCTACATGTATTTGTTCCGAGTCTGGGTGTTTTTCTATCTATAATATGTATGTATTTACAAAAAAAAAATGTATATAAGTAGTTTATCAGCCATCTTGTTACCATAACACAAGCATTAGGTTGCTTAGCTTGGGACAAATGGTGCTGTGTGAAATGTCCACGGATTTATTTATATTTATTTATTTATTCTCTAATCTTTGTTTGTTTGTTACGCTTTCACACCAAAACAGATCGACGATGGATGATAATCTGTAAGTAAGTACCTACTTAGAAATTTTTACACATTACTTTTTGTTGTTTAAATTACTTTGTATAAGTAGGTAGTATAAGTTGAAATAATAGTTGTATTATTATAGTTAGTGAGAATGACTCGAAAAAAAATTACTAATATAATTGAACGCGAATGATTTGTTTCAACGCGCAAATCTCACAAGCAAGATGAATTAAAAAAAAATGCGTTTGATAGCCTGATTCTTGAGGAAGGTTGTAGGTTATTTAACATCACGCTACAATCCTTAGGAGCCGAGCACAAAAAAAGTCAAAAAAACGCCAATCGTAAACGAAGTAGCATGGGCGTGCGATACAGTGCGACGCGGTGGTTCGGGGGCCGAGGGAGTCTTATCAAAAATTATTTTAGTATACTCTGTATCCAACGACTTCCACGCGAATGAAGTCGCGAGCAGAAGCTAGTAAATGATGAGGCTTTAACAACGTTAAAGCCGTTTTTTCTACAACGTTCTCACATTCCCAAAATCAAAAATAATCTTTTAAATAAATAAAATATAACAAAAAAATCTATTTAAATTAATCTCCCTGGTATTTTATGTAAAGTACGAGAATTTATTGGTCTTCGGGTACGGCGGCGTAGCACGTGTAGCAACTTCGTAGCGTCGATCTAAGCTACGCCGTAGTCAATGCGTAGTAGTATCAGCATGCAAATTGCTTACTCTTTCTTATCCTTATTTTGATTATAACAATTTTTTTCAGAAAATCGTAAAATTACCAAAAATAGCCAATTTTATTCAAAGCGTAAATACAAGTGATATTAAACTCGCCGCAAGCCGCAACGTCCATTAAATCATTTTTCATCTGAATTCATTTTGCTCGCAACAGTGGACATCAAAAGGCTATTCGGATTAATTTATAAAAAGCATGGAGTAACCATGGAGATATTCCGTTTAAAATTAATGTCTCCTAATAAATATGAATAATAGAGAGATGATTGCTTTTGGGCACGTTTTTCACAATTTGTCTACTTTTAATTTTTTTTTGAGAACACTTATTTGGTAAAAATTTTGAATTCATTTCTAAGATACTGCTATACATAGATCATAGAGAGCCTTTTTTCCTTATTTTCTTAAAAGGATTGCTAACAAAGTTGCTAGTGATATTTAAAGCCGTGTCTCCTGCGCGTGTTTTTTTGAAACATTACACTAAAACGACACAACAAAGGGGCGTGGCCATACACATTTGTGTATGAAAACACAATGTTTTTGTTTTCCGAGCTGCATGGAAAACATTCCCCCCGCGGGTGAAGATGGGAAGAGTTTGTTTCATTTTCAACCGCCACGCGCACCGCGCATTTGGCATTTTGAAAGCTTAATTCCAACTGACACAGGTTTTGAGGATATTATGTTATCTTCTGAATAGTTGACTCTAATCTAAAAATATTTTAATACGAAGGAGACAGCTTGTGTATGAGATCAAATGTTTATGTGTAAGGCTTTTTGTATATTCTTTCGAAAAAACACGCGCAGAAGACACGGCTTTACATACATGTGCTCACGACTTCTTCCCATGGCGATACGCAGAAAATACAGAACGAGAAAATACACAAACTTATAAGACCAGATTCACAAACTAAACTTCAACCCCGCTAAACACCGTAAAAGTTATCACGAAACAGCCGGAAAATCTTATGAAAACTAAATCACAGTATAGTAGTAATAAGTATTTTCATTTCACTAGAATAATTCACTCCAGTCCGGAAAACGTTCGACATTCTCAAAACTTGATTTAACTCCAAGACTTTCCTCGAAGTATGTAATTATTTTATGCTCCTTCCTGCTTCGATCCTCTGTGCTTCGCTGCCATGAAATGTTTTGTCTTAAAAGTATTAAAACTCATATTGGCTGTGACGAACTCAAAAGTTTTTAATGATCTGTCTTGTCAGTTTTATCCGTGTTGTATTTGGTATGAAAACATTGTGATAAAAATTATCTTTGCGAAAGAGATTTTATAAAAAGCAAGTTATACATACAAGCATACACGAAGATTGCATTGGTTTGATAGAAAGGCACTTAGAGTCGTCATACGATTTCTTGTTTGTGAAAGTCTTCTTTGTGAGCTTTTAGATGCAGGAGGCAGAGGACTGAACGTTGTGGTTTGTTGCCGTTGGATATTATAGTCTACTTTTCGACATCATGTTTCAATACTAGCGAATGTTTTTTCGAACATTTGGGGAAAGTTATGTCTCGAAAGTGTTATTGTTACCTATAATGCTGTGCTTTATTCGAAAGCAAAAATCATAGCCGCCACATTTTGAAACGATGCTTCCACCATCATAATCATCATTTCAGCGTTAAGACCTCCACTGCTGAACATATGCTTCAATCAATCAAATTCAAAAGTCATTTATTCAAACTAGAGAATCTGCACTTTTCGGACGTCAAAATTACAAAAGGTAGTCCCCCAAAACGCCCGCCTTTCACCAATTCCTAGCGCTTTCGCTGGGAAGAAGAAGTGGCGCAACAAACTCTCCAGCAGCACAGCTGTCTGTTCAATTGGAAAATACTTGATTGTATGGGTGATTTTCAAAATTTCTGTACATTTTGTTGTGTGAAAACGTCTTCGTGAATATTATCAAGAAAAATGCATTGAAGTGATCAAACTAGTATTATTATCCTAGAGCAACATTTTTACCAGATGGGTTTCAACATTTCAGATCATAATAATAGGTAATTAACAAAAAAAAAGATGTTTACTTCTTAAGTCTCATAAAAGTTTCATATAGCAACCTCGTGTCTCTAAGCACAAGCGCGTTACAAAAAAAATCATAAAGAAGAAACTACTCACATATTTACATGTTCTAATTACACAATGTCTTTATGACTCTAATTATGATGTAAATTATATAAAATATAAATAAATAACCTAATGTATAATAATAATAACATTATTTAAATATATGTCTAACATTTCGTTCATTTTTGTTATTATTTTTTGTAACACCAATATTAGTACATATTTGGGGTTTTCAACTGGCAATACTCTCCATTTAAAATCGTCCAATCAGATGACAACTGAACGTCTTTCCACCATTTTGACAGCGGGTGCCACCAACAAGAAAAGTGTGTTTGTTCCTGTGCAGTGTTTTTTCAACAATAAATTGTTCATTTTGGTTTTTCAGCTATAAAAACAACGGTAAGGCTATCTCTTATTATTTTTGCGTAAATATAAAGAATAATTTTGACTAACTATGAAAAAGAAGCTGGATAAATCCAATAAGATTCTTTCTAACCTCCAAATGTTTGAGGTTGTAATTCAACTCATGGTTGATTTCATTTTTCTAACGATTTGTTACGTTTTTTTGTTGCGTAACAAAAATGATGTAACAAAAATGAAGTAAAGCCGATTTCATACAGCATTATTATGTTTATTTACAATTTATTATTTTTTAAATATTTCAAAAATAAAATAAGCAATATAACATTCATTCATAATTTTTCATTCATTCATTCATTTCAATAAGTAATTAAAGGTCTTAGTGACAATAAGAAATACACAATTTTGAGACTGATTTTATGACTGTAATCAATAGACTGATTATTATTATTAATAAATTATTAAAATGCGATTTCGTTGTTTTAATTATCTTCTGTGAAATAGCCCTTATATTTCCTTTTTGTTATTTTTTTGTGACATTGTTCATTTTTGTAACGGTATTCCTTTTTGTATCATTTTTGTAACTGTACAAAAATTTTGAAAATCACCCGTATACAATACAAGGTAAGCAAAGTAATTAACATTACAAGACACAGAACATTAAATTAAATTATTTGCCATATGTCAGCTAGCCACGCCAATATACCAACAATTACAATAAAAACTATACGTATTCAAGCAAAATAATAATAAATCAAAATTAAAAATGTAAACAAAAACTTACTACCTAAATAAATGCCTCCAGGTATAAGGGGCCTTCCCCAAGCACCTCCACTTCGTCCGGTTCTGTGCTTCTCGCATCCTTACTTTACTAGTTATGGAATAATACATTGCCGATAACCCTCCACTACAGAGGCCTATCATGTCCCCTGCCCTAAATAAACCCTTGCCTACACGACGCCAATATATCACGTCAACCGTTGGCGGCCGATATGATACGGTCATTATGTTTATTTATTGTTTTTTACGTGTCCAGACCTATTGTGTGGTCGTAATAGGTTCCGATTTTTTATTTATGTAAACAAAGGCATATTTTTATTCAATTTGTGTTGAAAGAAGAGAGTTCAGGTCAGGTCAGGTCAGGTCAAAAACTTGTCAACATGTAGGGAAATTAGAGGTTTTTTTCACAGATTGAGACTGAGATCAGACTGTGAACGTTCTTAAAATTACGAGAATTGCCCCTCTGATTGTATGCATTAGACGTTTTTTGGAAATTGATCAGAGTTATTCAATGTTATTTGGCATTCGATTTGGCATAGTACACCCGAAATTTTTCGCCGGTTATTAAAAAAAAAAACATACATGCCTATTATTGCACTTTTCCATAAAACAGTAGTTTATAACCGAAGAAAATGTTCTACGCTAGATAGTTTAGAATCATGTGCTGGTTCACGGTTACAATTTGCGCTTCTATGTCCCCGCCACCCTATATAGTTACTGTTTTAAAATTAAATGTATTCGAATTCACAAAGATGAGTCGATGAACATTAAATTGCAAATAGAATACAAACCGATAAAAATATTAGAACAGAATATGGTTTTCTCATATCGACTACCCCCCTAGTGCATTTTAAGAATAATCGTCCGTATTTGCTTCAAACAATTTCCCCTTTCTGGTCACTGTCCACGCAAACAATAGATTAATTGGATTTGTCTTTCACAAATTTGAAATTGTTAGGTACCGACGACGATTGAAACAGTGGAATTTAATAACCGTGTCGGCAAATTGTGTGTCTGTCCAACGATCGCTTTTGTCCTGCCTCTTTGTCAAATGCCTTTGTTAGAAAAAGTTATTTTTCTATAGGTAGATAATAGGCTCATCTGCAGTAAACTCGTACGTACCTCTACAATTCTATATGCACCAAGGATATTACTGTTGTGTAGCCAATTTTAGAAACAAGACTGAAATCTATCTTGTACTATTATTTATTTGTTATATTTATTTGCTAGTATTTGTAACTTGGAAGTGGCAACGTTTTGGGCCAACAAGATGTGAGAAAATCCACACGAAGAAGAATATTTTCAAAAGGTTTTTTGTTGTTAAACTGAAATCAGAAACTGCTTTACTCGTGAAGTAGTTGATACTTTTAAAATTGGTGTCTTGCCCCAACTAAAAAGTCACAGTTTACTTGAAACGATGTACATTGTTACACCGCTCAAGTGATATCCGAATAATTTCTAACTCTACGATGTTATTCATGTTATCTTGTATAAGTTATGTTGCTGGCGATAGCTCCTTTGTTACAGGTGAATTCAGTTACTAGTGGTGCAACTCTGCTTAACCCTCCGGAAAATACAGGCGCGAAGTTTTGTTATGTAATGTGAACGATGGCTCGATCGGGACCTGCACAGCTGTGGTCCATTGTTGCAAGCAATTTATTGGACACCTTGATAGTGGAGCGATGGTGTATTGGTTCTGGTGCTGCTGATATTGAGTTTGCACGAAGGTAGGTATATAGTAGACGAATCTTACAACATTTCTCAAGAAAAAGTATTGTTTTTTGCCTTTGCAACATTAAAAAATGATTTAATTACAATTTACGATCAATATTTATTTGCACGATTTAAACTTTGGTGGTAGGTTTTACAAAGACGTGGTCGTTGTGGAAACTAGTCAGCATTGTTACCTACTTAAATATTTTAACAAATTCAATAAGGATCTAGGATGAGCTCTGTTACAAAATTGCCAGAACCTCTTATGTATTTCATGCCACCTTTATCGCGATGTTCAAACCTCCCAAGTTAACGACGTCCGCGTCGTCCGAACATTAACTGGATGATATCTTACTATACTCTCTCATAATAAGCTCAGACGATTTAAAATTCAACTAGATTCATCTTAAGGGCTGAAATACATTGACGTATTTACATTGAATGTTCAAGAGTCTTTTGCGGATGTATCTGTAGCGGTATCTACAACGCCACATGCGAACAACGCGTCATACTGACGTCACGCAAATCCTGCATCTCGCAAGCAGAGTTTACCGTGCCATTAGCATAGATACAATTTCCCAATATCAATCGTTGGGCAATTGCCCGCCAAACATAACACCCGTCTGGTCGGAGGATCCTCCCTTTTCAATGGAGGATGAGTGAACTTTACACCCTGTTCCTCATACCTCCAAATTTCTATACTCAAATGAAAGAATAATATGTATTTAAATAATAATAACGGATTTCTTAATGTAATTTATAAGCCCCCTATATCCATAAGCATACTGAAAACCGGTTGGTTTATTTCTTAACATTTTGATCGTGAAAATTTGTACTTTTGTAAATTCTTAAAAAAAATGTACCTACATATAAGTACCAATCTAAATCCTGGTATCAAAACCAAATACATCGCAAGTGTAGTCTGGTCCTAAGTTCCGCGGCAAAATAGTCCCAGTAGTATGATGTTACAGAATATTAAAGTACCTTTCATTGTTACTTCGTCTTAATACCCTGTCTTCTTCGCTTTTTGGTCATACTAAGAACAGAAATATGAAAAGATCCATCAGGCCTGTCGTTTCGTAAACAAATCGTTTCGTAAAAACTATCTTGTGTAAGGCAGACAATTGTTTGGGTCGCCGTAAAATGATTTTATGTTTGTGATTCCACCAAAACAGAAGATCATCTTTGATGGAAAAAATAAATGAACAGAGGAATTTATTGGGTAGCTAACAAATACCTAAATACTTTCTCTGCACGTCCCCATTTTCAGTAGAAAACTTTTTTGACTGATCATGATGTTTAATGATGTTTGTCGAAGGACCGATGGTCGGTGGAGGAGACGAGTCCTAGAGTAGAGACCGCGTATCGGCCAGCGTAGTGTGGGACGCCCCCCAGCTAGATGCTAGATAGACCGACTTCCTAAAAAAAGGGTGGCTGGGGCAGACTAGATGCGGAAGGCGGAAGATAGTGTGCTGGCCTAAGTCCAGTGAAGTGTGATAGCCTGAGTTAATGTTTAATAAGAAAAGTCTCATAAACAAACTTCTTAATTTCTGTCCCTTATTGATCAAAAATCAGTCAACCCACATGTCAGGGCAAGTCACCGCCAAACGAACATGTTTGACCAAGTTAAATTAACTTACAGCCATGCAACCACACTGATAATTAAGTTAGCAGTAATTAGCTCCCTTTGATGTGAGCCAGCCGCTCATATTAATATTAGAAAGGTGCTCAGCCTGGTTGGGGTAAAAGGACCAATAATTTATGCATGATTTATTACCATATTATATTACTTTTGCCTTATATCTTAGGTACGAAACGTAGATCAAAGAAAATAGGTAATTAATTAACATTAATTAGGGTAGATCGCATGGTCTAAATTTTTGCGAGCCTTTATGGGAGGACGTGCGTTCGTGGGATCGGGTCCCACTAGGCATGGCTGGCAGATACCAGTCAGGGGTGCGGCGAATGTACAAGTAACTTCTGGGCCTCTGACTTATTAGTAGAGGGTACAGTGGGGTTTTAGTTGGTAGAAGTCAGACATAACCATCCATTCTCCCCAGACGGAGGGTATCCATGAACATTTCCCCAGGGTTTTTTTAAGGAAGATACATTATGTATACCTAACAATATAAGTATAAGGACCGCAACCCATATTATTAACTATTTAAAAGAGTTGATTTGATGGCACGGTTGGCGCAGTGGTTAAGCGATTGACTGCTGCGCTGCGTGTCGCGGGTTCGATTCCCGCACGGAACAAATATTTGTATGACCTACATGTATTTGTTCCGAGTCTGGGTGTTTTTCTATCTATAATATGTGTGTATTTACAAAAAAAAAAAATTGTATATAAGTAGTTTATCAGCCATCTTGTTACCATAACACAAGCATTAGGTTGCTTAGCTTGGGACAAATGGTGCTGTGTGAAATGTCCAGGGATTTATTTATTTATTATTATTTATTTATAAATCGATGAATCCTTTTTGCTCGTAGGACCAAAGTGATGCGCTCTAGGAAAAGGCCTTTTGTGTCGTATAATAATAAATTTCTTCATTTATATTTTTTCAAGACATTACGTATCCATGAAAATTTACATTTTCCCCGTGGTTTTCCTTTTAAAATACTTATACGATGTGAGGAATGAATACTAATATAATATCATTAGGGAACGTTCTGCGAATACTAAATGTATTCGAGTCCGCCGGGAACGAACCGGTATTGTACCAGAGAATATCTTCACTGTTTTTCTTCAGAAACTTCAATTTTTTTTATTTAATTAAGCAGTTTTATAAGAAGGTTTTTCAAGATTTGGCAAGCAGGTTGTATCATTTGATAATCTCATTTGAGAAGTTAAGTGAACTTTGTCGGATTGTGTCATTAGGTTTTAAGTTAATTCAGTTCAAATCGAATCTGACGCAATGATGATTTTACTAATGAAGCCAAAAGTAATTATTAGGTACACTTATATTATGAAACCGTTTTGCACAATTTTAACGAACAAATCATCATCAAAATCTGCTGCCTAGAAATGGAGATTAGAAAGGCTAAGTCTAAGGCTAAATCTAAGGCTAAGGCTATAGAGGTAATACCGAATTCAACGCTGTTTGTCGCGGACAAATAATACTGCCCCTAATCTGATGTTTGGCAAGGCTCCAAAAATCCAGCGCTTATAAAAGAAAAGGGCTTTTAAACGCCCATCTTACCAGCAACAAAGGCTCAGAGGCTCAATTTCCCCAGTAACTTAATAATAAAAAAGTAAATACATTTTTAAGATTTCAGCCTACAAATAGCTGGGAGATGATCTACTTGCTGATATTGTTCATACCGCTTTGGTCCTTCTTCACAAAACGACGAACAAAAGGACCAAAGTAAAGGAATACATTTTGACTTTTAATAATAATAACCAGCAATAAGTAATGGTGGGGCTTCATGGAGATATGCTGAACAAAAGACATCGTTCACTCGTGGATGAGTTCTTTATTACTTTGATTGGACGTTTTTTGTCGTGATTATGGTTGTTTGATGGGGACGTATAAATGTAATGGGTGCTTTATTTCTTGTTGCTATTTCTGTTGTAAAATGACACCCACTAACATAACTGCGTGGGTTCCCATTATAACGTCACGGATCTTCACCATAACAATAACCGATCTTAAACAAATCAAGTATCTTGACTTGGCTCGCGAGGTTGTCAACATGTGGGATGTGGACTCAGGGATCATTGTGCCGATAGTCGTGACAGCCAATGGCTTAATAGCCAAGAGCCTCGAGCAACACCTGAGGAGGCTCTCATTTGGGCAGCTGGATCAAGGGCTTGATTCAGAAAGCGGTACTTCTGGACACGGCTCGCATCGTCAGGAGGTTATGTGTTTACATGCAAATAAAGGATATAATAACAGATCTTAAAAAAAAATAGGAAAATCTTTTTATAAATATAGAGTACCTATATCAGTAACTGCAATGCTAATCCTGAACTCGTTGCAATGTAATTGTAATGATTTGAGAAACGTGCACGAAACTGGGTTACTAACTTTTATGTGTCATGAATATTTCAGATAGGTATCTACTTACAACATTCACGACGTTACGTACGTCCGTTTCCTCATATCGTAATGTAAAGGCAAATGTATCAGGTACAAAATGTTAGGGGTGCTGCAGTCAATTCGGCAGTGTAATAAAACCATCCCTGAAGAAATTAATACACAAATATTCGGCTTTCATTTCGGTTGTGCCGATTGGCAAACTCCGTTCGGCATCTACCCTCGCTGAATCATGTTCAGGTCGACTGGGCACAATTGAAGCTAAGAAGAGCGGGTTTTCCCGAACAAAGCGATACCTACTTTTATTCGATTTTGCCGCCGGGCTCTAGCGAATTATGCCAACCCGAACAGGTGTACAGGCGATGGTGGTAGCTTTTGTTTACGTTGGTTAAGGTAAAAAGTTTTGTAAAAAGCGTGGTTTTACAAAACTTTACAAACTTAGTGTGAAATTTTAATTTTCCAGAATGAAAACGCAATTTCCTAGGTTTTCAATCTGCTAGATCTTAAATCTAATGGCTTTGGTAGCTAGCTGTGAAAAGGAAGCCTTAGACAGATATACTGGTTTAATGTGATTTATTGAAAAGGTGGTTTTTCATCCTTGAAGCCCATTTGAAATTACTTCATTCAGTAATAATATCAGAAATTGCTGAAATTGGTTTCTATGGATATGGGCTATAATTTTTTGAAGTGAAAAATATGTAATAGAGAAACAGAGAAGGAGAAGTTATTAGTTACCTACTTGCTTTTTCCCGTGGATCCCCGCGTAGTGTTTGGAAATTTTCGGTCTGGAACGTACTCGTACATACGATATATTACGCCTTTTTATCCTGGTGTAGTAGTACCATGCCAGTATTAAAAAGTATCCAATGTCCAGTACCCAGATCATAGTTCCTCCGTGCATTCAAGTTTGTGTTTATTCATTAAGGCGTGAAATGGTAGCAGACAGACCGAGTATTTTTCGCATTAATAATATTAGTATGGAGTAAGGCTCATTGGTTGATAGGGCTCGCATGTGGGGTGCTGGAGATTTCTGTAAAGCATACCATAGGGCCCATATTCCGGAAACCGTTTTCATTATTCGATAGGAAATGATTGTCGTATTCAGAAAACCTGCACCGCACGTTTGGCAGACGGTGTACCGACCGCGTTATCGACTTATGAGTTTCATTAGTCATTACCCCGCCTACGGGGAGTCCCCGCATATCCTGTACATAGTTGAATAATGGAAATGAGCCAGAATAAATATTCCACTAACATCAAAACAATTTGAAAATCCACCGTAGGTAAAGCAAGAAACCGGCTACAAAAACATGACACAAGCATCGGATAACATGTCATCGTCACACATCATTTTCTTTTTATTTTTACGTAATAATATAAGTATCACATAATAGAACATAAAGGTTCGCCACGTAACACGTTTATGTTCCGTGAGCGTACGCTTGAGGAGCCATCAAAAGAACCTTTTAAGACATAATGCCGTCGTTTTTATATAATATCAAAGTGTCACCTGAACTATACGTAATCAAAAGAAAAATATACCTACATATTAATGTCACGTATAGGTAGGTAGGTATATAAAACTTATATACGGTCAATGGATTCAGGCTAACATAGCAGACTTTTTTATGCAATTCTTTTTTATGACCGCAATGCGTATGACAGTCCCATTGTAGCCTAAATACACACTGCTATGGATTACATTTGGCCGTGAACCTGAACAGACTCTAAGCATCTTCACCATTTGGTTGAGACAAAATTCTATGGAATGTGCCCACATCGAGACGGTTCAAACTCAAGACCCCAAACAGATAATTTCTATGAGACTCATATCGAACACAATCCATCAATAAGTGATGTAAGTCTTCCTCAACTCCACACTTCGCACAATTAGGCGAGTTCGTTTTTTCATCATGAATGCCAACTTATTACATGGCATGTGTCCAGATCTGAGTCTACAGTCAAAGTTTCTACTTAAATTACTATTGATAAACTTTTGACTGATTTTGTATGGATGACGTGGCTTTGTGTGTAATGACTTGGCCAACAGACTGATCTGACGACCCTACCGTTGGGACTTGCAAAGTTACTGACATTAGAGACAAAATCAAAAGCCATTGGTTCAAAGGCTAAAAATCAGCACTTTTAGAACGACCAAATTATATAAGTCTCCCAAAATGCCCGCCCTTCACCACTCTCTAGTGTTTTAGCTGGGAAGAAAAAGTGGTGCAACAAGCTCCCCAGCACAGACTAACTTGTACAGCCTTATTTCTCAATACCCTTCAGACTGACAGGTTGTTCTACGACTTTTAAAGTTGTAACTACAGCCATTGTGAATTTTCTGTTTAAAGTTTGTATTGACCTATTGCTATAAATTTTTATTATACAACTTTATTTTTGTAATTTTCACATTGAAATGGACGTCAAAGAAACTCCGAAAATCAATTGTCCCAGCTCCAAAACTAATTTTCGTCTGATCTGTATATTAATCAACAAGACGTCTACGAATTACTTCAGAAGCGGGTCAATTAAAAAAGTTTTGAGTAATAGAGAGCCTAAGGAACTGTGTTTAATGGCAGAAAGTATCGGATTTTGTGAGTTGTGAGCTGTGAGCGAGGCTTTTGTTTCAACTTAATTTCAAAATAAGTAAATTAATATGCCTGACGGAAGTTATAAGAAATGTTGAAGTTTATCGTTTTGAGCTTAAGGCGTTTGGCAAGTTATTGATTAGTGCTGCAAAACGCGACAGTTTTAATACAAATGGAGTGTCTTTTCTTTCTGCTTTCTTTCCAATACTGCGTGCTGCTATGCTGGCAATGGTAGGCAACAGGTTATCCTTTTAAATAATAGCTTGCGAATAATCCCTACATTTATGACTGTTCGTCAAAAAAATTAAATGGATGAGTAATCTTAGTTCGTTGTTATTAACATTTGACATAATTATTTTCCACGGTCACCTTTTATATATCTGCGCTGCAATTTCAGAAATTTTGTCTTTATTTAGCTCTTAAGTGTTATAGCGTGATGTAAAATAGCCTCCAGCCTTCCTCAAGATTGGTTCATCAAATATAAGAAGATTTTTTCAAATCCAAATGGTACTTCGAGAGCGCGTTCAAACAAACTCTTCAGCTATACAATTAGTATAGATAGATATTTGTGAAGGCAGAAATTAATATCCATAAATATTCTTGACGGAAGTTGTAGGAAATGGTGAACTTTATCGTTTCGGGCCTAAAGCGGTTGGCAAGTTATTTATTGTCATCGCAAAACGCGACACTTTAAATACAAAATGTTTTTTTTTTGACATTTGAAAGAAAGAAAATACATTTGTTTACCACAGATTAATAAACACATAGTACACCAGAGACATACATCAGATAAAAACAAATAAAAAAGTTTAAAGTCCGATGTAAGAAATGAATGTGTGCCTCACGGCTGAGCAAAAAAGGCCCAGTTCAGCAAAAATGCCAGACAAGTAGTGCCTAACTCTGATTTTCAACTGGGCCTGATGAATTTCGCTACTACGTTCTTCTATGTTTCCGGACACCGTGCCAGGCAGTGATGCATAAAAGGCTGTCCTCTCAAAACTAGCTTGCAGATGACTCCTACTGTTGACTCCTCCTATGTTAATGGTGTGAAATCATCCGGGCTACCAGTTCAGTTAGGTGTTCCGCAAGGCTCAATACTGGGTCCATTCTTGTTCTTAGTTTACATTAATGATTTACCATTCCATTTGACGGGCATCTGTGATGTTGTACTGTTTGCAGATGATACCTCTCTTATTTTTAAAGTAGACAGGAATAGACAAGATTTTGACGACGTAAACAGTGCACTCTCAATAGTTACAGATTGGTTTACGTCAAATAACTTAGTTCTCAATGCCAAGAAAACCAAATGTGTAAAGTTCGCCTTACCGAATGGTAGAAACCTAGGACCCAACATCGTCTTAGATAAAGAGGTGCTTGAAACTGTAGGCTCGGCAATTTTTCTAGGTCTAACAGTAGATGCCAAACTTCAGTGGGGACCTCATATATCAAGTCTAGCAGGAAGGCTCAGTTCGGCTGCCTACGCCGTCAGGAAAGTAAGACAATACACTGACGTTGATACAGCTCGTTTAGTCTATTTTAGTTATTTTCACAGCGTTATGTCCTACGGTATTCTGCTGTGGGGCAAAGCCGCTGATATACAAAATATATTTGTCCTTCAAAAGCGAGCTGTTCGAGCAATTTACCAGTTAGGTGCCAGAGTTTCTCTAAGAGATTTCTTTAAAGATATTGGTATTCTCACGGTTGCATCACAATTCATCCTTGCCAACATTTTATATATTAGGCAAAATTTACACTTGTACACTAAAAATAGTGATATTCACAGTGTTAACACTAGAAATAAGGACAAACTACGTGCCCCCTTTCACCGGCTTCATAAGGTTCATAACTCATTTGTTGGGCTTGGTATAACCTTTTATAACAAGATACCCTCTTCTTTTCTAGACTTGCCTTTTAATGCGTTTAAAGCTCAACTAAAATCCAACCTTTGTTCAAAGGCATACTATTCCATCAACGACTACTTAGACGATAAGAATAGTTGGTCACCCTAGTTTAACGCAAGACAATGTTTATGTTCCTTCTCCAGAATTAGCTTACTGCCAGGTCTTAGAACCCAGCAATGCATAAATGTGTAAGCTGTCACGCCCTTTATGCCTGGAGGCTTTTATTTGGCTAGTAAGTTTTTTTATTTACATTTTAATTAATTATTTTTTAGCTTGAGTACGTATAGTTTTTATTATATTTGTTGGTATATTGGCGTGGCTAGCTGACATATTATGGCAAATAATTAAATTTTATGTTCTGGCTTTGTAATGTTAATTACCGAACATAAGCACCTAGTATTGTATAGAAGCAAGTATTTTTTTTTAAATTGAACAGACAGCTGTGCTGCTGGGGAGTTTGTTGCGCCACTTCTTCTTCCCAGCGATAGCACTAGGAAGTGGTGAAGGGCGGGCGTTTTTGGGGGACCGTCTTTTGTAATTTTGACGTTCAAAAAGTGCTGATTCTCAGCCTAATTTGAATAAATGACTTTTGATTTTGATTTTTGATTTTGATACTGTACACTCCACTCCACTGTATACTCGTCAACATGGAGAATGCTAAGATTACCAATCATCATAATGACATCATTTTCCATTGATAACTTTAAAATTATTTATAGAAACTAGTCCTTACATGACTTATATCGCTATAATACATAATGAGCCTTTAATGTTCCCACTGCTGGGACACAGGCCTCCTCTCTTCTAGAGGGAGTGGGCTGTAATCCACCACGCGGGCCCAGTGTGGGTTGGCAGATGTCACATGTATTCGAATTTTTGGTTCTTGGCGTGCCGATTTCCTCACGATGTGTTCCTTTGAGAGCAAAGGTGATGAAATAATGTACACAAAGTAAAGTGCCTGCTGGGTTCGAACCTACGACCTACAACTCGTAAGTCGCGGGCGTTACCACTGGGCCACCACTACTCTCTTCTATCGCTAGCGCTATAATAACATTATCTTAAGCATACGTTCTTAGCGTGAGTGATAACGCCCCCCGTGGGGCATTTGACACTTTCAGGGGGGCAGTTAATATTACTACACGTTTAAATATAATCGTGGCAATAGCTGTTTCAGATTCGCGACAGGCGGTTACTGAAAAAAATTGAGGGCTCTAGAAAAGAAAATATTCTCAAGTGCGGTGGGAAAAATAAGTTTGAGATCCTATGATCTTAAATGACACTGCAAAGGCAGAAATAAAGTACTTATTCATAACAGACAAACGACAGTGTAACATAGGTAAATAATGTTACCCGACACCACATTCAGTACGTAAAACATATTCTTCTGGAACATCTCCTGTAATATAAACTCTACAATACAGAGAGCTCCACGAAGCATTACTTTTATTTACTTGTTTACTCTATGTATTGTGTATTTAGTTAATATAGAGCAACTGCTCGATGTTGAGATAAGTTTGTTATGTGTTGTTTCTGAATAAGAGAAAAATAGAAGTAGTCATATCGATAAGGGAACGATGAAATAATTAACCACAGTCGTACTCAGATATTGTGTTACCCAGTAACTGGGTTGTGGAGCTCAAACGTGCAGTCTGGCTATCACTTTGTGCAAGTTAAAGTCTTGCACAAAGCCCTATACCCACCATAAAGCTGTATTACTGAGATTTGAAATGAAGTCAACTCGGCACCTTTATAATAACAGGGCACAAATTCAGACTATCTGCTTCCTGCTGGAAATTTCAGTATATAAAAAAAAAATTTAGAATAAAAAAAAAATAACTTTTATCCAACAGGATATTGGAGCTCGTCAGTCGCGTCCAACCACTAGACCACTAGACAAACGAGCCAGTTATATCAGCCAGTATTAGGTACCTATATCTTTCCAGTTTATTTTCAACGTTCATTATTCTACTGACCATCCGTTCCATAGTAATCACTTTTGATGTAAGTCCGAACAAGACCAACTATTCGTCTCTTGTTTTATTTCAATAGTAAAAATATTACATTACTCGAACAACTAAAGCCGCAAACGCTATAAGCTCCACTCAGTAACATAACCTCACCCTAGATCCTAGCACACATTATTGCCGCAACGGACCCTTTTTATAAATGGCATCTCGCAAGTCAACCTAGGAGATAGTCGGCTGCTTAACCGGGTTTGCCTGTGGATGCCTCAATAAGCCAAGGCCTAAAACACTTAAAAAACTAAGCGACTACTCACTAAGGGCACCCCTTGTACGGTGGGGTACGGACCTCGGCCTAGGGCGTCGCTGGGGGTGGACAGCAATGGACAAGCTGAATCGGATTAAGTTGGGACGGATTTAAAGCTACAGGCTCAGCGGTGCGGGCTTGCGACAAGGGTCGGGGCCTGGTGGCCTTACTACTCTCCTGGCGGAGGGTAGTGGCGTCGTCCGGGATATTTCGAGTATGCTTCGATCGGCGAATCATACTTCTACGGGAGGGAGGGTATCAGGCGGCCGCCAAAATCAGGAGATTGGGGTGCTTTATAACAGAGTCACCGCAACGGACCGCAGCGCATACGGCCTGTAGTGTTTTTGCTATTCAAAATAGTATGGTACTGCCTGCCTCTTGGGCGTGTTGGTTCAAATAAAATGTACGAAAGTGATGAAACCCCCTTTCATCACTTTCGTTCTTTTTGCAATACGTTGCGTTGCAGCGCGGCCCGCCCCAATCTACGCCAGCCTTTATTCCTTTGAGGTTGCAAGTTTAGTTCAGGTAAGTGCTCGGGTTCAGTACCGAGTACTTGTAAGTTAGCACTAAACAAATTGAGACTTTAACTTTAACGGATCAAGTAGTTGTGATAACAATTTTAGTCTTCCTCGCTTGTATTGGTAAACACGGTAGTCGGTAAGTTTTGTAGCGGTAGTTGGTAGTGTCAAACAGTGAGAGACTTATCTATAACATTATTCAAGTTAATTTTCTATCATGTTGAGAGCCGTGGTTGCCCAGTGGTAACAGCCGCGAATTACTAGTTGTGGGTTCGAACCCAAGCAGGCACTTTACTTTGTGTAAATTATTTCATCACCACTGTTCTCAAAACGGTGAAGGAAAACATCGTAAGGAAACCGGCATGTCTTAGTACCAAAAATTCTGACACATTCTAAGACCGCCTTAAATTTTCACTTAAATTTATTTTTTACGGTTCATGAGATACAATCCGCTGACACTGACGAGACGGGCAGACGGACGGACAGCGAGGCTTAGTATTTAGGGCCCCGTTGATACCCTCCGGGTACGAAACCGAAAAAACTGTTTACCCCGAACCACAAAACTTGTGTTACATGAAACA
The DNA here is from genome assembly GCA_949629185.1 of Apamea crenata. Classification (NCBI taxonomy): domain Eukaryota; kingdom Metazoa; phylum Arthropoda; class Insecta; order Lepidoptera; family Noctuidae; genus Apamea; species Apamea crenata. Next base: position 2,204,816 of record OX451353.1, on the reverse strand, counting down.
TAACAAATTTCCTTTGAATACTGAACAGCCCCAACTCAATGAAGTAAATTGAAACAACTTAATAAACCACTCGCTCGCCGAACACACAGCTAGTGCCAGCAGTAAACAGTATCAAAACTACATAGTTGATCCGCGACTAACTTACGCTGTAAGTACTTTCAAAGAGCTCAGAGCTAACCAGGATACTGTTCTGTACCTGGATTGTTCTAAGTTCTTCAAAAGGTTCTAAAGCGATGTTTACTCTGTGAGCTATTTTAAACACCAGTTAAGGAAGATGCCGTGAGTGTATTGTATCTTATTAAAGGATAGGTACATGTAAGTTCTGTCTCACACACACAAGTATACAGGTAGCTGCTGTAGGTAGCTGTTGTGAGTTATTCTTAGTCACTGAATTCCAGCGAAAGAGGAATATCGTGAGTGTAGTTCATATCTAGACCTGAAAAGCATATATGGTCGTATCTAGAAATAGTCAGGTTTCCAGGAGGGTAAAAATAAAATTAAAAAACATTTTTGCCAATATTTATTATTAAAACAGTGAAATTGAACTGTTTTAGAAAGAAAGAAAGAAAGAAAGAAAAACGTTTATTTGGACACAGTTCGTGAAACACAAAATACAAAATTAATAAAATAACAAAAAATGTTTCAGACAACAATAGTGTGTGCCTCACGGCTGCGCCAAAAAGGTTCATTTCAGCATTAATGCCAGACAGATGCTGTCTGACGCTGGTTTTCTAATGAACCCTTAGGGAAAAGTGACGGGGAGTACACACAGTTTCAACATACCTAATACACACTTATAAATAAATAAATAAACTAGTAATCACGTATATATCACAAATAAAAATAAGAAAAAAACAAAACAACAAAGTCTCAGCAAAAACCTGTTTTTCTCGATCAACGTAGATTAGATTGATCCGTGCACGGTGCACTCAAAGCGCAACAGGCCGCCGAGCACGACGGACCGCACTATGTTGTGTTATTTATTTCTGCGACAGTAAAACTGTTGGTTTTTTTTAATACAATCATGAGTAGTCGTATTATTAATAAAAACTAGGATAAAAAATGACTCATAAACAGTTAATTTAATGTTATTCGAAGAAAGTGAAGTACCTACCTACAACAATAGATGAAGTAGGTACAAATGTTAGTAGAAGGTAAGCGTTATTTAATACTTATGATAGTTTGCTTAAACGGATCAGCATATTCAGCTTTGTTATTTTGAGTTTCGTGTAATTTATTTATTTATGTACCCTCTTTTGTTTTAGTAATGCATTTACGAATGATGCCACACCGCTTTCACATTAACAAAAAGTACCGTCTTCAGCCAAGATTCCAACAGAAGAATAAATAATAAATAAAAGGATGCGTCGACACCAGCTGTGCGTCACAGTCGCAAGTAGGCAAGGCACAATGTGTAAGTACGAAAAACAACGCGTTAAGATTTAACAGAGTACGAGATTGTGGTGACAAAGAGAAATAATGTGTCCGTTTATGTTTCCCACAGGTCTCACCACTGCGGCGGCAGTTAGGCAGTTAGGCGCTGCAGCAGTGCCATCGAGTCGGGGATGTTTGAGACAGCAAAGGACGGGGAAAAACCGAGTGTGCCACCACACTCATACCCCATTCTATGCGTTCGTGATACAACAGGGATTATGTTTAAGCTAAGTACTGTAGGCATTTCATATAAGTGAAAGATTTAGGGCGACCATATCTAATTTCTGTTGCGAATCTATCAGATACTGCCGTAAACGTGTTCTGAACGTGTGGATAGTGCCCAGTACCCTTAATGGTGGTGGGATATTATTCCACACCTTAGATGCAGCGTATCGGAAAGTGCCTCTGAAAGCTGCTGTTCTATGAGACTGTGTTGAAAGTTGTTGTCAGTCAGATGCCAATGTATACGCTTTTACAATAAAGTTCCAAGCCCCGTTCAAGATCTAAGCCTTAATAAATTCAAATCATTCATTAAACGTAAGTTGTGCCAGAAAGCCTTTTATACCGTTAAGGATTATATCGAGGACAAAAAGGCTTGGGATTAAGGTGCTTCCAATTTTTTACATATTTAATGTTTTTATTTTTATTTATATTTTTTTTCTCTCTGTCTTGTTGTTGTTGTTTTTTTTTTTTTTTGTTTTATTATATACACTTTGACATTAATGGATTTTATATATACTATGACATTTGCTTACTTTGTAAAGTATTCTATTATTTTAATTATTGTGAATGTGAAGACTATGTGGGTCATTTTATTTATATTATTTTTAATTTTTCTCTCTGTTCTGTTAGTTTTTGTCATGGTCTGGCAGTTTGAGTAATTAATGTGGCCTACCCAAATGTCCTTTCTTTGGTATTGTTCGTCGAATCGTCGAGCTCCTTAAGTTTTGAGTTGAGCTGCACGATTTCTGACAAATGCGTGCACTGGCTGGACAGGTCCTCTCAATCTGTGTGGTTCTTTCCTCAAAAGACCATCTCAGACATCGACCTGCATGGTCTTCATATGATCTGACCAAGATTATGTCTGGACTTTAAAAGAGACTGTGACCTCTGAGTTTGTTTCGGCCTTTCTTCTCAGAGTAGTCAGATAGGAAACGCCGACCTCATCTAGTTTTAAAATATGATTGACGTGTAAAAGTGTTTGTACAAACCTACTTACAAAAATAAAATCATTTATCATTTATCATTTATCGATATTTGCATTTCTGAAGGCACTTTATTAAGTCTGCACAGTATATAATAAAGAGAATTGGACCTAAAATTGATCCCTGAGGAACGCCTCTTTCTATAGAAGTTAGGGCCGAAGTTAAGGTAGTACCATCTGACAAACGCAATTCTACAAGTTGTTTTCTGTTACTGAGGTAACTGTGGAACCATTGAATGGCATTGTCGTCAAAACCGTAGTATTTTAACTTTGACAACAATAGCGAGACGTTAATGCAATCAAATGCGCGGGAAAAGTCGAGTAGTACCATCAGTGAACACATGCCCTTATCTTGGGCTGATAGTATATTGTCCGTAACATCTAGTAACGCCGTGGAAGTGCTGCGCTGTTTCCTAAAACCGGATTGTAAATCAGGTAACACTTCGTTCTCTTCTAAAAACCGAGTTAATTGACGGCACACTACCCTCTCCATTACTTTTGAAAGACAGGGGAGAATACTGATCGGCCGCAAGTCTTTAACTTCTACAGGGTTAGGACTCTTAGGAAGGGGTCTAACTGTAGCAATTTTCCATTGGTAAGGAAACTTTGATGTCCATATGGAATAATTAATAATGTAGGTGATAGTTTCTAAGGTGTGCGGCAAAGTTAGAGTAAGCATACTTAAGGTTATATTATCGTAACCTTCAGCATTTGACCTTAGGTCAGAAATAATGCGGGAGATATCATCTTGGTCCACTGGAGCAATTGTGAATATTGCTTCACTATATCTGTGGGTCTCATAAAATGATATAAGTGACGCGCTAGCTACCGGGTTTCCAGGGACATTCAAAAATGCGTTATTTATGAGGTCTGGGTTTCTAAAATGTGGGGGAAGGTCTTGCCCTTGCTTTGAGGGTGCAAACGTGGATTTAATGTTCTTCCATAGTAATTTTGGATTATTTATTTTATTATTTATATTGTGTTTAAAGTATGCAATTTTTTCATTATACAAGGAACTTTCTACTAAGGATTTTAATTGTTTATAGTAGTCCTTTTTTGTTCCCGATTTAGTGTACCTATATTTGGCTAATGCATTGTCCCGTAATCGCATCATGAGCTGGATAGTGTCCGTAATCCAGGGATACGATAACTCCCTAATACGACAAGTCTTAATTGGCGCGTGAACATCAAACAGTGATATTAAACGGTGATTAAAAGTATCCACCATGTCATTCACGTCGGCGAATTCAGAAACACGACCTATGTTTAATTGTGTCAAATCCGTATAAAAATTATCCCTTATGTCCTTCATCGGCCTAAATTTGATTACGTATGGTATAAATTTATCCCGCTTTATGTGAAATTCACTGACTATAATTGAATGACCTGTAATTGAACCAATCGATTCCACCGTCGTGTATCTTGCCCTAAGGTCTGTGCACAGTAGGTCTATAAGAGTCTCACTCGTATCTGTGAAATGAGTAGGCATAGTGACAAGTTGAACGAGACTTATGCAATTTAAAAATTCTTGTACTTTTTTGGTTTTAGTCTCGTTTACGTTGAGCATGTTCACATTGAAATCACCGAGCAATATATAATGATCACAGTTACCCAAAGTAGCAAGGGTGTTCGTGATGGCGTCAAGGAAAAGATCTATGTCAAACCACGGTGGCCGGTAAGCTGTACCAATTGCAATTTTTTTCCCGCTTAACGAGATTGACAGCCACATCTGTTCGACGGAATCGAACCTGGGATCGGCCAAGCTAGTACAGATGCGCGCGCTCAGACCTCGCCGCAGATAAAACCCAACGCCCCCACCACGTCCCGCGCAAACAGTTGACGGCCGCGGAGTGTGACGTAGACGATAACCGGGTACGACAGGCGCGCGCCCCTCCTCTCCCGGCCGAAGCCAAGTTTCGTTTAAAGCCATTATGTCAACATTATATCTGTCCATTGCACAAATCAAGTCATCATGGCCTGTACCCAGAGACCCTGCATTAAGGAAGCCAACCTTAAGATATTTCCCACTTTTAGGCATCATGTCTATAATGTAAAATTACTGCAGTTACGAGTATTACTTGATTTGCTAACACCTTCAATGCGCGTTGATTCAAAATCTTAACAGTTTCTATAGCCCTAGTTTTCCTAAATAATATTATTGACTCTGAATTAAATAAAAACAATTTGTTAGTATTTGCGAATATTGGACCGTTAATGTGAATATGTAATAAACTAAATATTTTAATAGTAATTAGAGATATAAGGATTGAAAATATTGCTAGATGTAGGGTAATATCATATAATAAAAATATAATAATATGAGTATGTCGAAACCGGTCCACAAGCCCACTGATATGCGCCGCCCGCGCCGCCGCCGCAGCCGCGAGACAAACAACATAACATAACATAATATCACGCCTGTTTCCCCAGAGGGTCGGGCAGAACGAAAACAACTGATAATAATAATTAGACCATGACACTTTTGCAACATACAATAGAATCGTCATTGGTATGTTAGAAACTAAAAATATACAGTGACAATTGAAACAAAAAAGGCAGAAACAATAAAAAATAGTGCTAATAATAAAACAAAAATATTTAGGACATATTTTGGCCGTCGGTAACCGGTACAGTTATGGGTACAAAGATGCGCTGCACATCAGCCTCGCAGCGTATTTGGCAAGCGGCGTCCCCGGGTTTGTATCGGGCAAGTATACGGCCTCGTTTGCACCATACAAATTGCCAACCAAGTCGGTTCCCGGCCTCCCGCGCCGTCCGAAACAACTCACGATTCAGCTTCGTAAGACGTTCGTTGACGTAGAATCGCACCGGCAGACCGGACATGTCGAGATCCGCTGAAGTCATACCACGACGTACTCGTGCGGCCTCCAACATCTCGTCGCGTAGATCGCGGCGCGCGAGGCGCACTACGAGGAAACGAGGGCGGGTCTCCACCGGCGCTGGCTGCGTAGCATTTATGCGTCTGCCTCCAACGCGCTCGGCACTCACAATATCGCGCGCCTCGATTTTTACGCCCATCTTTGACGCCACTAGCATAGCCGTGTGTATGGGATTTTCACCACTCGGCTCTGGCAAGTTTGAGATTTGTATGTCAGTGGCTAGCAGCTCCTGATCACGGTCATTTATATCGCTCCGCAATTGGGCAATTAAATTGTGCACATCCGGCGAGACTTGGGGTTGTACCAATTTTTGACTCTCCATGACGGCCACTCTCTCTTCCAAACTGCTCATACGATCATTAGTGGACTTTAATGAGCATCTCAAGTCGGCTAGATCATTACGCAGTAATTGAAATTCACTCCGTACCGTGCTGATGAACTCCTCCTTAAACTTTCTCAGCTCAATAGTGATGTCCTGAGTGACATCATGTGTCACGTCCATCACTGCGGTGGAATTTATAGGACTCGTGTCCGTGTCCATGAGATTACTCATACTGACTTCCAGCGGTGCCTTTGCATGGCCTCTAACTGGCGTTTCGGCCCGGTTGTCCCGCACAGCGTTTTTGTTACACTCCGGGCAGTGCCAGGGGGAAGTTAGAAGGCTTATTTCGTGTATTCCAACGCACTGGTTTTACGTAAAATATTTATGGTAACCATTTGTACATTTTATTTTTTACCTCAATTACAATGTTAAATTAATATATTTTTTCGCTTACATCCGACTTTATGCTTGAAATAATGTTGTTTATGATAGAATGACTTGAACATTAATATTCATGCGACTTAATGCTGGCATTTTTTAAGAATAAACTGTAATTTTATATAAAGAACACGTTTAATTTATAAGGGTTTATGTTGAGTTATGTTCCCTAAAGATATGAATTTATTTATCAACCTTACAACTATCATTACAGGTCTTACCCTAATGCGACAGTGTAGTTATCAACTTAAAAAAAACTTATCTAACCTTACATACCTAACAACAAATAATGTAACTTTATGGAAGAAAGGTATTATTAGAAATAAGGCTACATGCTGTTTATATATTTTGGATAGTCGTCAAATCAGGCTTTATGCATGAATGTATCTTCACAATGAAGAAGGATAGAAATACAAGAGTTAGTTTGGCAGAAAGAAAAAAACTTTACTCTTGTGATGTTAAAAAGTTGTTTTGACTGGATCTTCTTTAGATCCGATCATATGCTTTTCATTTCCAGATATACCTATTTAGAAGATTATGTAAACACTGTCTCACACACAAGTAGTCGTCAACTGTCACTGTCTAATGTAAACTGTCAGTCACCGTGAATGACGGGAAGTTGAGGCTGAAACGTAACCTGCTGATCTATTCTGGAAAATCTCACCAATCAATAGCTTTTGATAGCTTACTTCACCTATATAAGCGAAGTGAAGTGAACTGTCGGGCCGAAGGCGTAACATTTTTATTATGTTGTACAGGTTACATAACATAGGTAAATATATGTTTGTAGCATGTAATATTTCAGGAATATATTTTTATTACTTTTATTGCCTCACGCACGGAGCCTTTTATTTGTTGAGAGGTCAAGATTGTTGTTTTATGTTGTATATATCCAGTCAGGTACGCAGCAAAGTCGTTTGACCCGTCATAAAGTGATTTAACACACATTAATGAACACTTGCGAACCTATTTTCGGATATAATGTTGTTCTCTGTTGTAATTCTTAATAAAAGCTGACTTATGTGCAAGAAAGATGTATTTGAGCAATTTTGGTCCTTATGGTCAAGTCAAGTCAGCATCCATTGCTCAAGCTTTGGTCTTCTTGTCCCAGTAAAATTAGAGAAGGCAGGTGTGAGTGGAAACGCAGGGAGCGGACGCCTTATGACATAATAGTGACCTTATCGGTGATGTTCTTCAGAAAAGTCAGGTGGGTAGTATTCACAACCGGCGTGCGGCGTGCGTGTATGCAGATGTATGAAAGGAACTGACGCAAAACCAGTATGTAAGTATCGTAGTAGCTGGCGTTTTGTAATTTCTGCCTCTCATCATAGAAAGAAGACATGGAAAGAAGGCGTAAGTTTGTATGTAAGCTAGAAAAGCAACGTAAAAAAAACTAGCTTCATTTTGTATCAAAAATCTATTTACAATGAAAACTAGATAAACTTCGACTACCTGCCATTGGGTCCACGATACTCTGGACCCTCTTCATCATTCAAAGGATAACAAATCGACGCTAGAATCTGACACGGGCATGATAAAACGTATCCTAGAAATCTACATGTAGTAAATTGGTCCTTTAATATCATATAACGTGGAACATATTTCATATTGTACATAATAGTATATACCTAGTAGTATTGTACCTAAATGCGAAAGAAAATCCGTCTGCCCATTTGTTAGCTTTTAACGCCTTAACAGTTAAACCGATTTCGATCAAATTTGGCACACAGATAGACCATAGTATGGGTTGGGACATAATACCTATATTTACTTTTTATCACGGTAGTACTATAGAGGTAGGTATCATATGAGGAACAGGGTGTAAAGTTCACTCATCCTCCATAGAAAAGGGAGGATCCTTCGACCAGACGGGTGTTGTGTCTAGCGGGCAACTGCCCTATGATTCATGTGGAGCCGTTGGATATATGCTAGTTGCACGGTAAACTCTGCTTACAAGATGCAGGATTTTATGTGACGTCAGTATGACTTGTAGTTCGCATGTGTCGTTTGTAGATACCGCTACAGTGCGTTGTACGATGTTTTCCTTCACCGTTATAAAGTATCAGTCGGATAACACAAATTCTTTTTGCACTTAGTAGCACAATTCTTGAGGGGCGGGCGATGCGTTGCGACGGGGTGAGTCGGAGGAATAAGAAATTTCACTCGGACGAAGTCGCAGGCAGAAGGTAGTTATTGATGTATTGACAGGGAGGAAGGGTCACGAAGGCCAAAGCTATGTATGTAACAATATGTGGGATGGCCGGTTTTTTCTAAGGGGTCCATCACAAGGTCAGCTTAGCTTATGAAAATAAGAATAATTTATTTGTTCAAAAATATATAGGTACAGACAATTAAATTTCTATTTTTTTCTATTTCAATTCTTTTGTTTTTCGTTGCTTTTATAAATAGTATGTATGTATCTATAATTTTGGATATGTATATACATATTTGTGTATCTATCTATTTTAGTGTATTTTATACATAATATTTTCACCAATGACAGTCCCATTTCATGTCCAGGAAAATCACTGTCCATTCTAAGGTTGCCTGGAAGAGATCGCAGTAATGCGATAAGGCCGCCCATTGTATATTTTGTAGTTTCATGTATTTTTATGCTAGGTATTTTTTTGGTGTACAATAAAGTATATATAAATTAATAAATATTCAATGGTAATGATTTTATTTCTGTAAGTAGGTTAAGATGATTAAGTATCCTCACACAAACAAACGGAACTGTATTTACTAAGTGTGATGAAAATTATTTTCGCAGTGAAATGATAAAACAACTGAAAGTATTTATTTCATCCTTGAAACTAATAATACAGTAAGTGCAAAGAGCCAAAACATGAAGCTAATTCAGCGAGAACTTAGTTGGCGGAGATGTCGCAGTCGTGTAGCTCGTTGAAGGATATTGTTGAAATGACTACTTTTTTGTACTTTTCTCTTCACTTTGATTTGAGGTAGTATCAGTGGGGAATACAACCCGGATAATCTGTAATCCGTAAAATCCGAATATCCACACATTTTTACAAGAATTCCAAATCAGGATTGGTAAATAGAATTCGGATTTTCATAGACTGATTATTTTAATTAGAATAATAGTACATCAATAACATCATAATTATGGTATTTTATATGATGAAAGTTTTAATAATTTCTATTATAAAAAAACATTTGATTTATTTGTGCTTATCTTTTAATTGTTAATCCATTACACCAATTAAAAAACATCATATGAATAAACTAATATGGGCAGGGTTGTATTTTTTTTTCATATTTTTTTATGAAAATTGAAATTTGGATTTATCAGAAATCCGTACTTAAACATCCGGATTTTAAAACAGACACATACGGATTTGCATTCCCTAAGTGTCGGTATCTGCTGTTATAACGTCCATTTTTATATAAAAAAACATAAGTTTTTTTATGAACATAACAAAAGATCGTTTTTATTTCTTTCGCTGTTTGGGGGATCAAGAGCTGTCAGACGCCTTCACAAAGTTACCTACTGGCCTGGCCATAATACTTTTGGAGTTTTGAGTAAGCTTCAGTTAATTATTTATTCCTTTTCAGTAACATTCATTATTCATGTTTCCTTGAATTTTGTGGATTTATTTTAACATAATATATGACTACGTAGCAATTTCTTTACTATTTCCACACATAAAATGTTAAAACCTCTTAAAACCTTCGTCTACCCACTAAAATCAGCAGTAAAGGTATTTTACTGCTGAAAAATAGCGGTGTGCACTGCTATTTTTCAATTCAGTGTACAGAGATTTACATCCAAACTTTATTGCAAAACTCGACATCCTTCAAAATGACAAACATTGCAACATACCACCGCAGAGTTATGTCTTCACTATATCTGTCTGCTTTCAATCTACTTTATGTACTTCATGTGATTCAGGAAGCCCTGGTAGGCACGGGCGAGTTTTTAAACGCACGCTGGATTTTCGACTCTCGGTGTTGAGCAGCGCGTTGAGAATCTAACAAGATTGTATCCCAAAAAATACACTGACGGATTTATTCCTCTCATGCCCGGGATTACGAAGCTAGTTTTTCAAAGCTAGAATAGCGAGCTAGAACCTCTGTATACACCTAGCTTGCTGTCCTGGCTTGGCACAAGCTAGTGCTGTATACAAGATGCCAGTAAATTTCAAGCCAGTAGCATTACGGAAACTTAGTCCGTAGAGTAAAATGATCCGCCTATTTTCGCAGGCCAAACGAGGCTAGTACACAAGCCAGGATCAGGATCAGGCCACTTCTGGCTCAAAAATGGAACCTCATCTTATTAATCTATCCTTACTTGACACGCTAGCTTTCTCACTAGCTTACTAGCCTAGAAATTAAGGTAGTTCTGTATAGGTACATGAAGCCGAAGTTACTAGCTTGTTAACTTACTATCCTAGCTTCAAAAACTAGTTTCGTGTATCCCGGGCATCAGCGCTAAGCAAAGCGTTGAAACTCCAGAGCGTTCTAAAAAATTCACCGCGTTAAAAAATCGCCCGTGAGTACGAGGGCTAAGGGGCGGTCACTAAAACTGATTGTGTATCTTTACGTCCTGAATCAAAGTTGTGTTTATATTGTGTACTTGGCTTAATATCGTGATGTCAGTTGTGTTAGTAGTTTAGTGCTTGCAATAAATCTTGTTTTTGTACAAAACACTGAAACCCCGCGCGAGATGGAGACACAACTGCTTGCGTCGATTGTTTTGATGATTACGTTGTCACGTGACTATTTGAACAACTTGAACAGTTTGAACACTTCCGTTCAAGTAAGTTGACACAATCAGAGTGATACTATTTCATCCCCTTTATTCCCATCTGCCCCCTCCAGCATATATATATATTCGATTCAGTTTGGTTAGAGTCTTACGTCTGTTGTTACGTAAGTCATCATTATCATCTGCCTAGCCTTTTCCCAACTATGTTGGGGTCGGCTTTCAGCTGAATACCAGTATTTTATATGGAGCGACTGCCTATCTAACCTCCACAACCAGTAACTGGGTAATACGAAACCCCGTGGTAAGACTGGATTTCCGGGCTAATGACTACCCGTAAAGACTGTCAAAAATCCATGAATGACGGCCGGAACCAACCACTTAACGTGCTTTTCGAGGCACGGAAGGGTCTCGGTATGTAAAGATGGTCACCCATCCACAGGCCAACCTCGGCAAGCGTAGCTTAACCTGATCTATTGGCCTGTGCGGCTTTACTATTTAGCCACGGGCCCCTCCGGCTCTCGGGTCTTCTGTCTCGTATATATTTAGAAAAATAGGACACTTATGGTAATACCTAGGAGCCAGTTCATGAGTTTGTAACCTGCACCCTAATTGACACACACAAACTGTCCGACTGTCTTTGTAACACACGATCAATCTCAATCTGAATCATTTTGAAGGATATTGCTAATCCATTGTTTCATATGTTCGAAAAATGAATGTGTTTGAACTGTCAAAATGAACGCCATTCCTACTAATCGTGTGTACCGCTATTACCCAGCTGATTCTGATGAGTACAGAAAAATCCTAAGAAATAATAAAGGAACATTTTTTGCAAGTTCGAGCATGAAAACCCGAAACATTTTGGTTTCAATTAATCACAACTGTCTCTGTCTGTTTTTTTGTATGTGTGTGTTTCTGTCTTTTCGTGTTCATCATTTTGTTAGATTTAATGTTCTCTTTTTCCTGTGCGTATCCCAAATAAAATATTTTCTTTTTTTCTTTCTTAAAGCACTTTCATGCAAATGACGTACGTATAATTATGATTGGCGCGCGACTTATTAAATGTTGTACTTAGTGGAAAAAGTCACTGTTCAAGAACAAGGAAAACTCAACACAAAAAATACGGTACAGTACGGGCTCGTGTTACACACGGTACCGCCGCCGCGCCGCCACCGCTCCGCTGCCGCGCCGCCACCGCTCCGCTGCCGCGCCTCTGTGCTGTGTATACGAGTCGCCACCGCACCGCCGCCGTGCCGTTCCATCACACAAAAAATGAACTTCCCATCGGGCGAATCCCATCCTTCCCAGCCCTATTCACAAATCACCGTCTTTGACTAACGTCTACACATCACAGCTTATCTCTGCTTAGTTTTACTTAGTACAGTGAGCTTTTACGCCTTACCTTAATAAGTACAGACAACGTCAAAAAGATCTAATTAGTCCGTCAGTTAGATTATCAAAAAATATTGAACCCGTATTTTTTCTTTTGTCAATTATATAAAAAATGATGAAGATCGCCCGTTAAAGTTCCGCGTGACGTCACTTGCTTGCGACACTTTTGCAAGTAAGTGACGTCACGACCCCCCACTCCCAAATTTTGACGCGCTTTTTTTTGTCATTTTTTGTTTGATTGACAAAAGAAAAAATACGTGTCCATTATTTTTCGATAGTATAGCTGACGGACTAAATATAATTATAATTTTTTTACACAGGAGACTAGTCTAGGTATTGTCTACAATCTTCATCCATCATCGTCATCCACAGCCCGACTTCACCCACTGCGGGACATTAGCCTCTCTTCTCTTGTGCCAATCACCACGTTCCTGTGCCAGCCTCATTCAGGTTTTGCCGCCGATGGCAACAATGTCGTCTGCCCATCTCGCCCCTCTCTACAATGCTGCAATGCTAGCTCCATAATATTGTAACAATCACAAAACATAACACATAGGATACGTAACTGTAGCTACTCATAGAAACAGTACCTATTCATCATCATTAGCCTTTTTCCAACTATGTTGGAGTTAGCTTCCAGTCTAACGGGATGCAGCTGAATACCTACTTTACATGGAGCGACTGCCTATCTGACCTCCACAACCCAGTTACTGGGTCCCTTGGTATGACTGGTTGTCAGACTTCGGACGACCCATAACGACTGTTAAAGATTGAAACAGTATAATGGAATATAAATAGTGGTAACTACCGCGACTTACGAGTAGGTCGTAGGTTCGAACCCAGACAAATTAAATAAATTATTCCATCACAACTGTTCTCAAAACGGTGAAGAAAAACATTTTGAGGAATCCGGCATGGCCTAGAACCAAAAACTCGAAGACAAGTGACAACCAACCCGCACTGGGCCTGCATGGTTGATTACAGCCCACTCCTCACACAAGGAGGAGGCCCGTGTCCCAACAGTGGGAACATTGTAAGCTGATTACATTATGGAATAATAATAATAATATCCCTGGACATTTCACACAGCACCATTTGTCCCAAGCTATGGCTGATAAACTACATAGGATAATTTTTTTTTTTTTTTTTGTAAATACATACATATTATAGATAGAAAAACACCCAGACTCGGAACAAATACATGTAGGTCATACAAATATTTGTTCCGTGCGGGAATCGAACCCGCGACACGCAGCGCAGCAGTCAATCGCTTAACCACTGCGCCAACCGTGCCGGAAAATACAACTGTATGTGTGTGTAATATAATGAACTTTTTTCTGTTTTCTATAAAGTCAAAGTCTATGACGATGTATACATCTTTTTAAGGCTGACTGTACATAGTTCGGCATATAACCTTGTATAAAGCAATTAGTGTGAAAGCATTGGGCTCATTAGATGGATCGCTCTGATGGTCGGAGGTCGTAAAATTTCGGTCCCGTAGGGCATCGCTTATGCTTTTCGTCGTAAGGGGACGAAAGTAGCTCTCTATGTTGTTATGTATATCTGCGTAGTTAACGGCAGATACTGAAAGTTTTTGATATTGATTGACCTTGGGAAAGTTTGGCTACAGAAACTGGATAAAATATGGACGAGTACCTACTCATTCTAAATTATAAAAGATTAAAAAAGGTAAATTTTCGGTTGTTTCATAAGTTTTTCTTATTAAGACTGAAAAATGTAGTCTTGTTTACTACCCGCGGGTTCGCCGGCGTAGGGGTAGGAAATTATCCCACGGGAACATACTACCGAGAAACTATTTATGTGACAAACCCAAATTCGAAAAAAAAAACAAATTATTCTGCCGTTATTCGAGATTGAGTAATGTCATGAACTCGTACTCCATAAATGCACAGCGAAAACACTCCATAATACCATACTAGACGTAATAGTAATCTCTCGATGATCATGATTGGTTTCTATACAAAATATTGTTCCTAGTAATATAGAGCCTCTCCTTAAATATTGTAAGAAAGATGGCAAATATATAGAATTTACTCGTTAAACCAAATATCCAAACTTTAACATTTATAACATTAGTAGGAGTATAATTTATAAGTAGGAGAACCGACACATGAAAATACATAAGCTTGGTACATAAGTACTGTTTTAAGGGTTCCGTAGTTCACGTCTCGGGACCCTTATAGTTTCTTTATGCCCGTCCGTCCGTCCGTCCGTCCTCGGCTTACCTTCCAAACGGTTAGTGCTAGATAGATGAAACTTTGCATGGATATGTGTATTTACCACGTCGACAAAGTGCTAAAATAAAACCACGTAAAAAATTTTTTTTTGGGGTAGGTACCTCCCCTACACGCAAAGTGGGGATGATTTTTTTTTCTGGCGTCTACCCCCTATTGCCCTTAGGTCTTTTAAAATACAAAAAAATACATTGAGAGGTCGCTACAACGATTTTTTGATTAAGGTATTCGTTTGCGAGATATTCAACTTTAAAGTGCATTTTTTGTTAAAATAGGGCGACGCTCCCCCTTCCCCCCCTCCCCCCCTCTAAAAGCTACACGGCTGGCTCGAAAAATCCAGAAATATTCATGATGGTAGTCCATGTAATGAACTTTGAAGGAAAACCATAACGGCTTAGATAATTTTATTAGTTCAGGAGTTATAGAGGCCTAACTTGTAAAATGCCATTATTGGTGAAACACTTTAGAACACTTGGCAGCTTTTTTTATCTAAAATGAAAAAAGACGTCTTACTGCTTCAAAAATATATATGTATAAGATCCCGAATTATAAGCTTCATCATCCCAACCCGCTTCAAACTACTGACTCATAGTAGGGTCGACATCCAATATCATTTGACATCCGCATTTCCGGGACCCTACCATGCAAGTGACACCGAGAAATTAAACTAGTCCTTCAAAGTATACAGGAAGGGCTTTAGTTCATTACCTAAGTACGACTGAGCAATTTATGCTCTCCCGGAGCAATATAACTTAATAGGGGCAAGACACTAAGTACACGAAAAGTTAAGTGGTCCGGTACCAGACTGACCTTTGTGCTCGGAGCGTAGATCAAGAAAAAAAAAAGATGTATCTAGAGACCGGTGCGGTACTTAGGAATATAATAAATTAAAACAATTCACGGAGTTTTCTGGTCTTTATATCCCGGGTTTTTTGTGAAATATTATTTGGGTTGTTTTGTTTTGATATTTTATAATATTAGTGTAACTGTCATGCATGAATAGTTCACCTCCTAGGGACTTATAAGTTTTATTTATATTGGTAGTGAAACGCGTTGTGTGCTACATTATTATTTAATTTAGGTCTGAGTTTTCCAACGCTAGATAATTTTATCCGAGGAACAATTTTGAATCTATGACAGTTCTTCCATACAAAATCTGTCAGACGTCAATTTTATTTCACGAATAAAACTTATTTGTCGATTGAAAAGTTAGCCCTTACTTGCGTTTTAGGGGGTGCTTCTGGGGTTTCGAATTTTGGACCGTATAAGGAACACAAAACTTTATTTATTTAATTATTTATTAATAACCAACTTACATTATTAGTCAATATTAGTAATTATAGTTACACTTGTCATACAATCATAAAAAATATAAAAAATTATAAAAATGAAGTTATCAAACTGCGAACAGTGCGCGCCAAAACCAAGATCACGGACGTTACCCAGAAAGCCGCTAAGCCTAAGTGGGACTGGGCCGGACACGTCTACCACATGTCAGATGACAAATGGGGTAAGAGAACCACCGACTGGGTCTCACTAAGCGCACGAGGACAACGCGGCAGCCCAAGACGAAGATGGCGAGACGAGCATGTCTCTGAAAGGACTGGCTACTAGCACGAGGCCTTTGCCCTGCTGTGGGACAATACAGGCTAGTTAGATGTTTTTTCTGTTTGTAATATTGCATAATGTAACTGTTTACTGTTCCTATTAAATAAAGTAATTGAACAAATTCGTTAGTTTTTTCCTAAGATTATGATACAATTGTAGCGGTATCTACAACACCACATGCGAACCACGCGGCATATTGACGTCACGCTAAATCCTGCATCGCGCAAACAGAGTTTACCGTGCAATTAGCATATATACAACAGCCCAATATGATTCATCGGGCAGTTGCCTGCCAGACACAACACTCGTCTGGTCGGAGGATCCTCCCTTTTTTATGGAGGATGAGTGAACTTTACACCCTGTTCCTCATACCTCTATACAAGTATTCTGTTTTCTTCACAAGAATTTCTAGGTCGTGTCCTTAGAATGCCTTGGGAAAAGGGTCAGTAGATCATTTACTTTTTTTGTATAAAATGGACACCAAGTAGTAATGTGGGTGTACTACGAGCCGAGGTCCCTTCCCATTCATGGAATACAAACATTTTGTAGGTAGGTAGGTTTTGTTAACATTTTAATAAGTGAATACTTCCTTATTATAATGATGTTTTCCAGAAACATTCTTGAGTATAAAAAGGTTTTACTGAAAATTAATTCTGTAAAAAATAATACCGGGTGCAAAAACGCCCTTATTGAAGTTGGAAGTCACTGGTTTTTGCCTTTATTATGATATTTTTTTAGTACTAGACCATACCTAGGGATCATCTGGTTACCGAGATGTTGAAAGTCAAATTTCCAAAATTTTATGTTTTTTACGAATACAATTTTTAAATGTTATAATTTTCTAGCAGCGCCCGCGGTTTTACCCGCATAAGTGTCGATCCTGTGGGAATATTGGGACAAAAAGTATCCTATCTGTTATTCTGATGTCAAAGCTATATTACTGTAAGGTTTCATTAAAATCCATTCAGTAGTTTTTACGTGGAAGAGACACAAACTTTCACGTTTATAATATTACTAGTAGCGCCCTGCGGTTTCATCCGCATAAGTCTGAATCCCGTGGAAATATCAGAATAAAAATAAAATTATCCTATGAGTCAATCCTGGTTATAAACTATACATATGTATATTATGTGCGAAATTTTATCCAAATCCTTTTAGTACTTTTTTCGTGAAAGAGTAACAAACATCCATCCATCCATCCATCCTCACAAGCTTTCAATAGTAGTTGGTCATAGGATAGTACAGTTTTTGAATACTCCTACGACCCCTGTACCGTTGCATGTATAAGCACAATGTTTTTCGTGCGTTACATGTGCACTAGGTACCGTAAACAGCAAATTTTCACACCAAAAATAAAAGTCGTTTGACAGCAGTTCTTTTTGCACAAAGTGTCTTGGTGGTTTCAGTGTCCCGTTATGTATTCCAAGACAATTGTGAATTCCTTATAAAATACCCGTAATTCAGTCAGAATTAGGTATTTTTTTAGGGGTCTTAGAAAGAGCGTAAATGGACATAGGACCTTTATAGGTAAGTACTTTTTTATGTAGTGAACCTTTACGAAAAAGACCGAATAGTTTCAGACTTAAGTGCAGCATAAATTCTACTTATACGAGGAAAATGGTCTGTGATACATGGTATACGTAAACTCATGCCTTCATATCATGAGGGAGACAGAAAATACAGACCGCCACTTGCTCCGATCCTTATAAGCTTCATTAACATTCATAAATAGTCATTATTATATTATTTAAAGTGTTTTCAATTATTTACGACATGGTTGGCGCAGAAGCTGAGCGATCGACTGCTGCGCTGCGTGTGGCGGGTTCGAATCCTACACGGAACCAATATTTGTATTGCCTACAGGTTCCGGGTCTGGCTGTTTGTGTATGTGAGTTTAAATGTTTGTAAACGCACCCACGACACAAGAGTAATTCCTAATGTGGGGCAACGTTTTTTTTAAATAATAATAATAATCATCATCATCTGCGTAGCCTTTTCCCAACCATGTTGGGGTCAGCTTCCAGTCTAACCGGATGCGGGGTCGGAGACGGGGACTTGGTATGTAAAGATGGTCATCCATCCATCCATCAGGTTAACCTGATCGACCAGTGCGGCTGTTATTACTTAGCCACAAGCCCCTCTTGTTTTCAATCATAACTGGAGAAATGTTGATGTACGTACACACAGAGTATCGTACCTATAGGTACGATACTCTTCTGCCCAACCCTTCGGGGAAACAAATCGTTATCTTATGTTGTATCAAGTTTCTTAGTACTTCATTGGGTTTTTACAGATTATAAAAATATCAGCAAATACATAGAAAACGACATTTCTTTTTGTTTTAAAATAATAATAATAAACTTTATTCATTTCAGAAAAGAAGCACGGTAAATATAAAAAAAACAAAACTAGTAGTAAATTACAATGAGCCTTGGTGCTAGGATTTACAAATTCCCTGGATCCCACACTAGGATTCCCTGTGTCGTGGTGTCCAATCTCTTCCCAAGTAAGGTACACATTGGAAGTTATGTAAAAAAAAAAAAAAATAAGAACCTGAGTACAGTGTATAAAAAAAATATTTAAAAAAAACTAATTAACTAAAATATTATGATGACAAGAGGTTTAGGTGCTTTGACAGTGTGTGAGTGTGTGTATTACTGTGGCATGTGTGTTAAGTGTGGGGTGTGTAGGGGTGTATGTGGTGAAAAGGCGGCAGATATTACGTCTGTATGTGCAAAAAGTCTTCCGTTTGATCATAATTTTTGGGGTGCAGCCATTTAAAGTATACACGTTAATGACGCGAAAAAAGTGGTAAAATAAAATTTTGAAAAAAACAATTATTTAGGGTACCTCCCCTACATGTAAAGTAGGGATGTTCTTTTTTTTTTTCGTCCTTCCCATATTGTGGGATATCGTTGGATAGGTATTTCAAATATATTCAGGGTTTGGGAAGACCGTTTTTTGATTAAGTAAACCATTCATGACTTATCAAGCTTTAAAGTACCAATTTTCGTTAGAGTCAAATGTCCCCCCTCTACCAACTAAACGGTTGTAGTTAGAATTTCAAATGTCACGGCAGTAGTACCTATATAAAACGAAGTTTAAAGGAAAACTATCACACTTAAGTGGGCTTTACAAGTTTACGAGTAATAGTCGACCAATTTTATTTCACTCCAAAATTTCGAACAACTCCATAGAAATGTCGATAGATGGCGCTAAGCGTCAGTTGTATCGCGCTATTGTTTCATTAAAAAGCTAATGAAGATTATAGCTTGTTATAGATCATACAAATGTCCCAACAGTCCGCAGTAGGTTTTGTAAGTAATTTACCATTGCATAACAGTCCTTGTATAATATTTGGACATTTTAATGAAGACTATCTCCGTAACGACAATACTGCAGTATTCAAATTAATACGTGACGCTGGTTACCAGTATTTATTACAACCACTTCCCTCTACACGCGGTTGTACTCAAATAGATAATATTTTTTCGAACTCCCCTTGTGAAGTTGGATTTTATAACTCCTTCTTTAGTTACCATCGCCCTATGTGGGCCCGTTTTTAGATTGAATCCAAATTAATATGTTTTTATTTATTTATTATTTTGCTATATAGTATCAAACACAAAGCTCCCAGGTATAGTTAAATACTTCCTCAGTTTTATTTTTTTGTGACGAGTGAGTAGTATAAGTCAAGTCATATCCAAACCTCAAAAAAAAAAAAAAACTTCCGTGCAAGATTGTCGGATCAGTGTCAGGATGTGTATAGGAAGTCAAATTAGGTAGGTAGTAATGTTTGGCTTTTAGTTAGAGCATGGTACGAAACTATCAGTCAGCGAATACGACCCGCACTTGGCTGTTATAAAAACTACGGAACCCTACACTGCGCGTGGCCCGACACGCACTTGACCGGCTTTTACAGTTGGTGTACGTTATATTCCTCTTAGGAGAACACTGCAAGGAAATACCTGGACAGCAGCAAAACGGAGCTGCATTTTCTTAGTTTTATTACTTGACTATAGTTATTACAACGTGTTCTCTGAAGTTTTCAACTTGTTATTAGTTCCCTGTACGTACTTATATTATTAAGTTTTTTTCTAAGAAATCACTCTTAGCGAACTACCTGGAATCGGAATTAGCTGGAAATAACTGCTACATTCAAATTAACAATTTGGTTTTGCTTTTCGTTTCATTTCTGTATTTTTTGCTTTTTTTGGCTTTTTCTGGCCACATAAATATTACGACTGTATTATCATCGAACGGGTAAGCAGGGCGACGGCCTGATGATATTAGTTTGTCAACACACTATTAAACTTTTAGACTGATTACAAAATTGATCCAGCGATTATAAATTCGAAAGTAACGCTGTCTATATTTTACATTTTCATGCCTGTTCCACTGCACGGATTTCGATAGGCATAAATGGCATCCTGGGAAAGGTCATAAGGCTACTTTTTGTCCCAGTAGCACGTTCCCGTGGGACAAAGCCGCAGGCAAAAGCTAGTGTAAAATAAAATAACATATTATCAAAGTTATCTGTGAGGAAGTCAATGTACGTCTGTGGACGTTTACTTACTCTTGATTGTTGATACTTGGATCGTAACTACGAGTACCTGTACGCTATAACTGTGGTGCATATTCATCGTAAGCCCGATTCTGTTTAGTTAACTCATGAATATCGCCTCCGGTTGAGTCCAAAGCTAGTGTGGAATACCCGAAATTTACACCTGAGGGGATGGACTGCTAAAGAAGTCCGTGAAATTCAAATTTACTTACGTTTTTTACAATTTGCAGGTCAGTGTCACGTTGAATGTTGATTAAAATATAATTCGCGAGCGTAACAAGTATTTGTTTACAGAATTACAATCACTAAAATCATCAATACAACACTCTAAAATCCTATTGATTCTACAGGGGTCAAATAGGGAATGAAAGTTCAAACTCAAACTCTTTATTGCATTCATGTGTACATTTCGTTGTTACAATATAAGTAAGTTCCAACATGAAACCCGTTTAGGTCACGGCATTATAATTATAATTTTAACAATTTATATATTATATAAAAATTTATATATTATATATAATCAGCAATCAGTAAAGCCGTTCTCGAGGTTTTGTGAGCCTAACAAGTCCCACAAAAACTCGAGAACGGCTGAACCGATTTGCCTAATTTTGGTTTTGAAATATTTGTTGAAGTACAAGGAAGGTTTAAAAGGTGAGAAAATATAAAGAAATCCCAATTAAAGTAGTAAATACAACTTTAATTGACGGTATGAAGTTTTACTAATTATTTAATTATAACTGCTAATTATTATGTTCTAGGTATTCTGCGACCGAGTAAAAGCATTTTTGTGTTAGATATTCTTTAAATTTTCTGTTAAATTTAGTTTCTTCTTTTATTTGTTCCGGTAATTTGTTGAACATTTTGATTGCCATGTAATATGGGCTATGGTAAAGCATTTTGATCCGAGAGGGTGGAAGATGTAATTTGTTTTTATGGCAAAGTTAGTATGGAAGTTCGTAATTTATGCCGATGAGAATCCCCTCGGGCACACGGCTTGTATAGCTCTAGAAAGGGGGTGGCTACCGAGATCACAACTAATAGAGAAGTATTGAAGAAAAAAACATGCTGCGCCGACCCCAAATAAATTGGGATAAGGGCAGGAGAGTGATGCGAGGACTTCAATATTTTATTAACTCTTTGAAATCTTCCCAAAGATAGAGCCTTCATACAAAACGGTTGCAGCCCCATGTAAATAGGCATTAATACAATAGGTAAATAATATAATAGGTAATTACGAATACTACTTCATCATCATCATCTGCCTGGTCTTTTTCAAACTATGTTGGGGTCGGCTTCCAGTCTAACCGAATGCAGAAGAGTACTAGTATTTCACATGGAGAGTACCAGTATTTCAGTATTCAGCGTCTGCCTATCTGTAGGCCAATTCCCAAAATTAAAAACATTCAAACTCTAGATTAGAGGAATTTTTGACAGATTGGGACTAAGATCAGACTGTGAACGTTCTTAAAATTACGAGAATTGTCCCTCTGACCTCCATAACCCTACTAGGTAATACGATACTCCTTGGTAAGACGGTTGTAATAATTGTTAATAGTACTTTTGCTAGTACTAAACCAGAGGAAGATTTATGGCGCGGGATATAAAATACAGACGTTTTAGACCACGATAAGGGGTTCAGAACAGAGCAGATCGATACGATACTTGTGTTCCGTGTGGTACAAGTTGTTGGTTAATATTGTGTTATTTTATACAATTACTTGTACCTATTGTTGTAGGTATAGGAATTGTAGTCCAAGAATATCGTCTGCACAAAAATAATCTGTTTATACTAAAAATAAAACTGAAGAATTTGTTTGTTTGAATGCGCTAATCACTGGAACTACCGCTCCAATATGAAATTTCTTTTTGCTATTGACAGCCCAATTTTGGAGGAAGGTTATAGGGTTGTATAAGGTTATGTAAGTATATAAGGTTATAGGTTACAGTGCGAAGCCGACCGGGGCGGGTTGCTAGTTAAAGTAAATAAGTATACGTTGGCCGATGGGGCCACTGGAGTGGTGACCGCGTACAGGAAGATGTAGCGAAGGCCTCCCACAAGGTAGACCGATGACCTGGTGAAGGCCTCAGGAATCCGTTGGGTGCGAGAAGCACAGAAACGGTCAAAGTGGCGGTGCTTAGGGGCCTATGTCCAGAAGTGGATGTTTTTCGGCTGAAATGATGATGACGATGATGAAGTAAACTATTAAGGAGGATAAGCGGGAAGTGAGACCAAAAACTCAAACACTTTTCAATTTTAAGGTCGATTCTGTTCAATTCGAAGGTATAAGGAACAGGGTGTAAAGTTCACTCATCCTCCATATAAATGGGAGGATCTTCCAACCAGACGAATATCTTATCTGGCGGGCAACTGCCCGACGATTGATGTCGGGATGTTGCAAATATGCTAGTTGCGCGTTAAACTTTGCTTGGTATCGTCTGAGAATTCGAGGGTTAACCTAGAGAAAAAAGCCACCATCCTATTTTTATCCCAGACCCAACCCAAACCCTTATATTATACTCTTTATGTAAATATACGCCAACTTCTTTGGACCACTAGCAAAGCCCAATAAGCCTTTTATAATGAGGCCCAAGGGGACCGCACGACTCCCGGCAAACGTCGCTTATTGCCGTAAGAATAAACAATGCATTTGGTTTTTGCAATTTGATTACATTTGCTAAGATATGGTTGTGCGCACACCAGAAGGGCAATTCTCGTAATTTTAAGAACGTGCACAGTCTGATCTCAGTCTCATCATCTGCCTAGCCTTTTTCCCAACTATCTTGGGGTCGGCTTCCAGTCTAACCGGATGCAGCTGAATACCAGTATTTTACATGAAGCGACTGCCTATCTGACCTAAACAACCCAGTTACTGGGTAATTTAATACGATACCCCTTGGTAAGACTGGTTGTCAGACTTTCGGGCTACTGACAACCCGTAACGACTGTCAAAGATCCAAGAATGACAGCCGGGGGCAACGGCTTAACGTGCTTTCCGAGGCACGGAGGGGTCCTGGTATGTGAAAATGGTCAACCATCCACGGACCAACCGCGGCCAGCGTAGCTTAACTCTGATCCTAAGTCTGATCTCAGACTCAATCTGTCAAAAAATCCTGTAATTTCCCTACATTTTTTGACAAGATTTTGACATTTTGTTTGTCGCCGAGATAACACTGAAACTAGATTTTGAACGTTTTAAATTACGAGAATTGTCCTTCTGACATTCAATTTGGTAAATTTGAACCCAATTTTCAACGTATATTCTTATTGTTTTGATATTTTAGCGTGACTGTACTGAAATTTCGTAGGTACATCGATTATTATTTTCACTCTAGAAATTATTAATTAGCCAAACAAAATTAATTTTTCTAGAGCTCTCTTAACGCCCTACTCATTATCGCGGCATTAGAGGAAGGCCTACAAAACATTTTTGCCAAAAATGAAATTTATTTCCACAATTTGGCCGAAGAAATTGGTTTTGGTCTGACCATAATCTCATTTTAATTGCCGTCAACGTGGACTGGCTGTTTTACAAGGACTTGATATTTCATGGCTGATTTCAGAGATTGTACCTATCAATTTTCCGAAATATTTAACAAAATATAGGTACGTAGCGTTTGTCCGAGTGGTAATTTTTCAGTAGGTGGTACTCGAAAAATTAAAATACTGTCGGAAGAAACATATATTAGTGTAATATTAATTTAATATAAGCACAAAAATGTTAACAATAATACAAAAATATGCATATCTTAAATCATATTCGTCACACATACGGCATTTTACTTTAATTTACATACTTAGCTGTCACATCATCATGATCCTTTCCTGCCCTTATCCCAATTTAATATTTGAGGTCGGCGCAACACGTCTCCATGATGTGTCATATCTTTTTTTCCATACTCCTCTATTAGCCGCCGTCTCGACAGTCACGCCTTTTCTAACCATATCATCATACTTAGCTGTCACAATCAAACTAATAACAAAATTTTCACCGATTTTAGTTGAATACTTGTGGACTCATTGAGAACTGCACGCAGACTGGGCCGATCAACTCACGCAACGCCTTTTACTAAACGTATGTGCTAAATGTTCTATTGTTGTGCGGCCGGCCGTCACGTGGCGGACGTGACGTCATGAAGCTTTCAATTAAATAAAATGCCGTCGTTAACAATACTGAACTTAAAATTGAGTTTCGGTAGGAACCTCGGCTGCTGGGAACCTGAAGGAGAACATTTACCGTCCATATTTTTTGGGCTAAATGTGAAACTACCGCCAAACAAAAAAAAAAAGGATATTTCGTTAGAATATCAATTTAGCCCAAAATGAATAATCTTCTTAATCTTAATTTCTCACAAAATCAAAGCAATCAAGAATTTCGCACAGTGTAAAATCACTAATGATTTCACGGCGACCTACCATAGTTTAATCAATTTATGCCCGCCCTACGAGGTCACGGACCTCACCCCATTCACTAAACTTCCACGGATTGAAATCTAAAACACGCTTTAAAAGCAATATTAATGTTCCTTTCACCTTTTCATTGGAACGTTTAACATCCTTTGACGGCGCAGCATTTGTTTGAAGTGAGAGCACGAGGTGGCTTTTGAAAGTACGATCAAATAAGTGCTGCGAGCTGAGAGGCTCTCTGAAGGATTTAGTCTAGTTATAGGGTTTGTTTATGGTGTTTTATGCCATCTTTGTAACGTTTAAAGAGCAGTGAGTCTTAAAAAAATGTAGTACCTATAGATACATCGTCAGGAATTCGTCTGATTGTCTACTATTTTTGTTTCATGATACTGTATCAATGTGTAGGTAGCTACAATTAATTATTAACCAATGTTTAATCAAGTGAACATATCCGTCAAAAGTTGGACGCTCCCAGCGCTGCAGCTGATTTGTTGGATTTGTTTTCTCCTCTACTGATCATTTTTTCTCCTGACATGTCATTTTGTTTATATATATTATGTATCTATGTACCAATTAGTATTTATTCTTGTATTTTATAGTCATTTGGTAGCTATTTATTCCGTATGTTGTACCTGCTATGTTTTGTCTCTGCATGACCCTAAGGTTGACTGGTAGAAAATGCCTCAGGCATTAAGTCTCCCTTTGCACAGTATTCTTTACTTGTGCATAAAGTTTTTATAAATAAATAAATAAGTTGCAACAATTGAATACAATCTTTATTATATTGTTTTCAAACAAATAATCACTCTTATCACTCAAGTGTAATAATCACAACTTCTCTGTTTAATTAATAAATTAATCTATGTACATCCATATCGTAAAATACTTATTGTTTTTTTTTAATAAAAAATGATACTGTAATAACAGACTTTATCCTTCCTAACGACACACACAAACAGGTTTCTATGATTTTAGTATTAGTATGGTGGCTTCATAAACAGTGGCAGCGACACCGACGCGTCATTTTGTAATACTAATAACCAACGAAAAATTTAACGCAGGGGGTTTCAGGATCATTTACAGAATCCACGGTAACAGGTTGCACGTCGATGTTCCTGTAATCCTGTATAATTATGTCTGAAAAACTATTGTGCTCTACAGCGTAAAGAACGTGATGAATATTGCAGAATTGTCAAAATGAATGTAACAAAATGAACGTAGCACTTTTTCATTGTGAGTGTTACTCGATTACCCTGCTCAAAGGATTTTTTGTCAGCAAATTGCAGTGTGATCCGCCATCATGAGAGCAGTGGTGTTCCAGTGGTATCGGCTCCGACTTACGAGTTTGAAGGTCGTAAGTTCGAACCTAGGCAGGCATTAGTGCCGCTCGTGATTTTGCAACGTCAAAGATACGAGCGACACGTGCAAAAGAAAAAATAAAAAGAGCAAGAAAAATTGTTTATTCTGCACAGATAAGTTGGTATATACAGGGTGACTGGTAATTAAATACACAAAGTAAAATGCCTGCCTAGCAGGCATTTTCTTTGTGTATTTAATTTCATCACCGCTGCTCTCAAAACGGTAAAGGAAAACATCATGGGGAAACCGGAATGTACTAGAAAAAAAAAATCAAAGACATGTGACCTCCACCAACCCGCACTGGGCTTGCGTTGTGGATGCCCTCTCCCTCTCACAGAGAGGAGGCCTGTGTGCCAGCAGTGGGAACAATATTAGGCTGATTATACCACCATACTTTTAACACCACGACAACGTCAATAAATCAATCAACTCAGCCTATCGCAGTCCACTGCTGGACATACCTAGGCCTCTCCCAGGCTGCACCACAACACGTTGTCCCGCGCCTTCCGGATCCAGTGTACCCCAGCCACCTTCTTTAGTTCGTCCATCTAGCCGGGGGGCGTCCCACACTACGCTTGCCGATTACGCGGTCGTCACTCCAGGACTCGTCTGGTCCACCGGCCATCGGTCCTTCGACAAAGATGGCCAGCTCACTGCCGTCAGTTTGCTTACTCTGCAAGCTATGTCGGTAACTCCGACTCTTTCACGGCAACGTAAATTTTATAAATCCACAAAATTACATCAAAGGCTCACAAAAAGTTGAAAAGTATCCATTTCACATAATTATTGTCTTGTTCTTATGAACCTGATGCCCTAATGGGCTATTAACGGTACTCCAAAGAAATACTCTGTTTCTTTTGTTTTATGAATTTCCTTTTTTTTATTATATCCGTTTTTATGTTGGTAACTGTTCATGGTCTTATTTAAAGTCCCAGAATATATAAAAAACGGATTTTTAGTTACTTAAGTATAACATGAATACAACATCACGCCTGTAATTCCCGAAGGGTGAGGCAGAGGTGTAGGTACTGTACTAAAGGTTGTCTACTAATCACAACCTTATGTAGTGCAGGCTGGCTATAATTTTACGCGGGTTCCATTCGAACATTCAAGCATGTTTAAAATGGGGTGTCAAATATGTCATTAGGTTTTTTTGTTTAGTTTAGTAAAGACGGTGCTAGTTTAGTCGGTAATATGTAAAGACGTTCAGTCAATATAAACTTAAAGGAATCATATCGTTGTTTGATTTCTTTGAAGGGCTCATCAGCCCTTCACCCACATTTCGTCACATTTTTCTAATAGTACACCCACAATTCGTCAGTTATTAGCTTTAGTTAGTTTGTTTAGTTTAAGTCCTATGTAATAGATACAAAACTTTTTACAGAACATTAAAATATAAAGAATTCATAAGTAGGTACATAAAGCATAAAAGGCTGTAGGTACTAGTGAAGTAGGCAAATGGGACGTCCAGATAACTTCTCATTAGACTAAAAGGGAGTAATGTCTACCTGTCGTCTCGAGAATTACATATTTACTTGAAAGTATTTGAAGTCGGGTCTTAGGACTTATCTCGTTAGTTAGAGAGACTCGCAATGAACTGTGTAACTAAATAGTTACAGAACATTCTTGAACTATTCTGTAAAGGTTAGAATAACAACTAAATAGTTGTAGAGAGCAGCTGCGTTGACCCAGTGGTAACGGCCGTGACTTATAAGCTGTAGGTCGTGAGTTCGAACCCGGCCAGGGACTTTACTTTGTGTATGTAATTTCATCACCACTGCTCTCAAAACGGTGAAGTAAGACATCGTGAGGAAACCGGCATGTCGTAGAACAAAAATTTTGAAGACATCATGTGACATCTACCAACCCACACTGGGCCCGCGTGGTGGATTACAGCCCACTCCCTCTCACAGAGAGGAGGCCTGTGTCCCAGCAGTGGGAACGTTATAGGCTGATTATGCTATGCTTACGCTATAAATAGTTGTTATTTAACATTTGCTCTACTTACCTCATCATTCATCATTTTCCAGCTCTTATCTCTCTTATCCCAATTTATATATAACCCTTTTATTTATATACCCTATGCTCGAAGTTTCTTTGAGGGATAAAATCAGAAACGAAGTTATCCAGAATAGAACCGGAGCTACCGACATAGCCTGCAGAGTAAGCAAGCTGAAGTGCAGTGGGCTGGCCATGTTTGTCGAAGGACCGATGGCGGTGAAGCAGACGAGTCCTGGAGTGGAGACCGCGTATCGCGCAAGCGTAGTGTGGGACACCCCCCAGCTAGTTAAGCCGACGACCTTAAAAAGGTGGCTGGGACAGAGGATGCGGAAGGCGGAGGACAGTGTATTGTAGCGCAGCACGAGAGACGCCTATGTCCAGCTGTGGACAGCGATAAGCTGAGTTGATTGAACCCTTTTATTACTGAACATTTTTCGTTTTGGCATTTTCAGTAGTTATTTAAAGAATGTCTATTAGCTCAGTAAGCCCTCCTCTAACAATTTCCACTGATTTTTATCTGTCGCAACTCTTCTCCAATTTGGTCCTGCTATGAGCTTTAATTCTTTTTCCCATCTTTTGTATTGTCTTCCACTGTCCCTTTCTAAGGAATGTATTTAATCAATTCCCAAATAGCGCCAAGACAACTGGAGCCGTCGACAACGTACCGCTCGTGATTTTGCAAACGTCAAAGATACGAGCGATACGTGCAAAAGAAAAAATAAAAAGAGCAAGAAAAATTGTTTATTCTGCACAGATAAGTTGGTATATACAGGGTGACTGGTAACTCGACGTGTTCCTTCCAGGGCGTGATAGTGTGACCCATTGGCAATAATGAAGCACCCCATAAAGCCTAGGCGAAAATTCATGAAATCCGAGAAAAACCGATTTTCCTGTTTTTTTGAATATTTCCCAGAATTCGTTACTAAATATCACTTATATCTAAATTCTCTGATTGAGTGGCTTTCATAGCTATTCCATTGGGTACCTAATAGTTTAACACACCTATTGATGTAACCAAATTTTCTAAAATATCAAACACCGCATTGCAGATTACAATATCATCATCTGCCTAGCCTTTTTCCAACTATGTTGGGGTCGGCTTCCAGTCTAACCGGATGCAGCTGAATACCAGTATTTTACATGAAGTGACTGCCTATCTGACCTCCACAACCAACTTACTGGGTACCGTTACTGGGTAATACGATATCCCTTGTTAAGACTGGTTGTCAGACTTTCGGGCTACTGACGACCCGTAACGACTGTCAAAGATCCACGAATGATATTGCAGATTACAATACATGATAAATAAAAGATTATTTCTCAAAAGCTTTAAAAACCGAAGTATGTTTAAAATTTAAGACTTTATACGTGCGTAGTAGTTTAAAAATCAGGGTAAATATACGCGAACTAAGCGACAAGTGATCGGTGATTAGCTCATCGACTGCGAGTAATACTTACCACTCGAAAGTGTGGTCTTAACTTGCTGGGTGGTGCGGTGGTAAAGGAATAGCATAAACCAGTTAATTAATTTATTTAATTTATTTTAACACTTAACTTTTTTTTGTAACTATTTAACATCCTCAAACTGTAATGTAATCTTTAATATTGTAAAATTGCACTCCAGAGCCACAAGATACAGCAATGCTTAGTTTGTGGCTCACCGAATCCGTCACATTGTATTTTTTACTTTTTTGAAGAATAAACTTTATTATTATTATTACTTTAATTCGATTATCTCATCATTTTAAAATAAATTTTAACAATTTGTAAATTCGACATTGGCCAACATTATCAACTGTTTCATCGGCACCTTGAAACATTTATGAAACTTTTGTACCTCGTTGCATAGCTGATTAAATGAAGATTTCTTCTGTATAATTTGTACGCTTAGTGTTATAGTTTTTGAGATAACTGCTGTCAAAGTTCGTGTACGTAGATGATTTTTGAAAATAGTTAATAAACTTCTTACTTTTAACTGTTTGATATTTTAGAAAATTTGGTTACTTCATTAGGTGTGTTAAAGTATTAGGTAGCCAATGGAATAGCTATAAAAACCACTCAATTAGAGAATTTAGAGATAAATTATATTTACTGACGAGTTCCGGGAAATTTTCAAAAAAACATGAAATTCGGTTTTTATCGGATTCCATGAATTTTCGCCTAGGCTTTATGGGGTGCTTAATTATTGCAAATGGGTCCCACTATCACGCCCTGGAAGGAACACGTCGAGTTTCCCTGTCACCCTGTATATCCAGAATCCAATTATCTCCCCTATTAGCGGATAGCGATAATCTGACTGCTTTATCGCAACAGTTTGAAAGGTGTCCCTCGAGTGAATGGTTCACTCGAGCGAAGGTCCGCTCGTTCACTCTAGTGTCGAAATCCAACATCGTTGAATCGGTTTACGAATGTTTTTGTATGGTAGAACTGTAAAAAATTCAAAATTATTCCTCCGATAAAATTATCTGGTGTTTGAAAAATCAGCCCGGGTTGATTTTTCGCGGAATAAAATTGACGTCTGAGAGGTTTTTTATGGTAAAACTGTCAAAAATTGAAAAATTGTTCCTCCGATAAAATTATCGGGCGTTTATTTATTTTATTTTATCGTTTTCCAATTCAGCCCTAAGTCTCATTTTGATTTCCTAAAAATATTAATCGATTTCTGTACTCATTTTACCTACTTATTTTGTGATGTGCACTAACATACTTACTACGACAAACTTGGATGTAAACGGCACCGTTCGATAGAAATGCGATTATCATTAGAAGATCAAAAAGGATTTAGATGGTCAATTAAATATTCCCCCAAAATAAATACCTAGCTAGGTACTAAAACCTAGCCAGAGAAAATATCTATCAATTAAGAAATAAATCTGATTGTAGGTATTTAGGTAAATCAGATTTCTAAATTACCAATTTACCACAGGCTTTGATTTCAAAGAGTTGCTTTCTCTAGTTAAAGGCTACTGATATAATTAAAGCAATATAAATTGAAATCTCTTTAATCAAAATAATTACCTTAAGTACCTCAAAATTAGATCAAATTGCTTGTGAAAATGTCTACCATTCCTACCTATTTGCCACAAAATATTCCTTTTAATTATTCCAACAAGTAATTGCTACCGTTGCCCAAAAACCGATCATTTGATCTCTGACAGGACATCAAAGAACGTAGAAAATGGTATTGAAACAAGGCTCTGAAAACAAAATAAAAATAATAAAACTTGGAAACTCAACTCTAGTTCAACCGCATAAAGCTCAAAATTCGGTTCTGGCATTGGGAATAATTTTTGGAGTGGTAAATAAGGGCCCGGAAATTAAAACCGGTGAATTAAGGGCAGACAAGAAATTATGACGGCGTCAGAATTCACAGGTTTTTCTTTGAATAAATGTCGAGCCTGAGAGGAAATTAACAATTATTTTCGAGGAATTCCTTATGTTATTTTCTTAAGTTAGCAGAATAGTTGAAGCTTTTAGTTTGTGGAGAAAATGTGTATTGTTCATTTGTATTCAATAAAAATATTTTCATCCATCTACCTCGACTGCTCAAGATTGCATCTTTTACTCGCGTCAAAACTAGTCTTTGAGTACTTCCCTTAAAAATACAATATCTTTCCTTCATCTTCCTGAAAAATTTGCACAAAAAATAAAGCGAAACCTCTAACCCTCATAACCAAGTAAAATCTCAACAAGATAAAAAATAAAAGCACCTTATGAATTTAACCAAAAGGTATTTTTCGTATGCATGAAATAAGCTCATGTTTCATTCAGCGGCATAACGAACGATGTCACCTGTCATGGCTGACGTTCCTCTTCAAAACATTTGATGGGAGAGGAGTGCAAGTGTCAGATTGTTGTGTGTTCTGTTTCTTTTCTCTTTTCCTTTATAGGGGGTTGTTTTGAGAAAACACTTTTTATACTTACCTACTCTTTTTTATTCCTGGGCTCGTTGGGATTTCCCTTCGGCAAAAATGACGGGCCTCCATGCAAACTTTCATTCTTTATAAGGGGTGAATTGTCAAAAATCCTTCTTTATTGTTCAATTTAGAAATTATAATAATAATAATCCTTTTAGACCCAGCGATTTAGGCTGTGCGTTGTCTGCTAGTGAGTGAATGAATGAATGAATTAAAGAATTTTATGAAGTACATTCTAGGAAACTTTCACTTTATCTAGCTCAGCGTAGGCAGGCCTGCCATAAGGTAGACTGAGGATCTGGCGTAGATCTAGGAAATCGGCTGGAAACGAGAAGCACAGGACCGATCGATGTGGAGGCGCTTGGTAAAGGTCTATGTTCATAGGTGTACGATTTTAATAATTTATTAAAAAACCGGAGTGGCTTGTAGTAGGACCAAGATTACACGTTCATGCACGAACGCCGACAACTCTTTGATATTATTTTATTATGTTTGTACTGAGTTAATGAAGACACTTGCCACCGGCAACGCAGCTTCCTTACTTAATACTTTGAGACCCTACGTCGATAATACATGGTTGTTCTTTGGGCGTGGCTTAGTGATGATAATGATGGGTACAAAACTTCAGCCATAAAATGAAATGACTGACGCGCAACAGATGCGCTTCCGGATGGCGCTTAAAATTGGTCGCCTTGTCACATGACAGCGACATTCATCAACGCTAAACGCTTTTCCAACTCGTTTTAGAGGTCTTGTTCGGGAAACTGCTTTGAATATTGCTCCATAATATTTAACTCTTAGACTGTACTCGTATTTATATAATATCTTGTTTTTCTTTTTTATTTGCAAGCCTGTTTTATTTTATCATTAACACATTATTTAATTTTATTGTACCTATCAAATTGTAAGCACACATTGCATTAATTTTATAACTTGTTTTTATAATAAGACGGCACGGTTGGCGTAGTGGTTAAGCGATTGACTGCTGCGCTGCGTGTCGCGGGTTCGATTCCCGCACGGAACAAATATTTGTATGACCTACATGTATTTGTTCCGAGTCTGGGTGTTTTTCTATCTATAATAAGTATGTATTTACAAAAAAAAAAAATTGTATATAAGTAGTTTATCAGCCATCTTGTTACCATAACACAAACATTAAGTTGCTTAGCTTGGGACAAATGGTGCTGTGTGAAATGTCCAGGGATATTATTATATTATAATATGTGGAAAATGTTTACTCACTCACTCTGTACCTACCTCAAATTTTTGTAATAAGTAACTGTTTATTTTCCCAAATAAATAACAACTTGATGTTTGTTTGCGCATCATGTACTCATGTTACAGAACACAATGTGAAGCGAGTCATGTGTTAAGTGGTGTTTCACTGAGTAATAATAATAATCCTTTAGTAGTACGGTGAATGTTATACAATGTGACTTACAATTCGTTCACCCTGTATACTGCCCCGATGGTCTCGTGGTCTCAAGGGCGACTGCTGAGCGTGGGGTCATGGGTTCGATTCCCAAGTCGGCCAGTGTTTTGGGTTTTTCCATTAGGGATTACTTAGTAACGTCCGGAATTTGAAAGTTGGCAGTGCGATACCCCCGTGGCTCGGAAAGAAAGTAAAGCAGGTGGTCTTGCGCCTGATCTCTCTTCGTTCGCGTCGGATTGCTGTTGACTATGAGAGTGACAGAAGAGAGAGTGTACCTTCTGTACCTGCGCATACACTTGTGCACTATAATATCTCCTGCGTCGAAACCTAGTCGCTGTTGAGATTGGCCGCCATGGCCAACGGTCTGGAGGACTATATTGCCCACACCATCATCGCTCAATTGATTGGCGGATTGCTTGGTAAGTAGGTAAAAACATGGTACAACCCCAACAAAAGGGATTATAAGAACTCCTCCTAAAAAAACACAAATACTTATTCCAAAGTTATCCAAGAGCGTGCGAATATAAAAAGTCTTCGTTCCGTTACCCTGGAGGATTAACTTCAATAACCTCACAAACTTCATACATATCAAAGCTTTGTGTACTTTACCTTTTAGGGCTAGTTCTCCTCGTATATTTGGGTATTACTTCAAACGAGGCCAATTTCAATGGCACGTGATTTAGATTTTTATGTGTAACTATTAAAATTGACTATTGTGTACCCTTTGCCTTTTGAAGTCGTTTGGACTTAGGTTATAAAAGCACTCACAAGTTAGACGACTGACTTCTCCATAAATTTTCCTTTGTTAAATAAGTACTTCTTTACTAACTTCTTTCTTTATTTTGTGTTAGGTACCTAAAATCAGGCAAACTAATTATTTATCAAATTGACTACCAACTTAAATAATCCGTATATTCGAATCGAATCTGTCATTTTTGGGCGGTTGTATGAAATGGCTATAACCTCGCAAAATGACGAAGTGTCTGTCAATTTGATAAAAATCGCAATCACCAAAAAAGTCCCTAATGGAACATTTCATCACCTCTTCGAAATTATTACTGTTATGTTATGTTACAATTCAGACCAGCAGTGCGATTCTGTAACCATCTCACCGTGAAAACTCAGGTGAAGTGAGCGTGGAGTGAGCTGTCATTCCAACGAATGCTAGGGATTGACACTATTGACAGCTCACTTTAAGCTCACTTCTCCTAACTTTTCACGGCGAGAATTTTACAGAATCGATCGGCAGGTCCATAATTTGTTAGTAACAATGTACTTAAAAAACTAATGTTAGTACTGGCAACAATATTAAATTACAAAATCAAACCTTTGCAGCATGGGGAGCTCCCACCGATCAGTAAAAACACCCAGTATAGTGTTGGTAATGCCGCAAACGCGAGCGACGCATCTTGTCCTAACGATAGCGGCAAAGCCATACACCCGCGCTTCAGCAAACATCCCTGACGCACTGCAACGCCATGGCAGCCCCAACAGTACCCTGAGCGCATTATAATATTGGACACGCAGGTCGCTGTATGCCCGCTGCGAACGCTGCGAATAACCTCTCAAATACTCTCGTAGGTTCAATTCGCCAGTAACATGACTCACACTGGGCCCCCGTGCTGAATTGTGACTCACTCCCTCTCACAGGTAGGAAGGAGGACTATGTCCCAGCCGTGGAATAGATTTATATCGATCCCACGACCAGCTGATGCTGATTATGGTATGTCCATCAGTGGACTGCAATGGTCGATCATATGATCTCAATTCTGGCTTATCAGAACCCAGGTAGGCGCTTTACTTTGTGTGAATAATTTCATCACCGCTGATCTCAAAACGGTAAAGGATAACATCGTGAGGACACCGGCATGTCCTAGAACCAAAAATTCGAGGACATGTGACATCTACCAACTCGCACTGGGCCCGCGTGGTAGATTACAGCCCACTTCCAATCGAAGAGAGGTGACATTTGTCCCGGCAGTGGGAAAATTATAGGCTCATTATGCTTTGGCGTGCCTTTTGCTGAGGATGAGGTCATGAAGGCAGAAAGGAGAAAAGGATAAAAGAAAATTCACAAAAATAATTTTCTCAACTTGTTTATTTAGATAGTCAACATATTTCCTTCTATCATCGACGACATAGTTCATTATATTACAATAATGCAGTAACTCAATCACAATGCCTTATTTAGTTATTATTGCAAATAACTAGAATTATCAATTTGATTGGTTATCGGAAGCCAATAAAATCTTTATAATTTCAATGTTTTCAAACGGTCTAAAAACGGTAATAGTGCAGACGCCAGCAGGTCAAGCTACCCGAAACTGTCAAATTTTCCCAAACAACCTTGAACCTAATGTTTTAGCGATAAAGTTGAAAATCTATTAAAGAAATTTGACAGATTGTAGTTGCTTGATGTGTTGGCGTCTGTACATAACGATACGTGTGACTTTAGTAGTCCAATATTGTACAGCGTGAAATTAGCATAACACTGTGTGACCTAAGCCCGCACTTAAGTCACGATTTTCTGTGTAAAACGCGACTACTTAAGTCACAGATAAGCGTGACTTAAGTCCGGGTTTAGGTCACATAGTGCAATAAAATATTTAAAAAAA
The DNA here is from genome assembly GCA_949629185.1 of Apamea crenata. Taxonomy (NCBI): domain Eukaryota; kingdom Metazoa; phylum Arthropoda; class Insecta; order Lepidoptera; family Noctuidae; genus Apamea; species Apamea crenata. The sequence goes on along the minus strand of OX451353.1, from coordinate 2,168,244 downwards.
GTGTTTTAATTACAAGAATTTGCAGCTAATTGGAATGTTGCCTTTGGTGTCCGTTTAGGCATTTTGCCATTAAAATTCTGAGCGACACTGAGCAAAAGCAATTGAATCATGACCCACCGTGATCTTTGCAAATCCCGCTATAAAAACGAACCTCGTCCTTCAACATGATTAAAAATAAATCAACCTGCCTATTTGATTATGGAGAGGGTTAAACACATGGATTTATATATAGTCCTCTCCACCTCTCTTCCCTTGCCTCACCTTATTTCCAGATTGAATATTATTGATTGGCGCTCAAGTTGCGCCTTAGGATGACAGCTACGTGCCATTCACACACGTACCCTTGGGGATACAGATAATGAGCAGACAACCTGTTACGCTATTAACCTATAGGGTTACTTTTCAATTTCAGACTTGGTGTCAGCTGAGGGCAGGACTGTTAGAAAGATAAGTTGAGCTCGCTTGAAGACAGTAAGAAAACAAACATAATATAACATCACGCCTGTTTCCCCGAAGGGTTGGGTAGAGGTGTACCTATAGTAAGGCCACATTTCGCCAGTTATGTTTAAGCCGTATTTAATAGGGGGAGCATATGAGTAAGAAACTGGCATTCAGATTCTGGAGGCAATAAAGTATTTAAGAGACAGAAAAGTGGTGTGCATTCAGTGGCGTAGCTCATCCTAATGGGGGCCTGTATCAAATTTTTTTGAGGCCCTTTTTTTCCAACTGTGAAGCTACAGAGGGTATTGTTATATTTTAGGTATAATTTGTATAATTTTAGGTTCTGGATGTTATTTTAAAAATGTTTTGCTTATACACGTCACGTGGGGGGCCCCTGTATCTCAGGGGCCCCGTATCGTTGATACGGCTGATACAGCGGTACCCCTGTGTACATTGCAGGATGCGTACACTCAGAATTGGGTGGAAAAAGGCTGGAGAAGAAGAATAAGAAGAAAGTATTTAATCATATTATTGTTATTGTGTTTTAAAATAAAACATACGCGATGTTACTTCAAATTCGCTAGTAATTACGGTGTCAAACCTATATTTTAAGCTTTAAAAAAACCTAAACTACATGGAGCTTAAATGGCAACTTCGTAACTGTGTAGGCTGCATTTACCACACAAGGATAATGCTACACATTTCCGAGCCAGAAGCACGTTAATTTGTCGACAATTCCTTTGTCATAAAATACCTTGTCATTTCGCTGAGATCAAACGGCATCCGCCACGAGTTACATACTCATACCCGCATCTATGTAGCGTTAAACCGAATACCAGGAAACGAGACTGACGCAGCAACAGTTTAATTTTCGAGCTAATTAGATAGCTCGGGGAATTTGCGGCGAATACGAGGCTAACTTTGCATTAATTTAAAACAGCTATTGTTTTACATTTAACGTGTCCGCCATGGACAGGAGAGTAAGTTAAAATGTATAAGGCGAAAAGTTCAATCCAGTGTGTTTTTTTTAAACATCTAATTTTAAATTTACTTGGTAGAATAAATTATGTTACCAGAATTTGAAAACAACACTTTTGAAATTCTTTGTTTTCCGTAAAAATTAATTCGGACTATCACAAACATTTTAAAACAAATAATAGCCAAATCGGCCCAGCCTTTCTGAAGTGATGCGCTTATCAGCGAACAGTATTTCAGTTTTATTTATATAGATTTTATTTTATTTATATATAGATAGATACCCAAAGAACAAACAGTATATATAAGAAAACTTACGTACAGTAGTAAGAAAGTAAGTAATGTACTGACCGATTTCGGTCATGGTGGCCAATCTCAACGGAGAGGAGCGCTAACACAGGAGCACTCTGTGTTCCTTTACTCTCATAGTTCGTTGGGACGGCAATCCGACACGACCGGGGATAGATCAGGCGCAGGACCAACGGCCTTACGTGTTTTCCGAGGCACACACCTACAACTTCCAAACTCCGGGCTGCTACTGAAAAATTCCTACTGGAAAAACCCCATAACTCTTTGCCCGACCTGGGAATCGAACACTGGACCCCATGCACAGCAGTCGCGCTTGCGACCACGAGACCAACGGGGCAGTTAAATAATGTATACATGCGTAGCAAATGTGACATTGAAAACGATATTAATTTGAAAATAAATTCCCCTGCTCTCAGAAAAACTTTTAAACACTATAAAAATCTAAAGAACATGTCAAAACAACAAGTTAAGATGTCTAGAATATAAAGACTGACTGTTCAATTTACTTAACAGTAAAGTGATTGGTTTATCGAAACATTTTATAGCGATTGATAGGCAGTACTCGGTAATCTGTCTCGGTAAGTATCAAAATTGATTGACTCGTTTAATCTCAGCCTATCAAACGAGATCCTTGACGATCGGTTCGGCGTAGTTATTATTGTTTTATATTGTTACAAAGATTCCATTTTATGATGGGTTAGGTTGTATAAACTTTTTGCTGTGCAAAATAAATTAACTACCGAGAGATGCACTCTCTGTAATTTACTTTACGAGGTCACTTTGAAAAAAAAAAAAACTACGCCGTAATTTTGAGCGTGGTCGTAAATGAAGTTGTGTTTTTTTGTTCCAAAATCATCAGACTTGATTGTAGTAGAGTTTGTGACTCAAATCTTTTAATTATTTCAGTATTAGGTAGGTATTCTTATTTCCCATCACATTATTATTATTTCGAGTCCATTAATTTTCTTCTCTTAAAAGAGAGTACAAAAACCTGTCTCACTGCTGGGCAAAAACCTAGTTTCACTCGTTCCACTTCTCTCGGTCTTTCACCACATTAATGTTGACCAAAAATCTCCAACACAAACGTTTTAAAACTTTTCCCCACCATTAAGACAGTTTACCAGGACTGGCCTAGATTTTAACCTAAAGCTACCGAATACTCCGTTCTCCACTGAAAGTTGGCTGTCTCAGCTAGTCTATGTTGCAGTGCCCAGGTGCAAGGGAATCTTTATCAACGTGTCACAACGCGTTCCGAAGATGAATCGCGGCTGGAAACCGCTCGGGAATAGGGCTGTCGAGCCAACAATTTAAAAAAGAGTAATGTATAATTTTCCTTGGGAATAAAGTAAATGTACCGTCGTAGCAGTCATTTTAAAGCGATTTAACAGAACAATGGTTATTTTAAACAATTCTTCATCAACTGCCTAGCCTTTCCCCATCTATGTTGGGGTTGGCTTCCAGTATAACCAGTTGCAGCTGGATACCAGTATTTTACATGGAGCGACTCATAAATACCTACTTCGATCAGTTGATCATTTTCTGGTTTGTTAAGTATCTGGTACTTGTTGACAGGCCTACACTATAAACAACTAAAAACATTGTAAAACGAGTAACCCTGAAGTTTCTTGCCGGCTCTTCTCCATAGGAAACTTCCAATTGCAACCGTGCATCTAGTTTCTAAAGTATCTTCTAAAGTAAAATAAAATGTTTTGAATTTGAAAAAGGTTAGAAGAGGACAGAGGGATGATGAAATTCATATTAGTATAAGTAATGTAATTTCAAAGAAGGCATGGTAAAATATGATAATCGAAAAAAAAATTCAAATCGATGGAAATATAAGCTACATGCTTTAAAATATTTTGTTAGTCGCGCGGTACGGACAATGTATGGCGCTAGTATGAAGTTACATAGTCGGGACGTCATTTCTATCGTTAGCAGTTAATTTAGAACTTTTATGACTTGGGCATTTTTTAAGCTTTTGCAGTTTCAATAATATTGTATTGAGTTCAAAATAAAAAAAATTGACATTATTCGCATTCTCCGAGATGTGGCAGCCCTACTAGAGAATGACTAAGATTTAAAAAGTAGAGTTTTTCTCTCACGCCTGACGGGTGGAAAGTTATGTCTCCAGTAAAACTGTCCAGTTTTGTTTCTGCTTTATATTTTTCTGCCAAATGGAATGTTTTGATTTATGTAGTTATGTTCCGGTAACTTTTTACAGACACGCCTTCTGTTTTAAGAGTCGAGATTTTAAGTACCAGCTGAAATATTTTGAGTAGTGGGTGGGTACTTGGGAACTTTGTATTAGAAATTTGCGTTTTAGTGCATTTCCATCACTGCTAGCTTGGATAGAAAAAGGAGAGGTCTATAACCCCCCCCCCCCCCCCTTAAATGCCTCCCCTTCTTCTATCCACACCTCCCTGAGCTGTGCGATCTCTGGCCATGTTGGCCCTGCAAACGTTATGAGATCGTCACAAAGTTTATTTAAATATAATATGTTTTGAAGTGATAACGTCTAATAAATCGATGAACGCCAGCTGCATGCACGAAAAAGATGACAGATTGTCCCGTTACGCTAATTGTACGCATGCGCGTTTGCAATCATTTCATCAATGTTTTGTTATGACGTTTTCACGTTAAACTATCGTCCGTAAACCAACTTTACAGACGACCTTCATTTAAACAACTATGTTTGCAAGCCAGTTCGAAATTTAATTAAAACACTTGATAAGTTACCTCCTTGGCTGCCATGTTTTTTTTAAGAACTTATCAAAGGACGTAGTAAAGAGAAAAGTTAGCAGTGTCGGAAATGCACTAAAACGCTAATTTCTTTGCCCAGCCATGGGCCATAATATGCTAAGAGGAAATTATCATACAAGATTTTGGTAAAATTAACAATTTAGCCAAACATGAACCATTAAATGGATACCAAGTAACTTGTTGCCAAGACTTCAGCGAATTATAGAGCCACTCTAAATATATAACTTCTGTAAACATTTAATTCCAGACCATTCACGATTATTAATGTTATAATGCGTAGGTACCACCAGGTGGATTATAAACCAATTAGAAATAAGTCGTGAAAAATTGATAAGGTTAATTTAATTGGATGATTTCAATATCTGCTTACGATAACCAATCAAATGATACGTAATATCATTAAAAGCTTTACGATAATTATCATCTATTTACAATATTTACATAATTTTATATTAAAATGGAATGTTCGGTAAAATGGTCACATACTCGTAGTAGCATATATTGCAATATTTATCCAGTCATTTTATACATCAACCAGAACGTTTAATAGTCCGGATTATTTACAGAATGACTGAGACACCGGTTTTAGATGTATGTGCAGATTAAGATTTAAAATTAATTAGGGTTTATGATATTTACAATCTTTGGCTTAATATTATTACTAACTCTGAATTACATGGTCTCATAAACTAACAATTTAAAATGTTTCAAACAATTCATGTTGTTCCACAAAAATGTTGTGAAAATAATCCAGTTTTGACGTTATATTGAAGTATCTTTGACGAATAGGACATATTGGCTGTCAATGTTGACAAACGCTAATTGTTGCAAGCCATAAAGATGTCAGAACATTTATTGACATTTTAACGTACCGGTCAAACTGGAGAATAAATTGAAAAATACAAAATATTTCATTCCTCTTTCGTTTTATTAGTTGAATGCTCTGGAAATTACGATTTTACTTAGGAAAACCAACATGAATTTAGGTGTAATTTGGAATGTTTGTTGTGTGTAATTAATCAAATATTTTATAATATTGGGAAGACGTGATGATAGTAGTGGTACCACTGTTTTATTTACAATTTTTCATATTTAATTAAGAAGGTTTAAAAGTCTATGTTTAGAATTGTGTTCAAATGGAATAATTTTATTGATATTACCTACAGGTAAGTTTTAAAAATTGATTTAATGTCTATTTAAAATAAATATAGCACGCTTTTATTTAAAACTATTTTTAGATTTATTAATAAAAACGCTATCCATTGGAATTTTCGTAAGTTATACTTTTGGTATTGACCAGATGATGTCACGAAATTTTTGGTCAGAGTAGTTAATGATGAGTTTAATATTGGTGACCTCATTTTTTCGATACATTTTTATTTCTGGCTAATGATAAAAGTATTTAAATACGTTTTACAAATATTATTTAATATAATCCGTATTAGCGTAAATGGCACGTCGTTACTAGGTATATGTACAGTCGTGATTATACATACTTACTTATTTACAAAAAATACATTCACTAGTTGTCTTTCATCGTGGCTCGAATATTTACAATTTAAAAGTGAGAATCAGAATTTTGTTAGACGAAATGAACAAACGCTGTTTTAATGAGAAATGTGTCTGAACGGCATCGTAAGGGATAAGCGTTTTCTTTGTCTTGCACTGAAAATTAGTGGAAAATATTTGCAGTGTCGACAATTCGTCATAGTACGAATATCACCATTATTAGCATAAGAATAAGATTCATATTAGTATGAAACTATGGTTCAGAAGTTCAAGGTAATGAAATCAGGCAATCAGATAGGCTGGCTTAGATTAATAGGTTAAGGAAGACAATCATTCCTTAGTTAGGGACTAGTTTTCAATAAATTACCCAATTAAACACGGTGCCGGCTGTGCGTAAAATAGGAAGAATTAGTGGTAAAATTCTGACTTTCACCTCTCTTAACCAGTAATGTTATATCTAATACAACATTAAATATTACTTGACGTTAAAGCGTTTCATTGAGCGCTAATTGCAAACAAAGTATCTAATATACGTTTACTTTTATAGCTTGAAGTTATTACGAACTAAAATCTTTGGCTTGGATTCTTATATTTTTGTATGCAGACATTGAATATGCGAGTCAGTAAAGGAAATGCATCGCATTTTAAATCGAGTGTTGAAGCGGCATTTTAGGTTCCCTGCATGCTGTTTTGTTAACGAATCCTCGCGCTTTTTGACTTGTCAGACTCGCACTTTATCAACAAAACAATGTTTTACTTAACCCTAATAATATGCAACCAACAATAACAGCATAATAGATACTTTTAAATATAATTTAAATTTTTCGGAAAGTAAATTATTCTGAAAATTTTTGACATAACAAATAATGATTTGTTATTACATCGTCAACTTATGTTAAAATATTGCAAAACTTTAACAAATTATAATAATTCTTAACAATAGGTATTGAACAAACTTCAAACTACTAACCACAATATTATGTTTCTGATAAAAATAACCAACTATGTCATAATCAAAGAAATTCCTACCACTCCAAAAGCTGCAGTTTGGAGGAATTAAAGATTCTTGCATTATAACGACCACGATAACTACTCCGAAAACCAGTTATTGCTGAAACTTTAACTTGAATGCTTGCACGGTATGAATATTACATTACCCGGGTAATGAAACTATAGTAAACGCGTTTTACCATGGCAATTCCGGTCATCGCCCTTTCAACAATATCTCTCTGAACCCTAACAATACAATAATTATGGTTTTTCATTAGTAAAGACTGTTGAGGATCACGGTAGATGTCGATGTAGGACATTACCATACTCGCAGCACGTTACTTCCATTTTTGAAATGAAGACTGTCAAAGAAATGGAGGTGGGTCAATGCCCGCTATTGCCATGCTAAAGCGCGACAACTATAGTCATTCCGCGAAATGTTTCCCTGTCGTAAGAGTATGCAGCTGTGAATTCTGATAAACTAGTGACTTTTAAATTTGTTTTTATATTGTTATTAAAATAAATTTCATAATTTGTAATTTTTATTTCAAATAGAATTAATTAGTTTTGTTAACTTGAAATTGATTACGGTTGAGTAATATTTAAATCATGCCAACAGCTTTTCTGTATGGCCGGATATAATATCAATTATTTGAAATCATTATTAAGATTGGCAAATTTCGTCGAAAGATAACATTTTTAGTAAAAATAAAGCATTCGAATGATAGTATATTTATTGCCATTTATTAAAAAAAATCGTAGGATGGATCTCATGAATAAATTTATTATTAACCGTAGTAGCTCTCGTATTGAAACGATACATATCGACGCTTTGATTGAGCGCCATTAGGACACATCCTAATTAAAAAAAAAAAACAGCATGCAACATAAATGTGTGGCCAAATTAAAGGGTGAAGTACAGACCATAAAATCGAACAACTTTCTCCATAGGAAAAACATCATAATATCGAAAAAAATATCAGCGGTCGAGTAGGTGTTTAAGTTTTAGGGATAGCTGCTTATTTTTTCGCGATTACGATGTTGTTCCCATAGAAAAAGTTGTTCAGGATGATGTTCCGTACCACATCCTTAAATATGACCACACAATTCTGATACACGCTGTGTATTACAGAAGATAAACTCAAACATTCAAGCATCCAACATTTTTATAAGTTCTCATTTAAAAAGTTAACATTAACCAGAACAACACACAAACACGGAAGTCCTTTGATATGCATCTTGGAAACTATTCATAAACGAACATACATATTACTAAGAATCACAGTAAGGACTAGCATTTAAAAATATATTACTACAGTTGTTGATGTACCAAAGATAGTTGAGAGTAATTCGATAAGCACGTATATGCTTGATCTGCCCAATTGCGTAACACACAATCAATCCCAATCTGAATCATTTTGAAGGATATTCCTAATCCATTGCTTCATAAATTAAAAAAAATGTCTGCTCAAGAATGTAAATAACGCAATGAATGTTGTTGAACTATCAAAATGAAAGCTATTACTGCTAATAGTGTGTTACGCAACTACCCCGTCCTACCTACAGCTCCAGATCTTACTAAAGGATTTTCTCCTACTAGTGGCAGATATTTGATTTGCTTGTAACTCTTTTTAATGGAGAGGGGGAGGAAGGCCAAAGAAAAGATGGATGGAATATATCAGGAATTATATTAAAGGGAGTGAATGATAGCGTGATGGTTGACAGGGGAGAATAGAAGAAAATGCGTTATGCCGACCCCAATTAACATAATATGGAACAAGAGTAGAAAGATAATGCTGGACCAAGATCCTTCCCATATCCGGTCGCGCCTCGAGAGATGGCTCTAATATTAAGAGATGTTTTTTACCCCATACCATCCCTTGTCCCTTAGAAGGCAAGAAGGTGATGGGTGGCAAACCAAGCAATGGTGGTATTTGAAAACAATACAACAATTTATGATGCTGCAGGTTCATCAGAAGCGTATGTTTTATTTTTTGTAACTTAAATGTTAGTATCAAACTCACTTTCAATGTCTTTATCGTTTATTTTTTCTTAGCTTGGATTCAACAAAAACTTATTTTACTCCGTAATACGAAAACGAATTGTCCTCACTTACTTTGCCGTTTTCTTTTATGATTGGCAATAAAACATGAAGATAGCCAACAATTTTTCTATAAAAAAAAGAAAAGAAAACCTAAATTTTGGGACTCAAAATGTGCTGGCGAAAATATTGTGACTTTAATCGAGGTGACAGTGGCTAATGGTATTATTACTTGTTAGTTCTTTAGAAAAACAGTTCGTAAAATAACCGCAATAAGGTATATAACGTCACGCTTTGTTTCCCCGAAGGGTTAGGTAGAGGCGTACCTGTAGTAGGTACACCCACATTTCGCCAGTTATGTTTAAGTCCCATGTAATAAGAGGCGAGCTTTGCTACGAACTGGGCACACATCCAGACCCTGAGCTGCTTTTGAGAGACTCCATATGAAAAAACGCAATAACACTTTGCCCGACCAGCTAATCGAAGCCTAAGACCTCACTAGCGCTTACGACCACCAGATCAACACGGGCAGTTCAAATTAAAATGCCATGGAAAACAGCTTAATTTAAAGAGGGCGTTTTAGCCCTCTCTAAAGTCAGCTGTCTTCCATGGCATATCGGTACTTAGGTCCTACAAAGGCCCCGCACAACAATCCTACAAACTCTGGATTACTCGTCAGAGTGGAACATAATACCAATATACACCCTATGATATTAGTTTGCAATTCAAACTGCAAGTGATTATTGCCTGAATGGGCGATAGTTCAACCATTGTACCGAAATATTGACTATGATTCCAGTTCCAAGTAACATGGATTAGGGTTTTCAGTAGCTTGCTTAATCCTTTACGGTGGGATTACTCACTAGCTTTAACATCTACCTTCAATATCTACAAGGCGATGACGCGTCTATAGGCATCTTTAAAAGAAAGTAGGTAGGTACAGTAATTGGGTTCGAAAGTTTTATGTCCAAAGAAAAATGTGCAGAAAATTTCTAAGAGACGCTGAGAGCGATCGATGTCTTGAAGCGAGCTTTTCCGCCAAATACCAGCTTTAATGACAAACTTCAATTGCCTGAGCTTGGCAAGCAATATCGACACAGGAGAGGAGACATACAGAAGATTCAAACATTATTTAATGTTTTTTGAAATTTGGTGAAGGTAACTTATACACAACAAAAACTCACACCTTCCCATGCGACAATCCTTACATTCTCCTCTTGCCTCGTTTACGTTCATACATCTGGCCATACGCACTCTCTGTCTGAAGAACTTCACCAATTATGGTCTCTATATGTCCTTTTAGGGCGTCCCCCTCCAAGCGTGGTGTTGGTGGACGTACCTAATTACAATTGGATCATAGTTATCAAATATTTGGACTGAACCCACACACGATCTTAGAAGTACCAGAACGGTTGAATTTATTCTCCTTCCTAAAAAGCTGTGGAAATCTTCAGGACCCATAACCGTATGCAAAACGTTCGTTTTATTGAATATCTGCATAACAGCGTGCATGAAAGCCTCATACATTAAACAGTCCCTACGATAATAAAGGTCTGGACGAAAAGTTCCGTCTATATCTTAATGTCAATCACATAAATTGTTGTTCTTTTATCGCTAACGCTTCAAGAGAGAACCAAGTTTACGGGCCTCAGTCACGAAACAGGCTCGAATAACTGCAGTTTGAGATTGCACGCGGTTCAGCATTATCTTTATTTACTTCGACATCTACGTCATCGGAAAGAAATAAACCTTCTGATCATTATTTTGTAATAAAACGGTAGTTGACAGTTACTCTATTATAATAGTGGTAGAAATTCGATAATGGAAGCAATGAGGTAATGCGCTGAAAAGGTTAGGGTTTCAAGTTTAATCCCATTGAAACGTTGTGGTAAATCCACTTCCTACGCAAAAGCATTTTCAGGTGAACTAATTTGTTTGAGAGTTTTGTTTGTTGGATTATCGCGACATGGCTGTGACTTCTAAATGGTTAAAAAATTTAGTGTTTAGTATTTAAGAGAAAAAATATGTCACTTATATATATATATATATACGAAAAATGTTGGTTAAGGTTGCGTTACTCAAAATTCAAGAACAATCTTTGGTACATCCATACTTTACCTAATGAAAACATAAGTACAGTCTTTATTTAGACAGTGACCTCTTCAGTAAAGCGACTCTTATCATCTAAATTAATAACTATAGCATGAGTCCTTGCATGTCCTGATCGAACACCTTTCACAGTCTCAGTACTACTAGGACTTGACTTTAATTCACTGGTTTTCTCACTCTTATTATTGTAACCGTTACGACTTACTTCGGGTGGTCGGACATCACTACAGTTTGCTTCCCCGGAAATTTTGAACACTCCATTTTGTTTATCTTCTTTTGGTTCCTCGTTAAGGTCTGTGCGTTTCTTAGGAGAATCAGTCGTGACGTCTGTCTGGCTTTGCTCTGCGTTGCTGTTTTCTGTGCTTTTAGTCGGACTGAAGGTCTTATGTTTATAGGCGGGAGGAGCTTCGAAGGGTAAGTCCCTACCACTGCTTGAAGACTCCTCAGCTGGTGTGACGGTACACATCAGCCGGTCTGCCACAGCACTGAACACTGTGTTCAGTTTCAAAGGCGCAGAGTGATCGGATGGAGGAGGCTTTCTATCGTAAACTGCTGCTGCGTCCTGCATGGCACCTATTCTTCGAGATATTACTGCTCCAGGGCCACATCGCTCGCGGAGCTTTTCTAACTGGTTGCAGATTTTTCTGAACTCCTCCTATTGAAGAGAAAGATTTTAGGATAAATATTTGATATTTGTAGCTGCAAAATTACACTTATTTCCAATTTCTAGTACCTTCCACCACAATATTTTTATTATATTTACCTAAGACTGATTTTAAATAAATAAACTAATAATAAAACACTTGATTTACAGCCTAGATTTCGAGTACAATATCAGGCTTTTCGGCCTAGCTAAAATAATTCATTAGGCATCTAAATGTGACCGATCCGATTATCAAATAGTCATCAGGATTCCTAACGCACAAATACGAATATCTAAAAAGTTTATCATACATTGCCTGTTCACCTACCGAAGAAACGTGAAACACCATACAAAAAGCGTAATGCTCACCTCAAGTTCCCTCTCAGTCATATTGTCGCAGAACCTCGCACTGCGATTGGTCGTCATAGTATAGGTAGACTCTGCCGGTCTCGATCTGAACTTCCCGGTCTTCTCCCGCTCGTCTTTGCCGTGTCCCTTGTATACCATGTAGGCCTGGTAACAGAAATGCTGTAGTTAGCGAATTGGTATGGATTTCATACAAGATTATCGCGTAGATTTTTTCTTGGGTCGTCAAAGTACCATCCTTATACAATCAGAATTAAGTATAGGTGAATATTATTTTTTTTTTATGATTATAATTTATCCAAATTCTAGCCCTCTAGAACCATACATTGAATCTGTCAAAAAAACTGTTAATTATATTGCTAATATGAAAATAATGTGCATTATATAAAAAACAGACAAAAAGTTGAGAATCAAGTATCCTCGGATAAAGAAACAACCTAGATACCAGTCCTGAATAATTCTAGGTAAATGAAAAAACAGACAAAAAGTTGAGAATCAAGTATCCTCGGATAAAGAAACAACCTAGATACCAGTCCTGAATAATTCTTGAAATAATGAATACCAGTATCACGGTGCGCAGATAAAGAAAAAGACAAGAACCTCTGAACACACACGATGTTCGTTAGTGAGAAATCGTATTTTCCTTTTAAATTCCGACATGTTTGAGTTTGATTTCTTTGATGTAGAGTTTGTGGTGGATCGTCAGAGGCACGTAAGTATACATGGGATTGCCGGAAGCGGAAACTCTGACACGCATTTTTTCTCAACGTTTTGGAAAAAAGATTGAAGAGGTTTTCCAAAAAATGTTGTCGGGGCGGATTTTCCTGCTTTTTTGTTTTCATTTGATTATTACTTTTGCGTTGATATTAAATATGCATGTACGTTTATTATAAGTTTGTAACCTATTTATGTACTTTTATGTATTAATAGTTTTGATATATTTAATAGTTTATAGAGGTATGAGAAACAGGTTGCAAAGTTCACTCAACCTCCATAGAAAAGGGAGGATCCGACCAGACGGGTGTTCTGTCTGTCGGGCAACTGCCCAATGATAAATGATTTTATTTTTGTAAGTAGGTTTGTACAAACACTTTTACACGTCAATCATATTTTTAAAACTAGATGAGGTCGGCTCTGAGAAGAAAGGCCGAAACAAACTCAGAGGTCACAGTCTCTTTTAAAGTCTAGACATAATCTTGGTCAGATCATATGAAGACTATGTCGATCGATGTCTGAGATGGTCTTTTGAGGAAAGAACCACACACGATGAGAGGACCTGTCCAGTCAGTGCACGCATTTGTCATAAATCGTGCAGCTCAACTCAAAACCTAAGGAGATCGAAGATTCGACGAACAATACCAAAGGAAGGACATTTGGGTAGGCCACATAAATTACTAAAACTGCCAGACCAAGACAAAACTAACACAACAGAGAAAAATAAAAATAGATAGAATGACCCACAGTCTTCACATTCACAATAATTAAAATAATAGAACACTTTACAAAGTAAGCAAATTTCATTGTATATATCGGCGCAAATACAACAGTTCACCTTTTATAACAGCGAGAATAATTAAGTTTCCTGATCTGATTATTCTAAAATTAGTTCATAAACCATCAATTGATTACTTTGAGTTTATTATGATGTAAAATTAACGTTATGCAGCATGCCATTATTTCTCTTATTGTAATTTCAATACTTAACCTAAAAACTTGTGAACACGTGCACGTGCGACGAGTCCTATAAATACGGCCGCACTGTCGGCGCTCGGTCATTCGTGTTCGAGCCGTCGTACAGTGCGGACCTCTCTGGGACGTCGTTACGCTGCACGTGGAATATACGAAGCTTAACTAGTACTCGTGAAGTTTTCTTTCGAAGACCCAAACATGAGCCATCATCAGGAAGTCAACAATTGTGACGTCAGCAATGCTGACGTCACACTTTTTAAAAACACTACGAAGGTTCCTTCTCCGTCATATATATAAAATTCATTAATGTCAATGTGTAGGTATATAAAAAAACAACAAAAGAAAAAACAAACAATCTATAAAAATTGGAAGCAGCTCAATCCGCCTATGTGTCCTCGATGTAATGCTTAGCGGTATAAAAGGCTTTCTGGTACAACTTACGTTTAATTAATGATTTGAATTTACTATGACTTAGATCCTGAACGTGGCTTGGAATTTATTATAAAAGCGTATACATTGGCATCTCAATTATGAATCATGTCCGGCTGGTGTATATGCTAATTGCGCGTAAACTCTGCTTGCGCGATACAGGATTTTGCGTGACGTCAGTATGTTGCGACGTTCGCATGTGGCGTTGTAGATACCGCTACAAGTTTTTTTTATCATTGTTCCTCTCAACCAAAGCACCTAATCTCTTCACCACCCTTGGTTGACTTGTAGAGGATATATAAGGCATTAAATCCGTCTTAGTATAGACGCCAGCACATCAAGCTACTACAAAATCAAAAAGTCATTTATTCAAAATTAGGCTGAGAATCAGCACTTTTCGAACGTCAAAATTACAAAAGACAGTCCCCCAAAAAAGCCCGCCCTTCACCACTTCCTAGTGCTATCGCTGTACAATCTGTCCTTTAATATATTTTCAACTTTATCGCTACAGCAAGGTTGATTGGGAAAATTTGACAGTTTCGGGTAGCTTGACCTGTTGACGTTTGTACCTTTTTTGTGTGCAAAAAGAAATAAATATTATTTTTGAGAAAAAACAATTAATTCAATGAAACTATCTGAAAGCCGCAAGTAATCCCAAACAAAATAGACTCTTATAGTCGACTCTTGGGCCAAAAATAAAGAATACACAATAAACAACGAGATAACATTTTCTTCTGAGCCCACCCACAAGATAAAACAGCGTCATATAATAACGCATAACGAGCGGAGTGTAGCAGCTCTTGCCAGCTACTTTGGGATCGCGGCCAAATTAACAGTCATAACTGCTGCGACGGCTTACTTACTACTTAGGTGGTCAGCTGCTTATGCTGTAACGTTGGCTAATACATATAACGGGTGTAAAAAGGCGCTTGACGAATCTGAGATTCAATTGTTCTTCCCGTCGTCATGACGATATTTTTTTGTACTGTACCATCTAGAACCATCTAGTTTCAGAGCTATTAAAGGTTACACTATTCGATGTAATATAGAATGCGTAGACAAGGCTCTGTGATGGGTCTTTTTACACCCTGTATTTACGATTTTTTATTTATTATGGGCATTGTATTAAAACAAAACGAAGCTCTACCCTACAGCACTAGATATACTAATAAAAGGCGTATAGTTTGTCCACAAAATTCTACAAAACATGCTTTTATATCCAAATTTTACCAGTACCTCGGACCTCTCCTATATAATAGACTAAACTCGAAAGCAAACATTTATTCTCTGAACTATACAAATTGTAAGAGAATCCTCAAGGAGGCTCTCCAAAGAATGTCTTACGAAGAAACAGAGAATTTACTAACTGTGTTAAAGTAATTATAGGTATACAAATATTATAATTATCAAATTTAGAAACTAGGAGTTATGCTACTCAACATTATAATCATTTTTCTATTGTCAACTTTTGATTATTTATTAATTTTTAAAGAATATCTTAGCTCTTCTAGCCTGAAACACAGGATTACCTAGTTCAGGCACGTAAGACTTAAGAATATAATTTACATTTAAGCGAAACTGTACTAATTTTCATGCCTTATAATTTTTTGAATAAATATATTATATTATTTGTCTAACTTTTAAAGGATGGTCAGAAAAATGTCATCATCATTGCCCCAGTCTTGGTACACCCACTACCGACTTTCAGCCACCTCCTTTTTAGGGTTCCGTAGCCAAATGGCTAAAACGGAACCCTTATGGATTCGTCATGTCTGTCTGTCTGTCCATTCGTACGTCACAGCCACTTTTTTCCGAAACTACACTGTTACACTGTTAGAACTACACTGTTAGAACTATACTGTTGAAACTTGGTAAGTAGATGTATTCTGTCAACCACATTAATATTTTCACACAAAAATAGAAAAAAAACAATACATTTTGGGGGTTCCCCATACTTAGAACTGAAACTAAAAAAAATTTGTTTCATCAAACCCATACGTGTTTGGCTTTGGCTATCTATGGATAGGTCTTCAAAAATGATATTGAGGTTTCTAATATCATTTTTTTCTAAACTGAATAGTTTGCGCGAGAGACAAAATGTGGCCCTGTGAACTCTAACATAAGGGAATGATAAAACTAAACAAAATATATGATGTACATTACAATGTAAACTTCCACCGAAATTGTTTTGAACGAGATCTAGTAGGTAGTTTTTTTGTTAATACTTCATAAATCGTAATTTGTAATTGTACGGAACCCTCGGTGCGCGAGTCCGACTCGCACTTGGCCGATTTTATAGTTTTCCCTCGTATAAATTACTGATTATTTTGAATCAATTATGCATGATCCTCGGCCTTGAAGTGTTTCCCCTCTCGAATATTAAACATGGCAAACTTATCCCGTTGATTGTATAATGGCAGGCTACACCCAAAAAATGGAGCGAAATGTCAATGTAGATGTTAACAACTGATCCAGGTCAACCACTGATTATTAATTTGAGGCGATAAACAAGGTTCCGACCTTGTTTATTGCCTCAAAACTTAAATTGAGATTGACGTTTTGTAACGACAGGTATTTTAGGAATAATTATTTAGTACACAAGGTAGTTATTAGAGCGTAAAACCAGGTAAGGTAGAATCAAATGAGCTTATGGTCCAATAATCTTGGGTTATTAGGGTTAAGGCACCTATGAGTTTAGGTAAAATTAAAGCTGCTTGGGGACATGAGGCGTGTTGGTAATGATTAAAAAGAGCGATGAAGTAATTATTGTTTTATAAAACCTGATATTACATAAATCAGTGACCTGTATACGCTTTGTGGTATATGCTGACTAAGTATCTAATGTGTCAATCGCGAGAAAATTGACAACTGTCAATACTTCAATACCGAATAGACCCAAATGTATGGGCCGACTGATTATTTTTTCTTCAATTCGATTCAATTCAATTCAATTCGTCTTTATTGTGGATCATAGGATAGTGTACCTACATAATACAGCTGGTGTTAAATTATTGTTTTGCGAACAGCTATGTCCTGCCCTTAGGGCGTACAATAAAATGTAGGTACATAAAGTGAGTTTACATGCATGTCAACAATAATATTATAACAAATTACAAATTTAATAATACAAATTTCAAATTTTAGACCATTAAATATTTGTTGGAATATCAAATTTCAATAAATAGACAGTTCGTAAATGAAAGGACTCTCTTCTTCGTCATGTTCTTAATTATCATGTTCTTAATTACGATGTTGCATAATATCATGTTCTTAATTACGATGTTGCTCCTATGGAGAAAGTTGTTTGGTTTGATGGTTTGTACCCCACACCCTTAAATATTTCACCACACCTTTCTGATACATGCTGTAGACTCTACTTAATGAAATTAACTGACCAACATTTTTGCAATATAAAAGAACGTAAATATAGTCAGAATCAGAATCATAAAAAGTAAAATAGGTGGGTACATAAAAATTCACAATAAAAAAAAGTCACATCAAATTGTCAAGTCATTTAGAAATTCGTCAACAGTATAATAACATCTTTCTATAAGTAAATTCGTCAGGTTTTTTTTAAATTTTGCGTGTGTCATTTCCTTAAAACTATCTGGAATCTTATTAAAGATATGAGGTGCCACATCAAGAATACTTTTTTCCATTAATGCTGTCAAAAAAATGTACAGTGATGGCATTTTGGAAGTGGCAATGTTTATAAAACAAAATATTAAGTTATTTGACAAAGTCTCTACAGTACGAGAAGTTCCCCTTCGTACCCAATACAAAAATAAATTGTATGTTGTAGTCCTATGTAATTCGTGGCATTGAACACGTACTTATTCGTATGTGTTTGTACTCGTATGTTGTTGTATTACGCAATAATTACATTAAAAAAAAATACCGAAAAAAAAATCCATAACTTATTTTTATAACTGCATTTACTAATGTTTGTGGCCAGTGCGCACGATAATTTCAACAGTGGAAATTAAACCTTTTTTTTCCTTTCCTCTTTATTTGTCCATGAGTATTTACTAAACAAGCTACAGATGGAACATATAGATACTTAAAATTGGGAACAGAACATCTTCTGTTCCCCTTTTGTAAAAATGTGTGTAGCTTTCAGTCAAAGGTTGAGTTTGATTCCTAGCTGGTAGAGAAATCTTATAAATACCTACTTTTCAATACGGAAAAAGTACTATCCGCAAGAAACAACATCCTCACTGCCATCAGATAGCCTTTCAAACGAGATTCTGATGAAACAACTTGTACGCTTAACAGTTTACCTGCCAATTGAAATTCTGTAGCGAAACTAATTTCGTTGCGAACTCCTGAGCAATCGGTTTAAAACTTCGTCCACTTTCATGATTCAATATAAACTTTTACAGGTTTTTTTTCCATTAGCTACTCTCCCGTACGTGGGTACTTACGTAGGGAGAAAGTTGGAAGTGTTAAGAGTTTAGAACTACTTTCGAGAATAAAGAGATACACTTGTTGAAGAAAATTAATTTTGAATTTTTCTCTTTATTAAGAAGTAGTGTTGGGTAAGCTTGTGCTGCAATATGGTGCAGCTTGTTTGTTCGCGAAGTTACCTTATTGCCTACTTCAGTTATTATAAACTTAGATTTGCACAGCTTTAGATGAAAAAAAAAACAGATGAGCTATAAAAATATTAACCGCAGGCGGCAGTGCAAAAGATATCCTCTTAAAACCTAACCCTGCGTTTTTATCGCATAATTTAAATCAGTATTTAGTTTGGGTATTAAAATCGCCACGAAAATATGGCTGCTTCAAAATGGCCTATATATTTTAATTTTACAGTCCGGTTGTCGAAGGAATGCGTTGCGATAATTTTAGTAACTAATAAAGACTAAAAAAATTAAAATTAAAAAAAGTAAAAATAACTTTAATTTCGGAAGTCGGTGTCTTTGGTTTTTTGACTAACTTAATAAATATTGTTGATCGCTTCAATCTTGATCAATTATTTTAATTTAAATAAAAAATTAAAATTAACTAAAATTTTCAGTGATTGTTTGTTAATATAGTAGCTATCAATTGACACCAATTTCATCTTTTTAAATCCAGGCCCAAAATTGTATGAAAGCGTATCCGTCTCCTTTGCCAAACACGGATTTGTTTCTTAGAAACTGACAGGTGCTAAGAACGCAAACTCTCGTCAGCCGCTATGTTACTAGTACGTCCCTACTGAATTCAAAGTTTGGTATAAGAATCTCTAGAAGTAATAACAGTTTTTGTTAGGCCATCAATAATTTCTCAAAGAGATCTTTCGTCGTTCTGTGTGGTAAAATAAAACTTATTGTATCTAGGTAATATTTTACATAAGTTTATTCTTAATTGTAGTTTAAGTTACACTTTGACTTTTAGTAATAACATAATTTAATATTAAATTAGACTTGTTGTTCCTACATTTAAGATCCCAATATCTCACGTAATTTAAAAAAATTGTTACTTTTGTTTTTATACTTAGTTATTAATTTTATACAAAAGTGCTTGTGGCACATTTATTACGCGCTAACCTAAAGGAAATTGTCACAATAACCTTAGATTTTAGTAAAACATTATTTTATAACTTTAACAGTGTAAACATTGTTGGTTGGACAGAATAATAAAATAAAATAATTTTAAATTTATAATTGCACCAGTCTTTTGTGATTAAAAATTACATAAAAAACCATCCATAAAACATTTCAGTGTGACCTATTTTCTAATATGAGCAATATAATTATGAGGAAAGCAATAATTGTTCCCATGTGGAATGTAATACCTATGCATGTGTCAAATCAAACGGTGAGTTTACAGGCAATATTGTATAACTATTTGGTGTTTGACACCATAAATTTAAGCCAGAAATTTAAAATTTGAAATATGTGTTATGCTTTTATGGAATGACGATTCAATGTTTTTTAGACCTACAGCGGAAACTTTATGTTTTGATCAACAGCGTCCATTTATTAGGTAATAACTGTTATTATGGAGATGTTCCCTTTGAAATGTGGCCCTGGATTTGATTCCCAGGTCGGGCAAAGTGTTATTGGGTTATTTCATCAGGAATTTCTCAGTGGCAGCCAGAAATCTCGACATATTGTTGGCAATAGGCTCACCCCCTATCGGGGGGAGGGACTTTTCAAGGGACTTTAACATAACTTTTTCTTTTTCGTGTTGCTGATACGAGTATGTCCGATCTTGTTGGCTCAAAACTTTAACTTTCACATAACTGTCAAAATGTGGGTGTACTATAGATACCTCTGCCAAGGCCTTCGGGGGAGACAGATCAGATGATATTATGTTATGTTCATTTTTGAGTATGTTTGTATAATTTCATCATAATTATCAGCCCGCAGTTTCTGAACCCTTTTTTTTCCGTGGGGAAATCCTCATGGATACTTTCCGTCTGAGGGGAACGGAGTCAATTTATGTCGGATTCCTACCGACTTAAACCCTACTGTTCCTTCCACTACCATAAGTCGGGGGCCCGGGAGGTACATGTACATTTGCCGCACCCCCGGCTAGCCGCTTACTCGCTTACTGTTCCCAAGCAAATTGTATCATTCATTGGTCAAGATTTTTCTAAATAGATCAAAGTTGAAATCAAGTATGGTAACATAAAGTATCGGATACTTATTAAGAATCCCATACTTTATGTAAGTTGAAGTTGCTTTATTAACAAGTCAGGCGTTATTAAAACAACACAGGGGGTCTACTCCGAAGTAGTATCAGCCGAATGTTCGGCCGTTTCTTGCTACGAAGTTACTATTTCGTTCGGTCGGTCCCGATCCTACACTCCTACACTCTTTCGAAGATTGACTATCAATGGTCCCGACCCAACTGAGCCGATCCGAACGTTTTTTCGCATTTTTCAATAATCCATCATTATTTCATTTTTCAATATAATAATTCGGCCATGTGTCGGTCCGATCCAAACATTCGCACTTTGCACTTCGGAGTAGACCCACTGATTAAGTATAATAAAATATAATATCATCCCAAGGGCTGGGCAGAGGTGTAGTGTACCCGCACATTTCGCCAGGTAGGTCTCATGTAATAGAAGACGAGCCTATTGCCGTCAACTGAGCACAGATCCAAAGTCCGAGCTGCTACAAAGATATTCCAGATAGAAAAACCCATTTTTTTATTTTTTATTCTTATGTAAAACGCTGCCCCACACTAGGTGTAACACATACACAAACAGCCAGACCCGGAAAAACTACTTGTAGGTCATACAAGTATTCGTTCCGTGCGGGAATCAAACCCGCGACACGCAGCGCAGCAGTCAATCGCCTAACCAATTCGCTAACCGTGCCACCGTCAAATTAATTTTGCCCGACTCGAACCCAGGACCTCATGCTCAATAGTAAAGTTTGCGACCACTAGAGCAACAAGCCAGTCATTTGCCTATTTAGAACTGTGTCAGAAAGATTAATTTTTAATTGAACAATGATTCCCTAATTGACAGGCGGATCCTAAAGTTGATGCATTAAAAAGTAATTAAGAAAAACCTGTATTTTTAGATGTAAACAATACCTAGGCTTTAGGCATACCTACTATGGTTACTCAGCGATTTATAGCTCCATACAAAAACGAACTAGCAATTTGTTAACTGTCTCACAATAAACAACAAAAACCGAGGGAAATCAATTGAATTAACACGCAGAGTTAGACTCGCTCGTTACGGGCGCCGCTAATAAATTCTATCACTTAACTTTTGGTAAGCCACATACAAATAATTACACGTTTCGGAGAAGGGCAATGTATAAATGTTTGTTTTTCAACCTCAAATGTTTTAATAAAATTAGGCTTGGGGGTGTTTTAGAACGGGCCTTGATTTAAAATTTACTTTGGGTAGAGTTTGGTCTAGTGATGTGACCACTAGACCAAACTCTACCCAAATTATTTTTTTTTTAAACCCAGGACCTCATGCTTAGCAGCGCTCGTGAAAGCGCTGCTAAACATGAGGTCCTGGGTTTGATTCCTAAGTCTATTGGTTTTTTCTATCTGGAATTTCTCAGTAGCAGTTCGGAGTCAGGATTTGTGGCCGGTTGAAGGCAATAGGGTCGCCCCCTATTACATGGGACTTAAACATAAACTGGCGAAATGTGGATGTACTATAGGTACACCTCTGCCCAACCCTTCAGGGAAACAAGGCGTGATGTAATATGTGTTATGTTTATAAAATCTTTGATTTTTATTTTTCATGGTAAAGATTTTTGTTTTAGAATAAAAAAAGAAAGAAAATATATTTATTTGCGGCAAACATCACGCATGAAAAAGAACAAATACACAAAAAAAAATTACAAGTTGGGGGTAAACATAAAAAAGGGCTAAAAAGCGTTATAGTTTAGAGCGTAAGTTATAAAGTAGAAAAAAACTCACATAAACTATTGCCTCAACACAAAAAAGGGCTGTTTATTTTTTCAGAATAATTTTCCCCACGAAATAACGACCATAATATCGCCACATGTAATGTTGTTTGCCTGAGTGCTTCTTATCACTGTGGCTCTGGTAAAATTGTAGGTAAGTAATGTAGGTATGTAGGACCCAGTTTTCGCTAAGTGGCGCCAGCTATTAGAATCAGAACCAGAACTTTATTTCCTTCGAATGTAGGTACAGGTATAAGATGTTATAAGTACATAAATTAATGAGATTGGCTACAATCTACACCTCGCGGCTCAATCTACCTTGTGGCGTGCAAATTATTACATAAATTAAAATATTAATAGAAACAAAAATAATGTCAACAAAACAAAACAGAAATTAAAGTGAAGTCAATTAATAATATTATAGTCAGGTACATACATAAGTCTTACATGGTCAAATTAGCAATTAATTATAACAATCATAATATTCAGAATAAATTTATATCATTCAGAAACTCTTTTACTGAGTAATAACATTTGTCTAAAAGTAGTGCAGTTACCTTAGATTTGAAAATTTTTACGGAATAATGCTTAAAACCATGAGGTGTTTTATTATAAATGACAGGTCCCATTGTCATAATAATTTCCTTAAAAGTGCTATTATTACATAATTATCTGTTATGTGCATGTCGTGATGGCCCAGCGGTTAATGCCTCACCCCTCATGCACGAGGGTTCAAATCCAGGCAGTGTGACTTTTTCAATCCTAATGTTCTTTCTAAGTTTTATCTAGGACATCATTTACTTCGTTGAAGGAAAACATGGTAAGGGACCTGGGCTTGTAATTAATATAGTCCAAAATCGCTAACCGGTTATCATTTCTCATGCCTTCTCCATACGTGGAGAGGCCTGTCTCCTGTATTAGAAATTAGTAACACTGTAACTAAAATTGATGGCAGTTTCCAGTGCCGCCGTAATCGTTTGCTCCATGGATTGCTCTTACCATCACTTAAGCCCTAGAGAAGTAAAATAAACTAAGAAAGATTAGAAAATACTGTAAGATATAAATAGTACGTCATATAAAATCCATAAATATTTGTAAAACCACAAACAACATAGAAGGCGGACCCCGGCACACACAGGATTATTCAAAAGCACCAAAAAGTGCAGGAAGCACAAATAGGTAAGCATATAAGGCATTGTATACACTGTGTCGTGACAATTTTTATCGTTAAACGACCGTATTCGTTGTCCCACTGTGTTGTGACCACAGTATTCAATCGTGTTTTGGTGAATAACTCCATTCAAAATACAAAACCTCAAATGGCGCATCGCTAAGCGGTTGGTCTACTCATCACGTGGCCAAAGAATCAGCATTGCTTGGTGCTTTGTGCCTCGGAAAGCTGCACGTTGAGGTCGTTGTTCCCGGCTGTCCTTCGTAGATCTTCGACAGCCATTATGGGTAGTTAGAAGCCCAACAATTTGACAACCAGTCTTGCCATGGTGTATCGTGTTACCCAGTGACTGGGTTGTGGAGGTTAGATAGGCAGTCGCTCCATGTAAAATACTGGTATTCAGCCGCACCCGGTTAGACAAGAAGCCAACCTCAAGATAGTTGGGAAAAGGCTAGGCAGTTTGATTGATTGAATTGAAAACACTGAAAACATTTTTTTACAGAATAAACAATTTCAGTATATTTTATTACACTGAAATCGTGAAAAAGGAACAGCTGTTTCCATTTTGTCGAGTTACGCAAACTTGGGCGTATAAAGCAGTCTTTTTTTTAATGAAAGTTGTTCATAATGACAATTACTCCTTTTCAGGTTATAGTTATTTCAATTATAACTTGTATACAAGTCTCGACACTGTAGAGGATTATCTGTCATCGTCACGACACACAGAACCGTGGAGATTGAAAGGTCAAGTGCAGAACCAACACAGAGGTACATACATACAGTTTGACCGTAACCTTACCGTGCCTACCTTGCTCCCAAAGATGAAGCAGAGAAGCAGCGTCACCGTCAGCTGCGTGTGGCAGAAGAAGATGATGTACAGGAGGTCTGGGTTCGCTGGGGACTGGAGGAATAACCTGGAAAGAAGGAGTGGTGTTAGAAGATTTATTCATATGCGTCATTTGTGATGTCCTATCTGCTAGTTTCAGTAATAAATGCATTAATTAATGATGATGATATACAGCCTATTCGAGATTTTTCTTGATTGACAATCAATAAATTGGTTTATTCTAGCAAATCAAGTAAAACAAAAGGGCCATCCAGGTTTCTACATTATTAGTTACCATCAGTCTGCATCAACCTACAGCTGGGCAATGGCCTGGCTTTGCCCCATGACTACTAGCTGTTTCGGTCCACAACTAGTTTAAAACAGAACAGAACAAATTAAAAAAAGTTAAAAGTTGAAAATAAGTTGGTCTTAAAATGAAAATGAGAAGAATAATATAATTATTTAAAAGGGAAACGAGGTCAAAAACGAATACAATAAAGAGGATCACAATAGTAGACTGCTACACAAGATTCCTAGAACAATACAGTATCACAACACCGTGACTGACTGAACAACATCGCAATAACCTACTTCCTATTGCCTTGACGATAAGCAGTTGACACTAAAACTTTACCCATTCCCAGATTGCTCGGAAAAATTCCAAACTAGACTGACATTTAAAACTATGCACTAGAACTTGGCAAGGAATGTTTGCTCACAACACAATCATTGTTTCACTCGGTTCTGGTGAAATATCAAAAAGTTTACCAACTTCTCTTCCTAGTTGATTTACTAGTGTTCTACTTTCTCGACTGATCCATACTAATATAAGTAACTCTTTATGCAAGTCTCTGTCTATTACCTATAACGCCTTAGCGGCAGAAAGTTTGCTTATGAGCGTTGACAACGTACGGCATTTCATACAAACTTTCAAGTCCTTGTTTTTCGAAATGCATGAACCGATTTTAATGAAACTTCCTACGCATAAGCAGGATATATTGATCTAAAAAGTTTTTCAGAGATCAGAGAAACAGAGATTTCCAATTATCTTTTTTTAAATAAGACATTTCGAAAATGTTCTTAACTAATTTTTTAGACCTATGAATTCTGCTTATGCGTATGAAGTTTCATTAAAATCGGTTCATGCATTTCGAAAAACAAGGACTTGAAAGTTTGTATGAAATGCCATACGTTGTAAACGCTCTTAAAGGCCAAAATAAATATTTCAGAAATTATAATTCAAAAGACGTGGTAATGCTACTAGTCTTCTGAGCACGTTTCCGGATGGCAGCGATGTGGACGATTACTTAGACGCCTAAGGGCCGTTTTTTTGATACATAATTAACTCAACCAATTGTTAAAAATGGTAACTAAAGGTTAAATTTTTGCAAAATGTGTTTCTTGATCAATTGTTAGTTTTTCTAATGGTTATTTTTTTAACTAATAGTTAATTATTTGACCATTAGCAATTATATTATTATATCATTAGATAAACTAATTTAAATTGATCAAAAAACACATTTTGCAAAAATTTGAACATTAGTTACTATTATTATAAATTGGTTGAGTTTGACTACGGATCAAAAAACCGGCCCTAAGTGTCATTTTGTTTTTGTATTTATTTATTAGTTAATTAGTTAGTCATTTAATTTAGTCCCTAGTGTAAATAGTTCGTTATCTATACATACAATAAACATATTAAATACATATTAAAAAAAATGTAAAATTAAAAATATGTTTTTTTATATTAACACTAACACAAACTGACCCGTTGAACTTCGTATCGCCTCAGAATCAATAAGCCGTTTCATACAAAATGTATGAGAAAATTAATTATCTTCATTATTATTTTTTTCATGAACTTTTCGCATGATTTATAATATTTACACTGCTTTTTGGGGCGGAGACAAATCCAACAATTTAAAGATCATGAAACTCGGTCCAGCCGTTCTTGAGTTATAAATGGTGTAACTAACCCGACTTTGTTTCATTTGTATAGATGACTAGCTTTTGCCCGCGGCTTCGCTCGCGTTAATAAGTATAGTTTGACAAAGTTTCATACAAACTTTCATCGTCTATTTTATCCCCTTGGGGGTAGAATTGATCAAAATCCTTTCTTAGCGGATGACTACGTCATAACATCTACCTGCATGCCAAATTTCAGCCCGATCCGTCCAGTGTGGTTTGGGCTGTGCGTTGATAGATCACTATTGACTGTGTTTAGTTTAGTTTAGTTTATGATCCTGTACGAGTCGCAATAAATACTTTTTCTTTCTTTCTTTCTATTGTATATGTTCCAGATGTGTGAGGTTTTGACAGTAAGACAGTTATTAAATTTATGCTTAAAATTATCCTGCAAGAACATAAAAAACAGCCCTACAACCCAATGTTACTACAGAGACGTCGTAAACATCATGTATGTGACTATTCTACCGCATTGAAAACAACCTTTGGTAAAAAAAATTGTAAGTTTTCTGGGCCCCTACCTTTATAATAAGCTTAACAAATCAATAAATATATACACCTTGACTAGAAAACAATGCAAACTAAAAGTATGCCAATACTTGCAGAAATTAAGCTACGACGAGACGGAACAACTACTACACTTACCACTCTAAGAATACGGATAAGAACTCAGAAAACAAAGATACACTCACTACATAGCTCACCTACACCCGCATACATTCATGCATAGTCACACCCACACACTCACCGCATAATTATTCACACACACACACCTACATACATATACCGACACCACACACACACACACGCACCAAGAACTCACACACAAACGAACACACATACACTCAATCCATTTTATTATTTTGGATTAAAATTATGTACTTACTATTTGCAAATTCTTATACTATAGATTACTTATCACCTTATTCTGTATTTCTGTAGTACTGATTTAATTATTATATGCCTCTACTAGCTTCTGCCCGCGGCTTCGCCCGCGTGGATGTCGGAAGTTATCCCACGGGAACGTGCTACCAGGATAAAAAGTATGTGCTTCCCCAGGATGCCAGCTATCTCTTTGCCAAATCAGATGTTCAGTGGTTTAGGCGTGAAAATGTAACATACAGTTTTAAGTTCAAATACTCCCCTACAAACCGAATTACCCTTTTTTGCCCCGTCAGGGGTCAATTTTCGACAAATTTACATAATACTTATTATTAATTAATTTCTGTCGAAAGTATCAATACTGAGTTTCGAGTTAATCGGACCGCGCATTCAATTTCTTCCACACAAACTTCAACACCCCTATATCCCCCTTTGAGGGGTAGTTTGAAAAACTTATAATGATAAACTTTATTACTTACTTAGGCAAGTATTGTTGCTACGTTTCAAGTTTATTAACTAAATTAATAAGATTTTTCAAATAAACTGTATCCCCGCTTTTCAACCCCAGAAGGGTGGAATTTAAAAAAATGCATAACTTGACTCAAAGATTATTTATACCAATTTTATAATTAATCAAGCCACTTATTATAATCCACCTCTGTAAAATTAACTACCCCTTTTCACCCCGTTAGGGGTAGATTTTCGAAAAACTCTCATACGTGTTATTATTAATTTTTGTCTTAAGTACACACTCAGTGCACTGAGTTTCTAGTTAATCGGACCGCGCGTTCAAATTCTTCCACACAAACTTTAACACCCCTATATCCCCTTTGAGGGGTAGTTTCGAAAAACTAATAATGATAAACTTTATTGCTTATTTAGGCGAGTATTCATGCCAATTTCCAAGATTATTAACCCAACGAATAAGATTTTTCATATGAACTGTATCCCCGCTTTTCACCCCCACAGGGGTGGAATTTTGAAAAATCAATTGGGATGTGTTCATAACTTGACTCAAAGATTATTTATACCAATTTTCGATTTAACAAGCCACGCTGTAAAATGCTCCCCTGTAAAATTGACTACCCCGTTTCAGGCCGTCAGGGGTAGATTTTCAAAAACCCTGATACATATTATTCTTTCCTTTCAATTTTAGGTATAAATACTGAGTTTCCATTAAATCGGACCGCGCGCTAAAATTCTTCCATACAAACTTTGAAACCCCCCAATCCCCTTTTAGGGGGTAGTTTATAAAAACGAAAAATGCCCAACTTCATAATTTACTTAGATAAGTATTTGTGCCAAGTTTCAAGTTTATTAACTCAAGGAATAAGATTTTTCATACAAACAAAATCTCCCCATTTCACCCTCTTAGGGGTGGAATTTCGAAAAAACCTTTCTTAGTGGATACCTACTCTTCACGAAGAATACACCCTCCAAATTTCATGTCTCTAGGACCAGCGGTTTAGGCTGTGCGTTGATGTCTCAGTCAGTCAGTCAGTCAGTCAGTCAGTCAGGACTTTGAATTTTATATATATAGATTGCTTGGCGACTATTCTTGTATTATAATACTCGAGGGGAATGGTGCTGATAGCCGAAATACAGGCTATGCCTAGTTCGGCTACAGACGCTAATCTCTCTACCCTAATTGAAATTGTTGCCACATTACCATTGTAAAGTAGTGCTAAGTTTTTGGAAATAAAGTATTATAATTATGTCGTTTATTTATTTAGTTTTCTTATTTTTATACATTTTTAAATATTAGTATAAAAAAAAAAACATTTAAAAATATAAAAAAATAGTGATCCACCGGTGTCGGGAGCAGGGTCCAAGCTACCGGTGGTTAGGGCTCCAGAGACAGAAACCTCCTCACAATGCGAGCCGTATCGAGGAGTACTGCCTTCTGAATCAGGCCCTTGATCCAACCGCCTAACGAGAGCCTCGATAGATGTTGATCGAGGCTTTCGGCCATCAGGCCATTGGCCGATACGACAATCGGCACAATGATAGTTGAGCTCACATTCCACATGTCAACCACCTCGTGTGCTAAGTCAAGATATTTGATTTGTTTATCTTTCTCAGCTTTCACGAGGTTCCCGTCATGTGGAATGGTAACATCGACAATCATTGCGCGGCGCACTAATCAATCTATCACCACTATATCAGGTTTGTTGGCGACAACAGTCCTGTCAGTGATGATAGATCGATCCCAGTACAACGTGACCTGGCCATTTTCGAGAACTGGGTCGGGCACATACTTGTAATATGGTACCTCAGAGTCGACAAGTTTATATTTCAAAGCAAGTTGCTGGTGAATAATCCTGGCGACTTGGTTATGCCTGTGCAAGTACTCGCTGTTAGCCAGACGAGAACAACCAGAGATAATATGTCTGATGGACTCACCCGGACGGTGGCATGCCCGACACACGTCAACCGTCCCGTCCCTCATAATATATCTCCGGTAGTTATTCGTCAAGATAACTTCGTCCATAATTGCACAGACATTATTATTATTATTATTACTATGTCAGTCAGTCAGTCACCTTTGAGTTATATAATATATTTATATATATAGAAAGAAGATAGATTGGGACGCAAATGCGGCCTAGATTTTGGCATTCTCCTTTGATACACACGTAAACCATGAATTACTCGTTAGGACATAGAATACGTTTTATCCCGGTAGTAGGCACGTTCCCGTGGGATAATTTCCGCCATCAACGCGGGTGAAGCCGCGGGCAAAAGCGAGTAGTTTGATCAAATTTGTGCAGCTGCAGTTTTTATCGGCGAAGCTTCTTGTGATTGAATCTTATCAAGCTTTTTCTTTTATGGCTTAGTGACAAGGATGTATCGCTTGCTCTTGTAGAACTTTTATTTTATTTTTCTTACAGGGTTTTATTTTGGACGGGCGGGGATTTTTCAGTAGATTGAGTGACTAATTGATCTGGAAAGTTTTCTTGTGCGTTTTCAGTTTTAGGGATGATTGAACTACAAAGATACGGGTGAAATATATTATGTTTTGAAAATATTTTTACCAGACTAGGTGATCCAACTCGCATTGGGGCCGCGTGGTGGATTAGGTGAGGCCCACTTCCTCTCAGGAGAGGAGACCTGTATGATGTATCCCAGCAGTGGGAACTTCATAATCAGCCAATAATGTGCCCACTGTTCGGACACAGGCCTCCTCCATATGAGAGAGAGTTAACCGTAAACCACCACGCGAGCCCAGTGTGGGTTGGTAGATGTTACATGTCTTAGAATTTCTGGTTCTAAGACATGCCGATTTCCTCACGATGTTTTCCTTCGCCGTTTTGAGAGCAGTGGTGACCTACTCGTAAAGTCGTAAGTCGCGGCCGTGTCTACTGCACCGTCACTGCTTTTAGTGGAAACCGGTAATTATACATAATACACACACACACACACACACACACCGGACACATCACACACCACACCACATCACATTATACACACATCACACATACACACATCACATTACACGTAATTTAATACATACACTGTCACCCTATCGACACAACGAAGAAGAATATTGTGCTATGCATATATGTCAGACTAGGCGGTAACTGTGATACAAAATATTATTATTTTTCATTAAAGCATTTACATAAAATAAGGTCCATTATATTTTTAGAATACATAATTAAGTATAACTGAAACTTAATACTCTAAAAAACGCTTAATTAAACAAACAATTTGTTTAGATACTGAAAACAGAATTAATTTGTTCTTATCGCGCTCTCTCGACCTAAATTCTTGAAAAAGAAAATTAATCCACAATGACAATAAAACCTAATTCTTGACACTGGCCACTTCAAGTGACCGTTAAGAACTTCAATAATGAGATTGAATAAAAAAACCGCCTGTTGTGTGCCCTAAGTCCTTCAAGTACTTAAATTGTAGCCAATTGTACCCATAAAGTCTAAACCCTGCACAAAGAGTCAATTATCCAAGAAATCTAGTCCAGTCTACATGTAATAAATCTTTTTCGCCTTTACAAGAACATAAATTGCCACCGTAACAGAATTGGATTTTTCTGAAGACAGTTAGACGGTTCATAAATGTTCCAATAAAATTCTGTTGAAGTAAAACCCTTGTAAGATGCAAATTGCTCCTAACGACCGTCTATTTTGTGGAATATTGTTGAACGATCAAGTGATTGAGGATGGAATTTTGATGATACTTTTGGTTTAAGAGTTTTCACTGTGACCGGCGAAGTTATTTAAAAAAATATTTGCTTAATAATTGCTTTTTCAGTGCAGTGCTACAAGGATTTATTATAGGAGGGTGTTATTGGTAAACATTTGTGAAATTGTATTAGAAAAACAGTTAGTTTCGATTTTGGCCACGTGCCAAAACATTCTTTAACAACTATAGGCATAAGTAGTAGATGGGTGTCCGAGGCACTATTAGAGATTGCATCAAGTAATTTCAACATTTTATTATGGAAGCTATTACCTGTAAAAATCGTACTTCTATTTTGTTTTTACATTTGGAATCATTGTCGGTGAATTAAAGGTCTTACTTGTAACACGGCATGTGATGAATGAATTTTACATTACTTTATTATCTTATGAGAAAATCTACCGGTTGTCTTTCGCATAGTAAAAAGTGGGTGTTAAAGCACCTAAGTATATCAATTATTCTGCCTAGCCTTATGCCAACTATGTTGGGGTCGGCTTCCAGTGTAACTGGATGCAGCTGAATACCAGTACCTTACGTAGAACGACTGCCTATCTGACCTCCACAACCCAGTTACTGAGTAACACGATACCCTTTGGTTAGCGGTTGTTAGACCTTTTGGGCTTCCGTCACGCATGCCAAAGATCTACGAATAACAGCTCGGACCAATTACGGATTGACGTGCTTTCTGAGGCACGGAGGGGTCGATTGTGAGTAATGGATAGTCACCCATCCACGAACAGACCGCGACAAGCGTAGGTTAACCTTCGTTTGACCCATGCGGCTGCTATTATTTAGTCCAAAGAATCAAGAGAAAAAAGTTGCAAAAAAAAGTTGAGCTCCCAATATAAAAAATAAGTCGTAATCTCTTCGTAATTTCTTCCAGAAATAACTTGGTGGTGAAGCCGGATTTTGCCGCAGGTAACGACTAGTAATTAAATATAAGTTCGGGATTACACCCCCGACGCTGGCGTCATAATCGAGGAACATTTATTTGATTTATAACAAGTTTCTTTCAAAATTTTAGAACGAATTGATTTTAATAGAAAATGTCCGTGAAGGATTTAAATAGAATTGATTACTAGAGAGTTTATTGAAAGTAGATGAGAGAGTGTACAGGTTATGATTTCGATATGTGTATAATTTTTTTTAGTAGTAGTAGTTTATGAACCTGTTGCATAGCTCGGGTGTGAGTTTGAAGCCGTAGTGAAGGTTTTTGTATCTTTAAACGATAAGTCAATAAGGAGAAGTAAATGCTAGCTGCATACACTTTATAGGTACTCTGGTACATAAGTAACAGCTTTATATTATAATCTCGTAATAATGGGTTCGTATTTTCGAAGATAAACGATTATTGCCGAAGCACGTGCAAATTTTACCGGGAAATATATACTTACGAGTGCATGCTTTTTCTTTTAAAAATACATAACTGTACCAATTTGTCATCAAAGAAACATTGTACATAAAAAAAAAGCGTGCGATCGGACTCAGCCAGGAACGAAGTCATTTACGCGATACTCGGACGCAAACACACTGGTATATCTAATAGTATAAGTCTTTGATTTTCATTTTGACCTCACTATTGGTTTCAGCACCCTCGAAAACCATGAAAATGACACCCATGATGAAAAATTTGAAAATTTTCGCAGCCGCCATCTTAGATTTACATTTTGGCCTTCCGGTTCAGCATTTTCGAGAACTATTAAAACTATCTATCTCTAGAGAAAGTCGCTGAACTTTTTTCGTTATGTGACGATTTACGAGTTTACTCCTACTTCGTTCCAATAACAATCAGTTTATTTGCATATTGCATCAAAGTAACTGTGACCTATGTGAAACAAACTGCTGTGGTAGGAGCGAGTCTGCCACACTAGTTTAATGAGTTCTGGGCTCTAAACTTTCTGTCGTTAGCTCTATAACCTTCGCCAACTATATCGTTTATAAATTTTGAGCTAAATGATAGGAGCTTGGTTTTCATTTTAAAGTGAGATGAACTTTCAAATACTTTATAATCCGTTAATAATGTCAATAATACGTTATATTTAAAAAATACAGATTCAACGAATGTAACCGTCAAACCAAAGGACTTAGGTTTGTACCTACATACTTACATAGCTATCTGCCCGGGCACTATTCATTCACAATCTTTATCAATTTATGTATTTATCTAAATATATATAACTCAAAGGTGACCGACTGACTGACATAGTGATCTATCAACCAAACCACTGGACGGATCGGGCTGAAATTTGGCATGCAGGTAGATGTTATGATGTAGGCATCCGCTAAGAAAGGATTTTGATCAATTCTATCCCCTAGGGGAAAAATAGGGGATGAAATTTTGTATGAAACGTTGTCAAACTTTACTTCTTAACGCGAGTGAAGCCGCGGGCAAAACCTAGTTCAATGTTCCTAGTTCTAGTTCATTCATCATCATCTGTTTAGTCTTTTTTCCAACTATGTTGGGATTGGCTTTTAGTCTGACCGGATGCAGCCGAATACCAGTATCTTAAAAGTCAGCTAGTGTCTGTAATTTATATGGTGTACACTGTACGTCATAAAAAACAGTATTACGAGTATATTCTATTCTTACATGAAGCGACTGCCTATCTGATCTTCACAACCCAGTTTCTGAGTAATATACCCCCTGGTAAGACTGGTTGTTAGACTTTCGGACTTCTGACGTCCCGTAACGACTGTCAAAGATTCCCGAATGTTAGCTGGGACCAACGGTTTAATGTGCTTTCCGAGGCACGGGGGAGTCTTGGGTTGTTTTTTGTGTTAAGAAACTAGTCCTCTAATAAATTCTTCCCATATCTACTCTTCTTCCACTTCTCTGCATCTAAGGAAGTCGTCTAAGGGCCCAAGGGACCAGTCTTTATCAAAGGAGTTCAGTTCTTTTTGCCATCCACGTCCGGTCCGTTCCGTGAGGCCTTTTGCCATGTACAGGATTCCATCAGGCCGTGAATTTTGAGGACTTTTAACCACATCACAAACCACAAGGTAAAAAGAGATACAGAGACTTACATGGATATATTGAGGAAGACAGAGAGGAGGAATTCGTTGTAGATAGCCATGGAGATGAACCGGCTCTCGTTGAACTCCGAAGGCGCCTTTCGTACCATGATGCAGAGTCTGATGCCCCACATCAGGAATATCACCTCCACTGTTGGACAAACATGACTGGTTAATCTATAATAATAAAATATTAACTTGCATAGGCTGAGATATACAGTTCTTTAACAGTTATTTTACCCCTGACCGCCACCCAAGCACTCAACAGCAATTTTATTACCAGGAGAATAGAGATCACTGTGATTTTGACAGCGATTTTGATCGGCTGTCGCTGAAAACCAGCGCTGGGGCTATCTTGCATAGGATAAAAGCATAATGCTGAGCGAAAGCCGTTTTGCGTGGATGTGACGCATGTTTCCCCTTTCCCCCAACAATTTCTTATTTTTTTTGTGTTTTATTTTCTTTTTTGCGTCATGTTTACCGCAAATAAACGTATTTTCTTTCTTTCTTTCGATGCACTCTCAGATAAAAAAGAAGGGTGGAAGGACTGTAGGTAATCATCGTAGTTAGAATTTTCGAATTGGCGAAGGCGCAGGAATCAAGTTGCAAAAAATCAGATAAAGACTTTAGAAATTATTGGCTACTCAAACGGTGATAGTTTTAACTTGAAGTGCTTTTCTATAAAGTTACTTCGAGCCGCATCGCTCAAACCGTATATAATTCGAAGGACACTCATTTTTGAAGTAGATCAACGCGGATTTACTTTTTTACACTGTTAAAAGTGATGTTTGGGGAATAACACTACGGTAAACTGAAATCCCTTGAACTATATAAACAAACTCGATCATTGTACATACACAATTATTTCTCACCTACGAACTCTCTCTGACGTGTTTTTAAATGATCATCTTTTGTACCTACCGCATTTTATGCAAATAAACGATGTTGATTTGATTTGATTCTTCTCAACCCATTTGCCTTTTTTATAAGTAGAACCGAGGCATCTAAGATCCTTAGGGCCTTATTGATCCCTAGTGCATTTTTCATTAAATCACAAAACATGAGCAAAATTTAAAAATATTATACCTAATAATATAAAGTCGCTTTTAGAGTGTGTTCGCAAAGTTCTTCTAAACTACGCAACGAATTTTGATGTAATTTTCACAATAATTTAATGAAGGCAATGCAATGTACCTACACTTATGTATGTTGTAAAAATCTTAATATATTGTTAAGTCGTAAACGGGTCGCTTGTTATAAGTAATTACTTACGTGTAGTAAAAGAATGGTCCCACCAGTCAGTGTTGCAAAGGTACGCCTTCAGGTCATCCTTCGTTCTCCCAACTATGACAGCTGGTGGTGCAACCAGCGTCCGTATAGCCAGCAACACACACGCCACACCGACAATCACCCCGATCCGACGTAGAAGGTACATGTCTGATATCTTCACTGCTTTCGCTGATCGTACTTGGAATATTACTGATATCCTGGTGAAGAGAGAAAGAGTTTAATACATGATAAAAAAATAAAAAATGATTTCACATAAACCAACATGGTCTTATGAAACGTCAGAAGAGTAGGTATGGGAGGACAGCGTAGGCCTGTCAACAAGTAAATACCAGGTACTTGATAAAATAAAAAATGGTCTAAAGATCTTATAGGCCTACAAAATCCTCACATTTACAAAATATAAAAGAATCTATCAAAAGGATAAATAAAATATAAAAAACTATTAGAATAAAATCAAGTGATATGATTGCCATTACAACCACTAATATTATTAATGCATAAGTAACTCTGTCTCTCTGTCTGTCGGTCTGTCTGTCTGTTACCTTTTCAGCACCCAGCAGATGATGGACAATTTGTCCGCGACGATAGATCGTATAGAAATCCCCGGCAGTCTCTAAGTCCCACGTGTTCGTTATTGCATAAATTTCCATACGTTCTATCGACAAATTTTCCATCGTCTGCTCAGCGCTTTCACGTCTCAGTGACTAAACGGATTTCGATATTTGACACACAGGTAGACAATGACCTTGGTTAGGACAAAATATACATTTAATCCTGGTTATAGGTACCTTCCCACAAGATTTTGATTGAAAAAATACAAACATCCGAATTGAGAACCTCCTCCTTTTTTGAAGTCGGTTAAAAAGAGTAACGGTGGAGTTTTGTGCCTATTCTTCTCCGTATTATTATATATATTATTCTCCCCATAAAGTGCCTATTAGAAATAAATTATTTGACTTTAACCACAATTAGTTTGTCATTGACGCACTACGTACTAATGACTTGGTTTGTCACAGTGGTGTTGCGAAAAAGTCTCAGCGCATAGATTAAATCCTTGAGGCCTTGATTTTATTTACTGTAGTTTAGGTTAGATTAGGCTATGCTCGCGTTTCCATCCAATGATTGAAAGGTCTTTTATGAAATGTTCTCCAAACACGAAGCTACCTCTGCTCATCTTAATCCGATTAGTCATCCCGCCTACGAAAATGTATCAGACAACCAAACAGTTTGCCTGGTTGTCTGATACCTACTCCCATTTAGAAAATACTTGGGTCCATAAGTATTCAATAAATGCGCGATCAGTTTCCTTAAACAAAACTGATCCTGTTATGCAAACGTTATGCTAAAGTAGATTATCATAAATTGTGCCTGTAAACAGGTCCTTTATTTACGCGTTCTTACGAAGAGGGCCCAAAATTTAAAAGACAACTTGATTCTTATCGCGACAAGAGGACAATAATTCCATTCCGTTGCTATCTAATTAAAATAAACTTGATCGTAATCTGAAAGTTCAAGCCCAATTATATACTTGAAATTAGACTCAGATTGAAGATTTAGAAAAAGTTGTTGAAATAAAATAAATTAAGGAGACTTATAATGTTTCCACTGGGTAATTAATTTCTTCTGGGAAAACCGTTCGGCGTCTGGTTCTAAATAAGAAAAGAAGCGATCCCGGAAGTTTGTTCAGGACAAAACCCAATTAAGATTAACCTATTAATTTTTACTGTTCGTTGGTTTAGTAGTCGCAAGCGTTACTGCTGAGCATGAGGCCCTGGGTTCTATTCCCAGGTCGGGCAAAGTGTTTAAAACAGTGTGTTTGTTGCAATAACCGCTAGGTATTTCATGTGACTTGAAAAATAATTACTGGCGACATGTGGGTACCACAGGTACACCTCTGCCTAAATCTTCGGGAAAACCAGTTACATGATACTGGTTTTCCCGAAGATATTATGAAATTAAAAAATATAATAAATGCAGTAGGAGAAATAGTTTTCTGTAGTGTATTATGTATTTCCAATCTTTAGTTTAACAAATTACTAACGTTTACTTTTAATATGTATTTTACCCAATAACATGAACGACGACTGAGGACGAACCCCAATTTTAATGAAAATGGATTTCAATTTAAATTAAACAAATTAACACTTTCATTCGCTTAACACTGATGGAAAAACAAAATTGAATTTTGAACTTAAAATTGAAATTTCAACGTGGAGGTAGGTATGCTTTGTATCACTCCAGGCGGGGCTTAAGGGTTCTGTTTCAAGGACCGGTCCTAATTCCGGGCTTAATAACGGTCAGTTGGATTTTTGTGATACCTGTATTAATAAAATTAGCTCTGTGCAAAGTTTTGACCTTGGAATGAGCTTAAGTTCATAATAATTTGGAATTATTCTTTGACATAGCGAAAATATATCTGTGTTGTTAAAAAAATCAAAGAATAAAGAAATAAATTGTTTGCCAAATCTTCAAGTATTGGAAACTTCGTGACCTTGTAAAAGCGTACATGGTGTGGGATTTAACACCAAAAATGGCATAAAGCTGCTAAAGACTACGCTATAATATAATAGTATATATAGTATTAGCTCATAACACAACAATATCGCGCACCATACATTGTTATGGACACGTTCACACTGTACTGTACTATATATTATTGGCTTACTATTAAAATTAATACTAGGTCCTTCTTTGCTATACTATATGGCACTATAGTATAGCGTAGTCCGAAAGCAGCTTAAGTCTATTTTTTGTTCTTCACGAACGGTCGTGAAGAACAAAACAATAACCACGATAAGCAACAGTTTCTGGTGGTTATCTTGGTATTTTTTTTTACGGGTTATCTTTTGACTCTCACCCAATCTTCATCGTCATTTCAGCCGAAAAACGTCCACTGCTGGACATAGGGCTCCCCTAAGCACTGCCACTTCGGCCGGTTCTGTGCCTCCCGTATCTATCGGATTCCTGTGGCCTCCTCTAAGCCTCGTCACATCAACCATTTCTACATAAACAACATAATAGCAAAAAAAAAATGGCGGAATGGCAATTTGAAACACTTACCTCCAAGTCTTTAACATGAGAGCTCCATACGTGAGACAGAACCCGACTTCTCGAAGCCAGACCCTGGCGGTGCAGGTCAGGACAGTGGGTCTTCCGTACATGACTAGAGTGGTGCAGTAGATGAGGAGAGCTCCCAAGACTATGACCCTAAGAAGAGCTGGACTTGCTGCTCTTACGACCTGGGAACAAGAGACGAGAAAATAAAAAATCAAAACCAAAAATTGTTTTTTTTTACAGGCTGTGAATCAGCACTTTTTTAACGTCAAGTGTGCAAAAGATACCCCCAAAACGCCCGCCCCTGCACCACACAATATTTTTAGTTGGGAAGAGGTGACGCAACAAAAAAATGTAAGACCTGCATAGCTATTCACAACCACTCGATACGCTTCCGTAGCGTATCGAACATCAATCAATGTTATCGCAGGAGTCCTAAACGCTGATTCCAAATCCAAAACCCAAAAATTTTGTCAGTATAAATCAAATAAACAACCGCTATTCTTTCAAAAGCTGTTAGCTGTCGGGGGCAAAACAAATTAGTTTATTGAAATATATGTCATTTTCGATACGATAGCCTGTCGTATGGTTGTGAATAGCTATGCTGGTCAAGTACCTACCGAACAGTTTGCACAATATTTGTTAGCCCTCAAACTAGATATAAACTACAAGTGGTACAGTAGTGCTGGTTAGTAGGAGCCCGCGAATTAC
This sequence comes from Apamea crenata, assembly GCA_949629185.1. Lineage (NCBI taxonomy): Eukaryota > Metazoa > Arthropoda > Insecta > Lepidoptera > Noctuidae > Apamea > Apamea crenata. Next base: position 2,128,500 of record OX451353.1, on the reverse strand, counting down.
GAAAACCTTTCTAATAAAGGCGTTGTCAATTTAAAATAGTGCGCTTGACACTATACATAGAGGTATGAAGAACAAGGTTTATAGTTCACTCATCTCCTATAGAAAAGGGAGGATCCTTCGGCCAGATGGTGTTGTGTCTGGCGGGCAACTGCCCAATGATTCATATCGGGCTGTTGTATATATGCTAAGACTACCATGATGTCAACTTCAGGGTACGTATGTTCGTTCTATCTATTTCAATTTAACCGTAGTACTTAACATTTTTTTAATATGTTCATTTACATGAGAAAATCCTGAGTTAATATGAATATTTTTACACCTTCTATGAACCCTGACGTGTGTTCAAAACTTTTGGAAATGTTAAAAGTTATACAAAATGAGGGAACCCTGAGCAGTATCCACCAATAATTCAGTTTGGAAAGTACATATCTCTAGTACCCGTCGTACCTCCATTTCTGTTGACACCACAGAATTTGATCGATGGTCCGTTTTGATGGATGGTTCAGGAAATAAAAAAGTAACGAAACAGAAAAACGATGTAGCCGCTTGTTTTTACGTTTTGTGTTTTCTGATTATTGTGGCAATATTTTTCAGACTCTACAGTAGACCGTACGAGTATAGCCTGAAAAATATTGAACTGTAGACAGATAAACAATCAATATTTAATTTTAATTATTCTGATATGGGTGTACGGGTCCGTGTGTTTACTGACCCCAGTGGCCAGTAAACCATATCAGAATGATTAATTTGTTTGGTTTCATTCTAATCTTTAATTAATAAACATAACAGAATGATATCCTAACTTAACTAAAACTATACACAAACTAAAATATGGGGTCGAAATATTCATATACCCCTCGCTGTTGACTGGTAATGTACCCAAGACACTGGCAGCAGTACGACGCTATATATTAGTTTGTGTATAGTTTTAGTTAATTTAGGATATCATTTTGTTATTTTTATTAATTAATTAGGTATTGACAGCAGTGGTGGCCCAGTGGTAGCAGCCGTGACTTACGAGTTGTAGGTCGTGGGTTCGCACCCAGCCAGGCACTTTACTTTGTGTAAATTATTTTCATCACCACTGCTCTCAAACGGTGAAGGAAAACATCGTGAGAAAACCGGCATGTCTAAGAACCAAAAATTCGAAGACATGTGACATCTACCAACCCGTACTGGGCCCGCGTGCTGGATTACAGCCCACTCCCTCTCGTAGAGAGGAGGCCTGTGTCGCAGCAGTGAGAACATTAAAGGCTGATTATGAATTAATTATTTACTTAAACTTATTATTTTAATTTACAGAGATAAATAAATTATACATATATCTTTGTTTTAAAAAACTCACGATAAATAATGAATCTGAATTGCTTCGTATTCCAAAGCCACATTTTACACAGACACTCCATAACTCCTCAAGATTTATCAAGTCTTTGGCTAACAAAAATTTCAAAAACACCCTATCAAAATGCACCCTTAAAAACTGCGACCGTCTCATAACATGCAAGGTTAAAGCTGACATGAGTGTTTCGGCTAGTATCTGCATAGGAATTTGCCAAGATTTTGGATAGCCCAGCGAAATACGACGCGGAAACATTGTCAGTACATACATGCTATCATAATTTTTGCCCATTTACGTTAGAAAGTACCACTTTTGTAAAAGTTGGTTGTAAAAGTCGTTGAATGTACAAAATGGGCGCGCGATTTGCAACGTTTAGTGCGGTGGATACGGAAACTTTTTGTTTAATAGCTTGGATTTCCTGTTTTAAAGTGTATGGAGATACTAGGTTTGCCTGGATTTTTTTCTGAGTGTGATTTTTTTATGATGTACTTGGTTTTCAGCTTTTTAAGAGACCAAAAAACGTTGGTATTTTTAAAACCAAGGATGGTTTTCTATTCCTGCAGCCTTAGAACTGAGGGACGATTCCTGAAGTTTCAAGTAACTGGATTTAGACCATTTTGAATTACGGGAATTGGCCTCCTAATAATGGCGATAAAAGGTGTCTAAAAAATGATAATTATAATATTGCTCTAAACATTTATACACGGTGTAAGGCACATTGACGCTCAGTGTTACGATGAATTCAGCTCAATTATGATTCCCGGCGTTGGCATTTTTCGTCAGTTATTAATAAAATTGCACTAGATTCGTGTGCTGAATCACTACATCCTGTATAACATACGAGTAGATTGACAATTAAAGAATCTGTAGTCACGGCAACAGTTCACAACTAAGAATAAGCAAAATATTACCTGCGCCATGACGCGATAAACCAAGTATTGTAATGTATTACGTTACATTTTCGAAGTTATGTAACTCGATAACGAGCACACACGGAATTAGTATAACAGAGTATATAACAGAACCAAATTTCAACATATTGATTGATTAGATTTGCAAACATTATGAATAATGATTGCGTTGTTAGATATTTGATAAGTTACCAAGTTATTGCTTGGAGGCACCTTCGAACGTTCCTGTAATATGTGTGTTGAGTTGCTGAATCAATTTTCAGCATAATAGTCCTTTCTGCATTAAAGGAACTCAAGTTTCTGACCAAAAAATACTTTATTTTTATCCGCAACAAAACGGTAAAATCCATCGGTAATAAAAAAGATGCATTTTTTTTTGTTTTTAAAATTACAGACGGTGAACATGAACGGTATATAAAGTTCCTGTATGTGCAATTCATATGCAATTTCACCCAGTTGTAAAAAGTGCTGATGTGAAGAACCGATGGCCAGTGGAGCAGACCAGTCCTAGAGTGAAGACTGAGTATCGGCAAGCGTAGTGTGGGACGCCCCCCAGCAAGCTGGACCGACGACCTTAAGAAGGTAACTGGGACAGACTGGATGCGGAAGGCGGAGGACAGGGTGTTGACCCCTACAACAGGGTGTTGGCAACAACTGGCACAACCAGCAGCAGTCAAGGCTGATTTGATTAATTGATAAAAGGTGCCCAACTTCACCACCCCAAAAGTTACACAGTCAATTGTTCGTCAGGCAATCATAAATACTTATCCCCTAATTTTTTCAAGTTCCACGGGGGAGGGGAGGACAATACATCAATCATGGATGCCATAAGCTAAAGCTATCCGTCACTGCCAAAGTCATAAGAAGTTTTTCGTTTAGACGTGATTGCTTGAGACAACGTGTTGTGAACAATTAGTGAGGGCATAAGAAATTCTGGATTATATATTAGGCTTGGGCTTGAGGGAATTGGGAAAAAGGAATTTCTTTTATTATTTTGTATATCCTATTGGAATCTTGGGGCGTGATCAATGTGAACAGGATCAGCAATAGGTATTATTGTGTGACTTTATTTTTAGAGTTCCGTAACCAAAGGGTGCGAAAGGAACCCTATTACTAAACCTCCGCTATCCATCCGTCCATCTGACTGTCAGCGGGCTATATCTCAAGAACCGTAATAGGTAGACTGTTGAAATTTTCACAGAATGTGTATTTCTGCTGCCGTTTTAACAACAAATAATAAAAACAAAAATAAATTTAGTAAAAATTATAGAAGGTCTCCATACAAAAAACGTATTATTTTCGGTGTTTTTTACCTTGTGGTACGGAACACTTGGCCAGCTTTGTTACAACTGCACTTAGTTGAGTCAGAGAATAATGTGTGACATAGTAGGTATTTTAGTAGGCACGACTGAAAGTGTACAAGTAGTGTTTTAGTCAACAGCAGTATATCCTATTATATTGAATAAGCTACTCTGTGCTCGTAATTTAAAGAACGTTCACAGTCTGATTTTTCAGTCTCAATTTATGTCAAAAATACCTCATATATCCTTACGTTTTTGACAAGTTTTGGACATTGACTATCGCTGAGATGAGATTGCGACTAGATTTTGAACATTTTTAATTACGAGAAAGTGCGATTCTGTAACCACATCACCGTGAAAAGTTTCGTTCACTAATTTATCTACCTACCGCTGCTAACACACACTTTAATATATATAAACAGTTTTCAAACCATACTTACCCTAACATGTCCATACTTTATAGTGAAATACACGATGAAAGGCAGACAGGATATCACCAGGCATGCGAGCGCGAAGATGGTAGTCCTTACGACCCAGTTCAGGGCTGCCACACACGGGGAGCCGTCCAAGCAGGCTTCACAACCCTCGGCACAGGGGAGGCACTCGAAGGCATCAGGAATGGAGTAGAGGCTACGTTGGAGCTGGTGGAAGAAAAAGTTGATGTTAGAATGTTTTTATTTACCAGATCGAAGTGAATGAAGCTTTTGCTTCAGCCGAATAAAAGCGCTGAGTATACATGATGGCAGGGAAATTGACGCGTAACTTGTTACCATGGATTCTGTATATGATTCTGCACTTTCACTTTTGTAAAACAATTCGATAAAAAATTCTACGCTGATTTTTTTTATTTTTATCTAGAATCATGTGATGAATTCATGGTTACCTACAGTTTGCGCGTCGATGCCTCCTGCCACCCTGAATAAAAAGTAAAGAAGCATATAAATAACATGTGTTCCCTTTGCAACTGAGAGCGCATGCTTTTAATATCATATAGGGTGAAGTAAATTTATATACGGAACTCCACCCCATTTTATGTCTGAATTTCTACTAAGAGATTATATCAAGGAAATGAGTATCAGCGTTATTCCTGGCACGCCATTAAAACGATCACCGCTATGTCAGCCAAGTGTTATGATTATATCAATACGACCCTTAGGACCATTTATTTAAGCGGAACGCTTGAAACTTTACTGTACCTGTATTTTATTGAAGAATTTGAGATAATTGTCAAGTTATGAAACAACAAACTGGATGTCATACTTATGTACACTGCAGGCCTGCAGCTGGAGTGTGATCAGGCTTAAAACAAAAGAACATTTTACCTAATCACATGAGCATAATTGATCCGTCTTTATCCAGCTTAAAACGTCGTGAGCAAGTCGCATTTATTTTACTCAAAGAAACGTGTGCGAAGTATTTCTACATCTATGAGCGACAGGAGAGAAACGTGTAAAAGATAACTCCAGGCGATTTATTATTTTAATAACGTGTCGAGGCGAAGTTACCCTATAAGCCGCCATAGCATAAAATTTTATAAAAGAGTCCTTTTGGAGAATAATAACATATTTTAATAAACTCGTTTGCGTAAATTATAATACTACTCAAAGGAATGAAATATTACATATAAAGATAATATAATAATATATTATTTTTTCAATATAGGTTGTTTCTTTTTTGAGTAACTATAATTACGTTTTTGGGTACTGCTTTTGGGCGTTCCCTGTTCTACGATTTTATTTCATGTATTTTTTTTTTTACAGTTACTTGGAATAAGAGACTTCAGGTTTATAATTTTTATGATGTTTTAATTTAATTTTATGGCCTTTCCCAGAAGTGGGACAGTATAGGATAATTGAAAAAAAAGGGTATCTAACTAACAGAGCGGGTTAGGAATACGACCATTCGCTCCATCACAAAAATAACTGATTTCACTTGGAAAGCTGCCACGCTAAAATGGAACTGCTGGACACATCTGCCGCTTGTCAGAAGAACAATGAGCCAAACTTACGACCCAATGGGTCCCTCTTAATGGCAAGCGACACCGCGGCAGGCCCAGACGGAGATGGCGGGATGAGCTGGACTCCTTCAATAAGAATTGGTCCTTAGCAGCTTTGAACAGAGAGAAGTGGAAACAGGGTAGGGACACCTTTGCCCTAGAGTGGGACATCACAGACTGATAATAATAATAATTTTATTACTTTTATTATACTATCTCTGGGATTTGAAATTAAATAAAATGAAATATTTATTTCTGTAAGTAGATTTTTTAAGACACTTTTATACGTCATATTTTAAAAATAGATAGTGCCGGCATTTTCTAGCTGACTAATTCCTGAGAGAAATGCCGAAAAAATCTCCGAGATTTTTTAAACATTTTTTTATTGGGAGTTTATGTGAGTCTAACAATGCAGGGCCATATCTGGAATGGTCTTTTGAACAAAGAGCCATTGTAGCTTTGAGTTGACATGTCCCAACAGACGGCATGCAAGCTTCAGTCATCATGTAGCTCAACCCTATTTTAGGGAGCACAACAACCCGTCAGACGACGTTACCAAATCTGTAGGACATTTGCGCAGGCCATATTCAAAATACTCAAAATCGCCAGTCTGTTATAATATCATGTATTCAATCTAGCTTGCATTGTTCTCACATTCACAGCCAGTTTTCTCTTTCTGTAGGTAATCTATATCCATTTATAAATTAAAGTCGGTTTTCGTGTCTGTCTGAGTGAACACATTGTTCTTCAAACTGCGCGACGGATGTTGTTGTGGTTTTTACCAACATTTAAGAGAATTTATTCCGGAAACTTTATGGGTATATTTAATTTATATTAAACTTACATAATTATGATAAAGATTACTTGATGTTTTGTTAAGTAGTAAACCGTGCAAAACAGGAGCGGGTCGTTAGTCATCATCAGCCTGTTCCCAATGTTGGGACACCGGCCTCCTCTCGGGGAGAGAGAGTGGGCCGTACTCCACCACGCTGGCCCAGTGCGGGTTGGTAGATGTCACATGTCTTCGAATGTTTAGTTCTAGGACATTCCGGTTTCTTCACGATGTTTTCCTTCACCGTTTTGAGAGCAGTGGTGATGAAACAATTTACACAAAGTACCTAAAGCGCCGCTAGTATATACTGATATAATAGTAATATGTATGTGTTATACGTTTAGTCGGAACGCCACCACCATCTCGTGGCGCTCGACAGAGTCTAGCCTGAGTTCGTGGAGCTGGACGAGAGCTACAGCTACAGGAGAGTATGGAGCAGAGCTCTCGAGATCATCGAAACATTGGACGTCGTACGGACAACATGCGCTCAGAAACTGTCTCGCGTTCCGTATTTTTGAGTTGTGTACACACAGTGTGCGATTTGCTAGTGTGACTAACTTGTTCGTAAATTATAATCTGATTTGAACTGCAAACCGTTTTTCTATTGCGCTGTAACCAACACTACCCATAGTACGCCCACAGTAATTAAAATATGCCTGATGTTAACAAGAGACAGACATACCTTCTCCGGCATAAATAAATTATATTTATAGCACGAAAGTGGCTGACAATAATAGCCCGAAGGCTATTGGCAAAGTTTCCTGTGACACAATGCTGGGATTAGTTTCCAGTAATTGTTTCGTTCTTCTCAGTTACTTCGACATACATCGACTGAGAATACCCAAGTGAAGTCAGGGAAAATTGTTAGGTACCTTAACTTAAATTGTCCATATACAGGAAAATTGTTGAACCAGTGCTAAACTGTAACCATAAATTCAGCACATGATTCGGTTAACAAAAACAATCAGCTGCTTCGTAGAAAAGTGCAATACGAAAAACGTTTTTTTTAACGATTTTTTTGGGTCTACGACAGTTTGCGCACTGGTTATTTTTTTTTTCTGTATTTAAATCACAACTGTCATTCTATAATCTTTGACAGTTGTATGAAATTGCTTTAATACGGAAAGTTAACTAAGAATGTCAATATGCTTTAGAATCGTTTTTCCTGACTGCATCAACAAGCACAGCAGCTTCTTACAATAAAGCGGTGTTTAATCTAAAACTTACCAACAAATGTTTTTCATATTCTTCCTCAATATCACTACCATTGTAGTATCGGTTGTCAGCTGTGGTGTTGGGGAAGTAGAACCCTCTTCGGCACACGCAGCGGTAGGACCCTCGACGGAACCCCAATCCGGGCATCGGGACACACTGAAACAAGGGTTTAGTATTAGTTTGGTTGATAGCCATGGCCAATGAATACTCTCCGAAACAGGCCTGCCAATGTCAAATTATGCTAAAACCACAAACAATGGACCCGTGGTGGCAGACCTTCGTAACTATTGGATATCAATACATATTATATAATAAAATCGTAACTGGTCGCTGTCTGTACATGGAAGATATATAAGAAAAACTATTATATTTATATATATTGGCTTTACGAACAAAATAGAACCCAAAACAATGATTTTTAGAATTTTTGTCTGTTTGTCTGTACGTTTGTGCACGCAAATCTCAGAAACGGCTAGTTTTACATAAAAGTCAAACGAAAATAAGACGTAAAACATTTTGTTTATGAACTCCACACTAGGTCGACTTTGTCTCGTGGAAAATTTACACGAAAGTATTTGTTTCAGGACAAAAATATAGCAGTGTCATAAACAACGGGTAACAAACAACAACAGAGGGGCAATTCTCGTTATTTTAAGAACGTTCACAGTGTGATCTCAGTCTCAATCTGTCAAAAAATATTTCTAATTTCCCTACATTTTGACCAGTTTTTGACATTCGTTTGTCACCGAGATGAGACTGCGACTAAATTTTAAACATTTCAAATTACGAGAATTGGCCTTCAGGTATCTACGATTTTCAACAGATGGCGTAAAACAAAAGAGCATGTTGGTGTTTTATTTTGTTACAGCTTCAAGGGACCGTACACGATTTAATATCAATTTCAACTTGGTACCTCCACGCGTTCCTGAGAAAACGGTTTTGACAGATGCATAACGAAGTGATCCTCTAAGCGTTCCGTTTTTTGCTTTTGGGTTATGGGACCCTAAAAATTGTCAATTATTACAGTTTTTCTTATAGACAATATCTGTTGTGTTTAATAAATAACTATGAGGAATTATGTCAGTGCGATCTTTATAATTATAATACAATTTTCAACTTTACGTAAAAGTAGATGCAATCGATGCAAATTACAAAAGATTCAAGAAAGTTTAAATACTAGATAACTACACAATTTATATACGTATTATACCTATATAGGTATAATACCTACCTATATACGTATTATACCTATATAGGTATAATACGTAAAAGTAATTTAAATTATTGTGAGACAAATTCAACAAGCCAAGCTATCCCTAAAAAGCCTACCCTTTCAGTATAGAACGCTTTGTCTTGGCTTCTGCCTGTCAACCTTCCCCTTCAAGAATTGATATCGTACCAAAATCCCTGTATTTCCAATAGAACAAATAACAATTGTCCGTCCGTCTCAAAGGAACAATAGATGACGGATATAACCTTATGCTTACGTCACAAAATCGATAAGGACCACTTTTTATATAAATGAAATGGACCCCATGGGGTCCAGAAGGAAATATTGTTTCATCTTGCTTCCCTATCACGACGTAGTTACATTTGGCATTTCATGGTTTTGGACGAACCAATTTTGTAGATGTAATTTTGATTGGTTATGGGCTAGGATTGGATTGGAGAGCCGAGGTGGCCCAGAGGTAACGGCTCTGAGTTACGAGTTGTAGGTCATGAATTCGACCCCAGGCAGGCGCTTCACTTTGTGTAAATAATTTCTCAAAACAGTGAAGAAAACATTGTTAGAAAACTGCTATGTCCTAGAACCAAAAAATCGGAGACATGTGACATCTACCAACTCGCACTGGGCCCGCGTGGTAGACTACAGCCCACTCCCTCTCGAAGAAAGGAGGCCTGTGTCTGTCCTGAATATACTCTATGATAGATTCGATATTTCGTTGCAAAGCGATTCAAAGTATTTCCATTTATACATTCTGATTGACCTGAAAATTCCCAGAATGACTAATAGTGCTAATTGTTCGATCGAGGACCGTGGTTTTAAAAATACCAGGTTACAGTTTTTACTTTAGTAATATAACAGTATGGACTACCAATATAGAGTAGAGCTTTTATTGGCAAATATTTTTGATACTCAACACACTTTTTCGTCGGCAGTCCGTAAACGAAAACCGTCAACTATTTATTTTAAGTTGAACGCGAACCCGAAAAAAACATTCTGCCATTTCCTAAAAATACTCGCTGAGCAAAATAACTGTTTCATTATTCTTACAAAAAGTAAGACTTAAAGAAAGAAAAATTGTTTATTCTGCAAAAACAAAACGCACATTACAAAAAAAGACATAACACATACAACGTAGTCAAAAGCCTCGTAGAGCATATAAAAAGTTGACAACAGTTGGTCACTTTATTACAAATTCACCGTTCCTTAAGTAGCCGTTACAAATTACTGTCTTTTTCATCACATTGACAACACGCAGGTAATCCAACATCATGCAGATCACATGACAAAGGTACAGTCTGATACTCTATTTTAATTTAAAATGAGGATCAGAATCGAATCAATATCGGATTGAGATAATGAGATTTTGCCGATTTAAAAGAATCGAGACGAAATCGGATGCTGCTAAATATACTATGTTGGACAGGAGGATTGCTTGTTTCCGTTTTTTTTTTTTTGTTATTTTAATCGCATAAGACGTTTTTTAATGAATTTTCGAGAGCCATTGGGTATATATATTCGTCGAAACGGATTTATTAAGGAAATGAAGTTATTATAAACCTTAATGTGATAATCTCGTTTAGGTAGGTATAATATATTATAAGTCGTTGTCATTATAATTTAGATTTTTATTTTGTTTTTTTTATTTAGATGTTATTTTAATTTATATATTAAGGCGGAAGACGTAGCGTTGGAAGGCCTCCTACAAGGTGGACCGACCGACCTTGTTAAAGCCGCAGGAACCCGTTGGATACGAGAAGCATGGAACCGCACCCTAATTGCGAAACACACAATCAATCTTAATCTGAATCATTTTGAAGGATATTGCTAATCCATTGGTTCATATGTTCAAAAAATGTGTCATGTGTCTATCTGTCAACAACGTAAATAACGCAATGAATGTTGTTGAACTGTCAAAATGAAACCGATTCCGATTGATCGTGTGTTACGAAATTAGGGTGCCGGTCGAAGTGGAGGTGCTTGGGGGAGGCCAGCAATGGATGTCTTTCGGCTGAAATGATGATGAAGAATATCTATTTATGAAGACGACAAAATGTTAAATAGATAATGATTTTTAATAAACAATAAAAACTAGACCAGACACTAGCAGTTTATGTCAAGTCCTTAAATCGATGACAAAAACTTTTGTGTCAAACTAAGCTGCGGCTGAGAGAATGCGTTCTTCACACCTGTCAGTTTCATGCAAACGGATACGTGTTTTGTGATAGGATCTTTGTAAGTTACTAGAATTGTCGCACTGACAGGTGTCAGGAACGCATTCTCTCGACGCCCGGACGTACTGTACTTTGACGTCACGTCTAAAAGTTTTGCGAAGTGAAAGTGTCATAGTTGACTTCAGAACGAATTTGTCAGCTTTCAAATTGACGTAGGTAACCGGGTACTGAGGAAAGCGGCAAACAGATGAAGATCGAGGAGAGCGAACAAAAAGCCGACATTGATAATAGTGATAATTATGAGTACCCTTGCAGTGCAGTGAGATTGTTGTCGTTCACATTATTGATCATTTCCTGATCAGAGATTATTCAGAACATTACTTACTAGCTACGCCCCGCGGTTTCACCCGCATAAGTTTCGATCCTGTGGGAATATCGGGATAAAAAGTATCCTATATGTTAATCCTGGTTATAAACCATCTGTGTGCCAAATTTCATCCAAATCCGTTTAGTAGTTTTGGCGTGTAAGAGTAACAAACATCCATCCATCCATACAAACTTTCACGTTTATAATATTAGTAGGATTATCATTTACTTACACTTCTTTGTCCGTATACCAATGCACAAGAGATATTAAGACATCTTCCAATTTTCTTCTTCTTAGCGTGTTCAAAGCATAGAAAAAAATATAACATAGTTTTTAAATTTGTTTGGCCCAAAATTCAACAACGCGCATACTATTCGCTGACGCGGCCATTAGGTCCTCACGCGTGCAGGTGACAGGGCATGCGGTGCAAGGTGGGAGGTGAGCCATTGTCTGCTAAAGATGACGTTTTCACGTTCATCCGAAGTTGAATAAGGAGGGCAACGTATTGAGGAGACCAGTAAAATAACAAAAGATAGAACAACCAGTGATCAGTGAAGAATATAACAAGAACTTCGTTGGAAATGGAAACTGTTATACCACCTTTACTTTGTGTATGTAATTGCATCACCATTGCTCTCAAAACGGTGAAGGAAAACATCGTGAAGAAACCGGCATGTCTTAAAACCAAAAATTCGAAGACATATGTGACATCCACCTTCCCGCACTGGGCCCGCGTGGTGGATTATAGCCCGCTCCCTCACAAAGAGGAAGCCTGTGTCCTAGTAATGGAAACACTATAGTCTGATGTATGTATAACAACTAATCTCTGCACGTCAACGCAGACTGTCAATGTTACCTACATTGACAGTCTGCCGTTACCTTTCAATTAATTAAGAAATTACTATGATTATCATAATATCTGTCCTTTCATATCGGTAAAGTTTTGTGTCTCTAAGCTGAGGGGCAATTCTCGTAATTTCAAGAACGTTCACAGTCTGATCGCAGTCTCAGTATATCAAAAAATACTTCTAATTTCCCTACATTTTGACAAGTTTTTGACATTTGTTTGCCGCTGAGATGAGACTGCGACTAGATTTTGAACGTTTTAAATTACGAGAATTGGCCTTCTGGTTTCGTTCCCTCAAGTATCACTCCCTTTGACGTACAAACAAAGAGCCTGTATTTGTTATCGGACGTCACATATTGACCGATTTCTTTTAGGTTTTCTATAAATAGACGTAAACTGGTGGGGACAAACATCTGACGCACGTTTTCTGACCCAAACGGAAAAAATATAATAGATGGTAATATCTTTTGTATCTAGCAAACCCCAGATAACTGTATAATGTTTCACAGAATATATTAGTTTACTAAACACAAACAGAGTCTACTAGTAAACAATAAGAATAAATTAAAATCAGTACATAGGTACTTATGTATTTTACGATTTAGACATAATCAGCCTATAATGTTCCCACTGCTGGGACACCAACTCTCGATGAGAGAGAGTAGGCCATAATCCACCACGCAGGCCCAGGGCGGGTTAGTATATGTCACATGTCTTCGAATTTTTGGTTCTAAACCATGTCTCTTTCCTCAGGGTGTTTTCTTTCACCGTTTTGAGAGCAGTGGTGACGAAATTATTTACATAAAGTAGAGCGTCTATCTGGGTTCGAACCTACGACCCACAACTCGTAAGTTGCGGCCGTCACCACTGAGCCACCACTGCTCTATTTATTAAGTAGCGCATGGTACTTATTTATTCATACCTACATCAAAAATTAACACTCACCCAAAAGCAAAAATGCATAAGTTCCTTAAAAATAATTGGATCACTCTCCACGGTTTACTATTGAGATAAACATGGTATATTTCCTGAGATATATCTCGTATTCTCTAAAACCGAGCACAGACATAAGACATCGGTACTTCGGCAGACATCCAAAGTGTTAGAACGTGACTTCTAACAATTTGAACCTTAGACTTCGATTATATTCGAGTGCTTCTATAAATGGTTAGACTCGTAGACTTCCAATGTCGTGGCAGGTACTGTGAATAGTGTAAAACAAGTTTCCTTTTAAATTAACCTAAAGTAGTTTCCCCAACCCGCTGGGCCCGCGGCGGATTACGGCCCACTCCCTCTCACAGGAGGTCTATGTCCCAGCAGTGGGAACATTATATGCTGATTAATTTTGTTAAGTTTTTTATTAACTGTTTTTAAACTTTATTTTGTTGTTATAGCGGCCAATAGTAGTACACACTTTGTGAAAATTTCGAGTGTCTACCTATTAGGGTTAAAAAGATTATAGCCTTGTGTCAGACAGAGGGACGGACGGACAGCGCAGCGGAGCTTTAGTAATAGGGTCACGTTGGCACCCTTTGAGTACGAAGACCTAAAATAAAAAACAACATTTCGCAGAACAACAAGATGACACTAGACTTTTTCTAACTCTACTAATGTAAGGTTCTCATTCAAGAATGCAAAGCCCTCATACTAGCTATAGGAAAAGGGTTGAAATCATTCATGTTTTGCGTACGATTTGACCGTCACAAAGGGTTCAGTAGCAACATTCGGGACTTTATGTAAACATACATTTGAAAATCGTTTAGCTTGATCCTTCAACCCCATAGTATTTATATTCCAACTGATTCTTCAATTCGTGTGAAATGGTTTAGGGAAACTTGGCGTTTCATGTTTTTGTATCAAAATAAATTTATACTATGAGTTTGTTTGCTAGTTTGTGTGAACGCGAGTAAAAATAAAAATGTCATAAAGAACGCTAAGCGAAAACGAAGTAATAACGCGGACTGACGATACGATGCGGTGGATCGGGGGCCGAGAGAGTTTTATAAAAATTTGGCTGTTATTTTAGTATATTGTGTATGTTAGGAGTCCCACGCGTACGAAGTCACGGGAAGAAGCTAGTTAAACAATTTGACTGATAAAACGTATTATTTATTCTGATATTATGTTTTTTAGCTTTCTTTATCGACTTATACTTATATTTTTTATGTGATAAGTCCGAAAATTACTCGTAATTTTGATGTTATGCTATAACTATATAACTAGTCAATTGTTTTCAAGTACACTTGTAACACACTTGCTGGCATGCCGAAAGTGTCCCTACACCTGCACTTCTGAGGACCTAAAAACGCCACTGGGGCCAATTAGACTCGAAAAGAAGGAGAAGAAGAATACACTTTAAATGCAATCTGCCTCAAATAATTACACAAAGCCATTGAAAGAAAAATAAATACAGAAAAAAAAAATGTTTATTCTGCACAAACAAAACGCACACTACAAAATTATAAAATAATAATACCCGATACCGGTGGGCTACAATTTTTTATATTTTTTATGTTTTTTTTGTGTATTTTTTTATGTTTTTATACTTTTTATGTTGTAATATTTAAAAATATGTATGTGTTTACATTGAAATAAAGGAGATAATAATAAAAAAAAGACATAAAATACAACATAGCCAAAATCCTCGTACTCAAGCAAAAAAATGTTGACAATACAGACATTCGCAAAGTATAAGTCCCAAAAAGAATCAAAGAGTAGAAGCCACTGCTTTTTTACAATTAAAAGGTCCAGCGTAGTCAGCTCTAGCAAATATTTACTCCTTTGCAAAAGAAAAACAGAACCATTGCCAAACTCATCTCCTTGGTTTGTACGACTAACTATTTGTCTGATTCGGATCAATCAGGTTGAGTATAGCCACTGTTTCCTCTAACTCGCTCTGAAAACATCCTTAAAAACAAAACAAACGTTTTAGCTGACGTAACGTGTTTTACTCAGCCACAAAATGTCTTTATTTACGAACCTACAAAGATACGAAAAAATCTCTCTGTGAAACTTTTGCCAATACACAAAAGTTCAGAAGACTTATATAATCTCGTAGTTTATGAAACTGTTGCTTATCAGGGGTTGTGTTTATAATAGTAGTATACAAGTGTTTTAATAGCTAGGTATGTCCAGTTTCATACACTACTTTATCAAAACTCGTGCAATTTCATTAAAAAACACAATTAATAATATCGTGAATGTGGCGCCCAAATATAACATTCCACAATGGGGGTTCGTGCCACAGCAGTCTCCACCACTAATAGTACTATAATCATTTTAATAAAAAAATACTTCAAAGAATTATTTGTGTGTTTCAAGTTACAATACAACTTTTAATGTTATTCGAGTTGCACGTATGTAAAATTTTTAGTTCTACGATTATGGGTATCGAAAAGTAATTATTGGAATTGTGTTAAGCTCCATAGAGTCCGCGAATACTAAACGTTTGTTTAGTGAAATGTTTCCATTATACATTTCACCCGATGATAGTTCCAAGCGGCTATAAACGTTAGAATCCTAATAAAATTTACCTAGTTTCTGAGGCAACTGCATACTTGTTAATAATTTACGACCTTCATCATTTTCCTGCCTTAAACCGATTTAATTGGGGTCTGCCCAACCCGTCTGTTTGTTCCATACTTCTCTTTTAGTCGTCATGTCACCCCCTTCCCAATCATATTATCTTTCACACAGGACTGTGTGAATATATCGTTTCTTTGGTCTTAGCCGTTGCAAAGCAAATAAATCGACTATCATGGACAATTGGGCATGACTCGGTGAGTAATGGACATCGTTTCTTCGTTAACCATAAAATCATCTTGTAACGATTTGGAAAGTCATTTAGAAATATTGGAAATAGTATAGGTATAACCTCACCTTTACGTATGACCTTGAGCTGATCTAGTGTAGTACACAGTTTCAATTGAATACGAAGTTACCTTATACTGGTTTTGTAATCACTGACGTGCGGGGTACTGTACGCACGACAACATATTTATCAAGCTAGACATTTCCAGTATAAGCTGACTTCTCACTGTACGAAAAGCCTACACAATGCGAGGTCAGCTAAAACTGGAAATTTATAGCTTGATATGTCGTCCTGTGTACGTACAGTCCTTACAAAGGTCGACCATGATCCCGAATATTCATAACCACACATTATTTTCCACATGTCTTGAATAGTAAAGGCAATTTCGATATTATTTAATCGTGACTAACTAAACATAGCGGGGTTTATTTATAAACGTTGTTTCCAGTTAAGTTACATATGATTAGCGACTTTTTAAACCATACATTTTTGACGTTTAAATATCTTTTAACTTTAAGCGACGTTTATAAATAACTGGTGAAATGATGGCGTACTTAAGGGTCAACTCTGCCTAACCGTTCGGGGATGATAGACGTTATGTTATTTATTTATTTAATTGTATAACAGTGTCCTCAATGTCATGTTATACGAGCTCATCGTGAAATTAAAAATGTTATTGTTACAATATTTTAGTAGAAATGTTTACGATACCTGTATGATTAATAATAAAGTTAAAATTCAAGCCATTTAGTGAATTTAAAAACCCTGTGAACAAACTGAACAATTCTATTTTTGGCGAATTGTTTCCACATTACTCGAATTTTCCCTTTAATTTTCATGCAAACACTTAAAACTACAGGCATTTTTCAGACGTTCACAATGCGCCGCCATGACACTCGAACGCCGGTGGCTTGTCGATGATTGATTTATTGAATCTGGCAATATTGCATGCCGGTATAAAACTCTACGTGTCAGACGATCAATTTACGAGTCTTTGTGCCAAGTTATATCGAAATGGATCCTCCTATTTCAGGGTTATGGTGGTGTCCATAAAACATCCTCGTTTTGATATCTTTGTTCGTTATTGATTTTGTATTAAGAAAACCGATTGTATCAGGTTTTTTATAGACCTGTTCTGGTTTCAGTTGGGTGGGAAGTTTTCACCTTCGCAAAAAGGTGGAAAGCTTCCTTCTCAACTGAAACCAGAACAGGTCTATATAAACCTGATACTATCGATTATACTATGATCCGCGTTGATCGACGCGCGATGGTCCGCGATGATACTATGTTTGACCTATCAAATATGTACCATCGCGGACACTGGCGGTGGGCCACTTTTCAACCTTATTACAAAGAGCATAAGGGTGAAAAGTGGTCGACCGCCATTATCCGTGGTTGTACCTACCAATAACTTCTTAAATTCTATTTCGTCATAAGTTGTATTATTCTAAGTAACTACCAACTTTCTAAACCCAAGTAGACATATCCACTAAACCCGCAAAAATTGCTGCTACATTTATAAAAAATAGGTTTGCTCGCAAACATTTTTTGCTAAGTCGGGAAACAATATACGAGGGACAAACAGCGGAGCAGACGTCACGGTTTGACGGGATAGGACTAGAAATGTCTTTCACGACCCTCAGAACCGACACGGATCAAAAAAATATATATTGTGAAGATTTTCGTATTACTCGGATACCTATTTTATGCGGGAACGACACAGTCGAAATAGAGGGTTAGTCAGACTCATAGAAATGTACCTATATCTATGGTCAGACTATTAGCCAACGTTCGCAGTACGGACGTAAAAATATCGCAGCGAGAATTTTATCTGGATTTTCAACTCTCGGTGTTGAACCGAGGATTGAAATCCAACAGAGCGCATCCCAGCGCATCAAAACAACACACTCTTGGATTTACAACTCTCAGCGATATGCAATGCGTTGAAAATCCAGTGCACAAAATCAGTTTTTTTGTTTGAGTTCAAAACATTGTATTTTCTTCTTCTTTTTCAAACCTACATTCTTGATTTCCCGCATAGCTAAGTATATTCAACTGATAAGCTCACACAATTGACTTTATATAAAGCTTAACAGCTCCTTTGAAATGCACACTCGAGAGAAAGTCGTAAATAGTCTGTATAAAATGCACGAATCGCGCAAACATGCGTAATAAAATTAATAACATGTGTAAAAAAAAGGACCTATTATTTTTAAAATGGAAAAATGATTCAACGAATAAAATACTGCGATTGGAATATAATAGTATAAGAAATAGAACTCATAAAATCATCGAAAAATCTAGAAATAAACATTATTTGGAAGAAATAAATAATAACAAAACTAACCCTAGAAAACTATGGCAAATACTAAATAATTTGTCAGGTCGCAATAAAAAGTCGGTTGATGAAACTATCTTGAGAGCCTTCAAAAATAATAATTTGGAAATAAAATCAATAGCTAACAAGTTTGCCATAGAATTTAAAAATAGTGTCAAAAAGATCTTGCCCAAATGTAACCGTCGTCTATTGAACGAATCAGAATATACGTTTCCCCATAACACATCCATGTACTTCAGGAAGGCTACAAACAACAGTGTAAGTAAAATAATTAAAAACCTTAATATAAATAAAGCTCCTGGAGTAGATAACATTAGGTGTATTGACATAAAATCCATCTGTGACAAGATGACAGGTGTTATTGTTAAATTTATCAATTCTAGTGTCAGACAAGGAAAATACCCTGAAGTATTAAAAACTGGTGTAGTGCGCCCAATACATAAGAAAGGCAGTTTTGCCGACTATGGAAATTATAGACCGGTCACGATTCTACCCGTTGTCGACAAAATAATAGAAAAATATGTCTGTAACCAGATACAAGACTTCTATGTAAAAAATAACGTGTTATCCAGCACACAATACGGTTTTCAACCCAATAAGTCCACCTCACAGTTATTATCTAAATTCACGGATGAGGTCAATGAATCTCTTAATGATAAAAATACTGTAATCTTACTATTTATCGACTTCAGCAAGGCGTTCGATACGCTTAGACACGACACGTTGCTGACAAAATTAGATAATTCGGGAATTCGAGGACCAATACTCAAGTGGTGTGAGGACTACCTTAATAACCGTAAATACAAGGTCAAGATCTGTAATGAAACCAGTGACGCCATTAAAGTCACTGAAGGAACAGCTCAAGGTTCAGTACTGGGACCATTACACTATCTGACATATGTTAACGACATGGAACATGTGGTCAATCACTGTTCCGTTTATCAATATGCAGATGACACATGCCTTGTAGCTGCCCACAGAGACGTAAAAGTAGCAGCTCAATGGTTACAGGAAGATTTTACTCGAGTTTCCAAGTGGGCACATGATGCTGGACTAGTCCTCAATGCAAGTAAGACCAAAATCATCCATGTCCACTCTAGCCATCTAAAGCACATTACTCCTTTTAATATAATCGCACACAATCACAGTTGTCTTCACTCAACTCCGTTGGGTACGAAATGTCAATGTGAGACAATTGACCAAGTAACGCACCACACCTACCTTGGATTGGTCGTGGACAATCGTTTTAGCTGGACTTTCCACGTGGACTTAGTATGTGATAAGTTGCGGGCTATATTGGCAAAGTTCTACATTTTAAAACCGAAAGTTCCGTTCAAAATACTGCTCAATATGTACATTGCCTTAGCGGAATCAATTATAGCTTATGGAATAACGAGCTATGGGCGAACTTTTAAAACATACACTGAAAGAATTTCCAAACTGCAAGTTAGACTTTTAAAACTCATCGTACCCACAAAAATAAAGCACCAATGTAAAGATAAGGTCATCGAATTATTTAAATATTGTAAAATTTTGCCAGTGCAGACCAGACTCGAAATGGCCCTCTTAATTGAGCAATTTAATAACAAAAGCACTCAAATTCCCATTTCACATAAAATAATAAC
Source organism: Apamea crenata (assembly GCA_949629185.1). NCBI lineage: Eukaryota > Metazoa > Arthropoda > Insecta > Lepidoptera > Noctuidae > Apamea > Apamea crenata. The sequence goes on along the minus strand of OX451353.1, from coordinate 2,108,519 downwards.
AAGAAGTATAACCAAGAATAAATTAATAGTACCTCAGACTAGAAACTATTATGGCAGGCGAACAGTAAAATTTCTTATTCCCACAATAATCAACGAAATACCAAAATCCATAAAAAAAGAAATAAATGTGAGAAACTTTAAGCAAAAATACAAAAAATACTATTACAACTACATGAACAACTTAGTTTAAGGAAATACTGTGCAAAAAATCACTAACATAATAAAAAAAAATTAAAAAAAAAAAAGTAGCAACCTGTATATACGTCGAATAGAACCGGCTTTCTAATGAGCGGCCCAATAGCAAGCAGCTCAGATTCAAAACATTACCTGTGAATCGCGTACTTACTGATAGATGTTTACGGCTAAAATAGTTAAGTGCAAAATATTTTTCATGTACCTACATTTTTACTTAGATTTTTTTTAGTAGTGATTAAGCAGTGTTGTTTTAGCGAATGTGAGTACCAATACAAACCATCTCTGGTTTAATGGTACAAACAAACATGAACCTGTATTAGGACTATTATTATGATTAAATAAAAAAAAAAAAAAAAATGCATGGTAGATGGGGTTATGAACCCTTCCGCATAACTTCAAACAATTCCTCATTCCAAGTTACTGACGTCCCCCACTTCCAGAATGTCAAGCACCCAACTTTGACTGTTAAGGTATTATAACAAGTATAACACTGGAAGTGTACCCTGCCCCACATACGACTCTTTTGCCCTCAAAAAACCTGGTCACGTAGTAAATAAACAAAATGAACCACCCATTCCGAATCTCGATACATTATCGTAAAATAAGTTGAAGTTGTTCGCAAAAACTCGTGTTGGTATATAAAAAGTGTACGAGAAAGTATATAAATATATACACATGCCTTTGAGTGTTCTTCAAAACAGGACTGCTTGACTTGAAATGTTATAACATATTATAAGGGCAATCTAGAATTTATTCTAGCTATTTTCCGAAACTTTTTCTAACACAAAGAACAAGTTTTATCGATTTCATTTGTTTTATTTTTTAATTACAAGTTATGTTCCAGGAATTTTTTAAAGTACAGACGACAGCACATCAAGCTACTACAATCTGTTCAATCTGTTTCATAGATTTTCCACTTTATCGCTTAGGCAATAGGTTCAAGGTTGATTGGGAAAATTTGACAGTTTTGGGTATCTTGATGAGCTGGCATCTGTACCAACTTACTGTTATCTAATTAATTTAACGCCGGATGTCATTAGCTGTTTTGTTTTCAACTAATATTTGAGTGAGCACTTACAAAAAATTTGACAGCCACCATTCAAGTAAGTGGTCTAAGGGTTTTGGGTAGCTGAATAGACGACATGCAAAAATTAGACCTCCATATATTTTGAAGACCTAAGTTTAGGAGAAGATCCTTATTTGTTGGCACAGTAGAGTGGGCGGTTTATATGGAACACGAAAAAATATATTCCAACCTTAAATCTTGACCTTTTTGGATTGGGACCTATTTTTTAATATCGGAGCTTTTCTCGATGGTAGGTAAACACAGATGGCTGAAATTAAAAGCAAGATTTTTATGACACTATCGAGATCGTTCATACTTTCATAAAAATCTTGGTTAGGTAACGTTATATAAGTAAATACTTCCTTGTTAAAGCCGCCAATACATTACATACGATGTTTGTATATCGTAAAAACCCAAATAAAAGTTTGTAACAAAAATACGCCCAGTATTTGTTCCGATTATTTTTTTTTATTGCCAGCCCAATGTGTTTTGACGTAAACGTTTACTGTAGTAGTAGGTATACTTTTGTTTTTAGGCTGGTCAACTTTTATCGGCCATATATTGGGGGTAAAAATGAGTGCCTGGGGTCAGTTGAGCGAGGTACAGAAAACGTGTTGAAATAATTTGTATTGTACTGCTTTATATTTTTGCTTTAGCTTTACTGTTTTATATTTTGGACCTTCAATAGGCTTTAACTGGTTTGAAATATAATTGGCGCGCAAATAGGCGTTTATTTCTTTATTTGTATCCAGGGTACAAAGGGTTTACTTCTGCTTATGTAATGTTGTTATACGTGGCAGGACACGCGTAAAATGTTATGTTAGTGTAGGTTTTGGTTTTATATTCTACATCATTTTGTATTTTCAATAGCGGTTAAGTTTGGGGTAATGTAAATGAAAGGCTGATTTTTTTTTTCGTCCATTGTTAAAACGTATTTGTTTTGTAACCGTTACAGAAACTTGTTTCCATAGACAGACGCGACACGACTCTGATAGAACTATTTCTGTGAAAATGACATGGAAATTGCTCTACCAGAATCGCGTCGCACCGTCACGTCGCCTGTCTGCGTAGGCCTTAAGAAGTAATTGGGTTAGTAGTATCAATTCGAAACTATGTCGTCCTAGTTTTGTTGCCTTTTATTTTATTTTTACGTCGTAAAATGTATCTTCAACGACTACAACTATTTAGTACCAATAATTACTACTTGATAGTAAGAACCCTGGGAACCTGTCTTTTTTATTTAAGTTTGTCTTGATTTCTCGTCTAGTTTTCAGTATTTTATGAGTTTCTTATTTCCCGAAGCATTTGGCCTTGCGCTCATTACAGACGCTACTACAAGTACTAGTTTTATTATTAGAGCATTCTCGAGTTTATGGCAGATTGCTAACTATGAGAGTTGCTTATCCTTTAGCAAATAATTCTGTAAGAATAGTTTTCCTGGCGTCAATATTTTTTCTGAGGACTGGCCAACTTCAGTATTAGGTTAATTCATTAGTAGAAGAGACTGTCCAAGTTTGGTGATGAAAAAATAAATCAATTAGATGAAAACTACATTAAAGATGAATGCGACGCCATATTTTAGTTTGTTAATAGTTTTAGTTAGGTTAGGTTCTTGTATGTTTATTTTAATAGTTTGTTGGTTTATTTAGTATTAAAATATGTAAAGTGAAGTAAGTTTTAACCTAAAAAAAAAAAAAAAAATATAAATGCAATTTGATTACTTCCGGCTTTTAAGGATCAAATGAAAGGAAATGACTTTAATTAATTAATCAGTAGTAGTCATTTTGACAACGCAGAACTTCTAATCTGCGTTGTCAAGATGTTTAACAGGTTACAGTACCTGCTTTTAGTGAGCATTGTCAGGTTAACTATAATAATTGTTGCCTATAATATGGTTATATGCTACTCGAATAAATGAGCAAATAGCATAGTTACTCGTTTAATCCTAACTAATAATTATGATTGCGAAAATGACTTTGTTTGTTACGCTTTCTCGCTAAAACGATAAAACGGATTTGGATGAAATATTACACGTGGGTATACCATGACCTGGGTTAGGACATATACACATTTTATGCCAATGTTCCTACGGGATCGAGACTTATGCGGGTGAAACCGCAGGGCGCAGCTGGTTAATAAATTATTAGCATAGGTAGGTACGTATCACTATGCTAGTATGCCTCAAAGGGGACGGCTATTAGGTAATATGTAAATCCTATATTTGACCAGTTATTTCTAGCATGCTAAATGTCTAAATCTCATATAGGTACCTAATAGGGGCGAGCCAATTGCCCTAAACTGGCACAGCTCCAGAATACAGACTCTGATAATTAATTTTAGTTCACACTGTCATTAAAATTTGATCACTGCTGCTGTAGGTATTGAAGATATGCTTCAGACTAAAGTCTAGATTCATCTATCAACTCAGCCTATCGCAGTCCACAGCTGGACATAGGCTTCTCCCAGGCTACGCCACAACACTCTGTCCTCCACCTTCCGCATCCAATCTGTCCCACCCACTTTCATTTAGGGGTGTCGGTCCATCTAGCTGGGTCACTGGGTCTCATACTACGCTTGCCGATATGCGGTCTACTCCAGGACTCGTCTGCTCCACCGGCCATTGGAGATATATTGAAGAGAAGAGTAGAGTCTAGAGACGAGAGATAATATGTTATGTAGGTACTAGCTGCGCCCCGCGGTTTCACCCGCATAAGTTTCGATCCCGTGAAAATATCGGGATAAAAAGTATCCTGGTTATAAACTATATATTTCATTCAAATCCGTTGAGCAGTTTTTGCGTGCAAGAGTAACAAACATCCATCCATACAAACTTTCGCGTTTATAATATTAGTAGGATATTAATCCCATTACAGATTACCTAAAAAAAAAATATACTAATAGAAAACAATGCGTCAAAAAAGATTGTGATATAATTTTGAACAATGCCGATTTACTGTAATTGGATATACAATGTTTTTCCGTAAAGAAAGGGAAATCGATGAAAAAGGGATTAAGATTCGGAGGGAGGGAGATGAAGTCCTCCTAGCCCTTTTAACATGTGTAAGGGATTACCCGTAGAGCGCGAGAACACAATGACATGGAGTTTGATTATACCTTCTCACGGCTTTTAGAGAAGGCTGCCGTGGGACAAATACTCGTACACTGTGTCTTAAAACAACATGGTTCTTTTCGGTTTTTTTTTTTTTTTGGAATTTGGCTATAAAATCTTTCATGTGTCGGATTTCTTTGAGGCACAAATATCGTGGTACGTGGTAGGTTATGATTGATATTCTTATCGCAGGTTATTGAAATTAAGGAAACTGTAACTGACCACCTCCTATAATAAATTCTTCAAGGGTCTAAAGGGTTTACCAATGTGCTCTATCAATCATAAAAATGTCTTCTTTGTCTCTAATTTTACCGGTGCTCGTGGTTTCTTAAGATGTGAGATGAGTTTCTTGAGAACTCATGTTTGGTATCAGAAAAAAAGTGTGCGGTCGAGGGACCCCGTCAGAAACGAAGTTCCTTACGAGATACTCGCACTCACACACACACTCGTATATACATAATAGGATCAGAGAGGAGAGAGGGAGGAGGGAGGAAATCGCATGCAAAGGGGCATAACGCTTTTTCCATACTTGACTATTTCTACCAGTCATCTCCCACCAGAATCCATAATAAGGAACTTTGTATTCCAAATGTAGTTGCTTTGATTTTTGTGCTTCCCCGGACCAGTTTTCACTGAAAAAACTCTACTTTAGCGACAAAATCATAATGTCAATCATTCATTATCAACAATGAACAATGTCAAACAGACGGATGCACAATAGAACCATCCCGATAGGATTTTCTTTTATAACAGCTTGATACAAAATAGCTCGTTAAATTACTCAAAGGCCATTTCATTGGTTTGTAAAACCGGCAACAATAACTTGTCAAAGGATTTATGTTTTTAATCTGCTTTTGACAAATGAATTTCGCTAAAATAGAGTTGAAGTGGAATATTATTTAATTAAATTTACTCTTTTGTTTTCCGGTTTTGTACATTTCATGAAATAGTACATTGAATGATTGACGCTTTTTGTGACTGCACAATGGATTTTGAAGTACTTTGATTCTACTATTAACTTTTATTCAATTATTATTTATGAACACAGTATTTTTATTGTGTGTGAGAATCCTTGCTTTGTAAAAGGGTTGTATTCAACACAGTGTTGCTGAACATAGAAAACTTAAAAAAACAACGGGTTGCACTCCGGGAGTGCCGGCAGAAGTGAAAACGTTGAAAATTTACGTTGTGCATTTTTGATATTTTGGAATGCGGTCTACTCTCCCTCCGTCGTACGAATTTTCGATCAGGTCACGTGTCCTGGCGCGAGCTCCATCTTACGAATTTTCGATCAGGTCACGTGTCCTGGCGCGAGCTCCATCTTACGAATTTTCGATCAGGTCACGTGTCCTGACGCGAGCTCCGTCGTAGGAATTTTTGACCAGGTCACGTGTCCTGACGCGAGTTTAACATTTTTTACCCATCACAACAAAAGTGCACAACGCCGCTAAAGAAGTTTTCACTTCAAAAAAATTGCACTCCGGGAGTGCCGGCAGAAGTGAAAACTTGAAAATTTACGTTGTGCATTTTTGATATTTTGGATTGCGGTCTACTCTCCCTCCGTCTTACGAATTTTCGATCAGGTCACGTGTCCTGACGCGTGTTTAACATTTTTTACCCATCACAACAAAAGTGCACAACGCCGCTAAAGAAGTTTTCACTTCAAAGACATTACAAAGTGAAACATAAATTTAATATCTCATGTCGGTGTCTTTGACTTTGAACGTTTTTCGTCACCGTCTTCCTGCTCTTCCACTCTTTTTTGAAGTCTGTTAAAAACGACCCCGGTGTTACCAATCTATACCATTTAAAAATGTACCAAATCACATAACGCAATTTTGCTTTTTTATTTTAAAACAAAATTTTCATTCGGCTGTAGTTCTACTTATCTGTACCTTTAAAGGTCAGATTAAGTCATTTAACAGCACTCAAATGTCAAGCTGAAAGACAATGCCCTTTCTTATTGGTCCGTGGGTCAACTCTAATAATCTAATAAACTATTAGAGCTATCGTTACTATCGATACGATACTAGAGTGGTGCTAGCTAGCGAAAGCAATACAGATACAATCGTTCTTAAGCTGATTGTGTGCATTGAGTACCAAGGTATTGAAGTGCGTAGATGTGTTGACGTTATATTTATACCTAAACTTTGAGTGAATAGCTTTTGTGCATACCTACTATTGTATAGTATAAAGTTTTTCTAACTGAACAGACAGATATGCTGCTGGGGATTTATTGCGCCACTTGTTCTTACCACACTTTCCTGCTATTTTCTTACATTGGTCTTTATACTTTCTATTTGTTTTTTATTAGTTGCTGTCTGATGTATGTATCTGGTGTATTGTGTGTATTTTAGTCTGTGCTAAATAAATGTATTTTATTATCTTTCACTAGAAAGTGACAAACCACATCCTAGTGCTTGGACAGTCCCCAAAATTTTGCGTTTTGAGGACTGTTTTATGTGATTTTGACGTACAAAAATGCTGGTTCTCAGTCTAATTTGAATAAATGACTTTTGATTTTTTGACTGGTTAACATCACATGTATAGAAGGATATAAAACGGGTCAGAAGGGACATTACACACAGATGACTAATAAGTGGTAAACTGAAAATCTCCATAAAGCCCTAACAAACCGATGAGAGAAGAGATGAGAGACAAAAAGTTTGTTTGAACGCGCTAATCTCTGGAACTAGTAGTCGGATTTGTAAAATTATATTGCATTTAAAAGCCCGATTCTTGAGGAAGGTTATAGGTTATACGTAAAACCCCAAGGAACTGAACAAAAAGAAAAAAAGTTGAAAAGAACGGTAAGCGAAAACGCCGTTAAAGCGCGGGCTGTTATTTTAGGTTCCCTATCCATTTGCATAAAATTGTAAGATCTAATATAACTTCGCATACTTTTGTTTGTTTCTTTGTCAAAAAGTGTATTATTGCAAAGTTGTAACTGTAATAACCTCATCTAACCCAAATGGTTCACCAACAATAGAGGAGATCTGTGCCTCGGTGGCTGCTGCCGCGGCACGCTCGCTTCGCTCGCTCGCCTTCGCGCGTTAATGGTCACTGTTCTAACCTAACCTAACCCATGTGACTCAATAACAGTAGTAAATATCAGGAAACATCATACCTAATAATTGTATGCCTGTAATACTACTATGCTAATAGTCATTAGGCCTAGTAACATTATGCGAATTAAATTTATGCCAAAAAAAATAGCCTTCAAGATAACTATGCCAACATAAACTGTATGCCAAAAAAAATATGTCAAAGTATTGTTATGGCAAAACAAATTATACCAAAATCGTTATGCTAAAGTATATAAGGAAAAAGAATATTATGCGAAAAGAAGGGGAACTATATTGGGGTTGGCTTCCAGTCTAACCAGATGCAATCGAATACAAGTATTTTACAATATATTATAAAGCGACTGCCTGCCTACCTGACTTCCACAATCCAGTTACGGGATAATACGATACCCCTCGGTATCGGTCAGACTTTCGGGCTTCTGACTACCAAAACCTGCCGTAACGACTGCCAAAGATCCACGATTGACAGCCGCGATCAACGACTTATCGTGTTTTCTGAGTCACGGGTCTTGATATGTAAAGATGGTCACCCAGCCACGGACCAATCAGGGCTAGCGTAGCTTAACCTGATCGATCGACCCGTGTGACCATTAATCAAAGTCACTGATAATATTAATGATCGAGAAAAATATGAATTGTATGGAACATTCGACAAGGTAACGATGAAAGTGTGGTCGAAGGAACTAGTTTCTGAACAGCAATATCTTACAATAATGCTACAACAGCTCAAAATCACGTCAGCATGAGAAAATGTATGCACAAACTGCAGTAAAAGTAAAAACAAAATAGTTTCAAGAAATAAAACTCAGCACTTTTAACTGTGACTTATTAGAATTTCCAAAAGTTTCGACCTTTTTGGATGATTTCCAATGTACCGTGGCTGTATTGCATGCAAAAGTTTGAAATGTATTCAAGGTGCAAAACATGAAATGTAAAAATGGTCGCGCAAATTGGGGCACCCGTTCGAAAAGTCGAGAGAGAAAGATAAAATACGAGTTCCTTCCTTCCTACTTTCTTATATCTTTGGCTTTACCTAGCTTGAACTTTAGCATACAGAAAGAAGGTACATTTATTTAGCACAGACTAAGACCCACTTACCTGCACCCTGACCCACAAATCAAACATTTGTCAGAAATATATATGTATCTTAGCTTTAAGCCTATTTTAACAACTCAATTCAAACATATGCAAATAAATGAAATTAAATTAAATAGACCGATGTTATAAATTCGTTTAGCTCTAAATGCTGACATTTATGGTGATTTATGGTGCAAGAGGCCTAAAACACACAACATATTCTGCAAAATAAAAACAAAAAAGAAATTGTTGTCTGTACCGATGAGAGTTTCTTCGTATAGAGCCAATCCAGAGTGTTAAGCATCTTAAAATATATTGTCATCGAAACAGAATCAACATGTAAAATTTCAACTTCGTATGATAGGAGGAGGTGGATTTAATTCAGCTTGCAAGATTTGACCAAAGACAGTGGTGTATTATGAACACCCATTAAGTGCCTACGCTGGTTATACTTAGGTTTAATGTATGTAATAGGGGGCAATGAACGAGGCACAAATCCTTGACTTTAGTTTATACTGAGAAATAGCTGAAATTCCTGCTTTAACATGTGTGTTTACCTGGAGTGTACCCATTATCATAACTAATTATAAGAAAACATTGGGTAAGCGAAACGTAGAGCACTCGGCTCGGTGGTAAAGGCCCCGACTTACAAATTGTAGGTCATGGGTCGAACCCAGGCAGGCGTTTTACTTTGTGTAAATAATTTCATCACCACTGTTCTCGAAACAATGTAGAAAAACATCGAGAGAAAACCGGAATGTTCTAGAACCAAAAATTCGATTACATTGTGACATTGACATCTACTAACCCGCACTGGGACCGCGTGGCAGATTACAGCCAACTTCCTCTCGAAGGGAGCAGGCCTGTGTCCCACCTGACCTGACCGGACCTTTATAAGCTGATTATGTTGATTGAGCAAGCGTACTTTCGTTCTAAGACAGATCTAATATTTGAACAAGCAAAAGTGCTCTTTCATTACAAAGAAAACTCCAGACTATTTATCATGACTGTATTTCTCCTAGACTATGTTTATTTCGGAAAGTTTTTCGCAAGTATTAGTTTGTCAAAATTTTTGTTTTATCCTATATTGTTTTTGTATCCTTTTTGTGTCCCGCCATTTAGCACACTGACCAGAAGCATCGAAATATAAATTAATGTATCAAAATCAAAAGTCATTTATGGTTACTTTTATGTGGATATCCCCACGGGATCGAGACTTATGCGGGTGAAACCGCGGGGCGAAGCTAAATCCCAATACAATCGGAACAGCACTTCCTCTGTAACCAAACACACAAGACACATCCATTTGAGAAGCAGCACAGTGTCTTCAAACCTATTTATAGCATGTTTGGTTTGCGTCCCCGGCGACCGTTTTTTTTCTTGTGGCAACACTGGTAGCCGGTTGTCAAAAAAACGGTCTCTAGGTTAATTATTTTGATAAATTATTAAAAGTGTTATAAATACGTTATATTAGTGTAATATAGTTAAACCTAGGTATTAAGTATTCCAAAAAGTGATTATCAAGTGTTTTTTGTCGCGAAAACTTCGTAAAAATAGAGGATTCAAAACCGGCTGTCAACTCAACGTACCAACGGTGACGGATTTCAAACTTTCATCGATCCCGGGGAGTATTTTGTTTTATTTAAGTGCTTGTATTACAGACCACAGAACATCACAAAGTACTGCTCAGGTCTCTGAGCTACGTCCATCACACACCGGCACGGTTTATGTCTCCTTTTGCTTGACAACTAGTGGAAGCAAAATCGACGACGAAAACATTCGCCCAGACAATAAACACTACATAATTTACTGCACAAAAATAGGGTCATTATAGCTTATTCATATTCCTATTAATAACCTGCTAAGTGTCATAAAATTGTTATTGTCAATTAAGTTTCTTGTTTTATAATAAAAGCAGTACCTATTCCTTGTAAATTCACTTCTATTTATCATCTCCATCTCATTCCAAATAACTTCAACTAATTTTAAAATCCATTTGTTAACATTTCACTACTTATTTTTAACTTACTTTAGTTTTAATTTTATTTTTCCCTTCTACCTCCTACTAATCTAACTATTGGAACATCTTTTCTCACACTGTTATTTAGCTGCATAACTTCACACATTTCAGGTGACTGACATTTCGAGAAACATGATGACCCGCAGTGCTACAATCAAGGAGATGGAAGCAAAACTGAAAGCTACCTTGGCAAAGCTAGAGGTTTCTGAAGCTACTTGCAAACAGCTGCTCTGTGAAAGGGAAGACAGTGAGGTGGAAATAAAGCTTATTAATGACAAGAACACTGAGCTTAAGAACCAGCTGTCTGAACTACATGTACGGCATATGGACATACTTGACCAGCATCAACACCTCCGTCAACTAGTGTCAAATTTCCAGGAATGTAGTGACACTCACGAACTGGCTTTGAGACGCATATCTGAACTAGAACAGGAATTAAGCAAGGCCCACAACACAATAACTGCTTTGGAAACTCTCAAAGCCCGTGAAGAGTCTGCGATCACCTGCAGTCTTTATGATGAGTTGGTTGGTAGCGGGTCGGGTCCCATATGTGTTGAGCCAGTTGTAACAATAGATTTAACTGATGATACTATGATTAAAAATAAATTGTTTACTAGTCACAATAAGTTAAAAAAATATATTAAAATTAATAGATTAATTAGAAAAACGCAAAAATCTTTAAAATGCCAAAAAGTAAACAAATTAAATACAAAACTTAGGCAAAAAAAAGTAAATTTAATACAAGAATTAAAAAACTGTAACAGTGAATTAGAATTGTGTAATGCTATGTATGACACAGACACTCGGCACCTTCAGGATGAGTTGTTTGTTAGGGAATACGCTCTAAAGGATATCTTTAGTAAATATGAGGCTTCTCAACAAGACCTGAGTAAGCGCATGCAGGAGGCTAATGAGTTGGCAGACCTGGTCAAGTATAATGCGGAGAGGTATGAGTCTTTGACAAATAACCTCTCTTTTAGCTGTACCTGCTCCCAGGGACCCCAACTTATTACACCCACACCCTCAGTAGCCCAGCCAGTAGGTAGCTGTATTAGTGATGATAGCAATAGTATGAATAATTTGATGAACACTACTTATATTTTTTCTGATAAATTTGGTCAAGGTTTTGGTAGCTTGTTAAATCAGTGCTCGCAACAATATGTAATTAATCATTGTTTATCTGGTGCCAGTATTAGCCAATTAATTAGTAATATCAAATTGACAAAAATTAACCCTAGTTCAACTGTTATATTATTATATGGGGATAGCTTAAATGTAAGAAAAAAGGACATAATTGAATGTGTCCATTTGATGTTGCATCTTAATGAGACTAATAATTGTAAATTTATTTTTTGTGCCTTGCCTTATTCCCATTATTTAACTGATGAGCAAAATAAGCATATTTATAATTTAAATATGTTCATTTATAATAGGACTTGTCGTCACAGTGATGCTATTTTATATTTTGATTGTAATCAATTCATTACTGATTACAAACTGACAAATAATACTATGTATTTGCCACCTAGTTGTAGGAGACAAATTGCTAATCTTTTAGCATACAATATACACAGTGACACTGGTACTTGTAGTGTACCATCGATTACTGTTAGTACTGATACTAATACTACTTTTGATACGCCTTGTAGTTTAAACTATTAGGTGCGACAACGGGTCAGCCACATATGTTGAATGTTGTACATCAAAATATGCAGGGTCTGTCCGGCAAAGAGCTAGAATTAAGTTTATTTATGGAGAACTATGATGTTCAGGTGTTATGTTTGACTGAACACTGGTTGAAGGAACATGAAGTAGTGTTTATAAATGATGAAAACTTTACCGTACAGAGTGCATTTGTGAGAAAAAGTGCTATTCGCGGTGGCTCTTTAGTTCTTGTTTCAAACAAGTTGAAATGTAAACAACGTTTAGATTTAGTTAATCTTTCAATCGAGCGCACTATAGAGTTGTCTTGTGTTGAACTTGAGCGATATGTTATAATTTGCGTTTATCGACCCCCCTCTGGGGATTTTATTAGTTTCGAATCGGTAATGGAAGATACTCTCAATAGGTTAAAATCAAATAACAAAAGTATTATTTTATGTGGAGATTTCAATATTAATATTTTAGATGTTACTCCATTAAGTATTAGACTTCTCAATCTTTTGAGGTCTTATAATTTAATTAACTTGTTTTTTGAACCTACTAGGATCACAGCTTCTTCGTCAACTTGTCTTGATAATATATTTAGTGATTGTGATGCCAAAAATAAATTAGTGTTAACTGACTTAACGTCCGACCACTGTGGTTTATAAAGCTAGCTTCCCCATGCCATTACATAAAAAGCCACATAAACTTGAATGCAGGCCTTATACAGCTAGTCGTTGCAAAATGTTTAAAAATAATATAGCTCATAGAATTACACCATCGATAGTAGAATACGAGAATCCTAATGAAATTTATGGTGCCCTTTTTGATGTTGTGCAAAAAGAATACCAATCCACTTTCAAGACCAAAACTATTAACATTAATGGATCCTCTGTTGGCTTTAACCAATGGGCTACTCCCGGTATTTATAAAAGTAGAGCGAGACTATACGAGTTATATGGTTTGAAAAAATACAGGTTTGATACTCCCTTCCTAGAGTATGTCAAAACTTACTCAAAATTATTCAAAAAGATTAGTGCTTTTGCTAAATCAAAATTTTTAGGCGATACAATAAAAAATTCTACTAATAAAGTAAAAACCACTTGGAAAATTATTAATAATGAAACGGGAAAATCGGTTAAACAAGAAAAACTACTTGAGATTATGGTCGACAACAAATTAGTTAACAAAGCAGCTGACGTAGCTGAGGCATTTAATGAGTTTTTTGCCAACATACCGATAACTACGACTCGCTCCTTAAATTCGTCCTCGTCTAAAGCTGAAAACCTTTTGCACAGTAGTGTACCTAAATGTAGTCCCTTATTTAGTTTCGAACATGTAACCCCGCGTGATGTAGTTAATGTTTTTAATACACTTAAGTCTAAAAACACCGGTGATTATTGGGGCATCTCCACTAAACTTATAAGTAATATAATAGACATCGTAGCCCCCTATCTAGCTGTTACTTTTAATAAATGTGTTGATTTAGGAACTTTTCCTGACCTCATGAAGAGTAGTAAAGTCATACCATTATTTAAATCAGGTAATAAGAATGACGTTGGCAATTTCAGGCCTATTTCTATCTTACCTGCATTTAGCAAAATATTTGAAAAGTTAATACTCAAGCAGCTGCTAAGACATTTTAATTTAAATAGCCTCCTCCATAATGAGCAATATGGCTTTACAAAAGGTCGTTCAACTACAGATGCGGGTGTTGCTCTGTTGAGACACATATTTGACGCATGGGAGAAATCACAGAATGCTATTGGAGTTTTCTGTGATCTCTCCAAAGCCTTTGATTGCGTGCACCATGACACGCTTTTGCGTAAATTGCGTCATTACGGTGTCCAAAACGAAGCTCTCAACGTAATTATTTCGTATTTACATAATAGGGTCCAATGTGTAGATGTTAATGGTGTGAAGTCATCCGGGCTACCAGTTCAGTTAGGTGTTCCGCAAGGCTCAATACTGGGTCCATTCTTGTTCTTAGTTTACATTAATGATTTACCATTCCATTTGACGAGCATCTGTGATGTTGTACTGTTTGCAGATGATACCTCTCTTATTTTTAAAGTAGACAGGAATAGACAAGATTTTGACGACGTAAACAGTGCACTCTCAATAGTTACAGATTGGTTTACGTCAAATAACTTAGTTCTCAATGCCAAGAAAACCAAATGTGTAAAGTTCGCCTTACCGAATGTTAGAAACCTAGGACCCAACATCGTCTTAGATAAAGAGGTGCTTGAAACTGTAGGCTCGGCAATTTTTCTAGGACTAACAGTAGATGCCAAACTTCAGTGGGGACCTCATATATCAAGTCTAGCAGGAAGGCTCAGTTCGGCTGCCTACGCCGTCAGGAAAGTAAGACAATACACTGACGTTGATACAGCTCGTTTAGTCTATTTTAGTTATTTTCACAGCGTTATGTCCTACGGTATTCTGCTGTGGGGCAAAGCCGCTGATATACAAAATATATTTGTCCTTCAAAAGCGAGCTGTTCGAGCAATTTACCAGCTAGGTGCCAGAGTTTCTCTAAGAGATTTCTTTAAAGATATTGGTATTCTCACGGTTGCATCACAATTCATCCTTGCCAACATTTTATATATTAGGCAAAATTTACACTTGTACACTAAAAATAGTGATATTCACAGTGTTAACACTAGAAATAAGGACAAACTACGTGCCCCCTTTCACCGGCTTCATAAGGTTCATAACTCATTTGTTGGGCTTGGTATAACGTTTTATAACAAGATACCCTCTTCTTTTTTAGACTTGCCTTTTAATGCGTTTAAAGCTCAACTAAAATCCAACCTTTGTTCAAAGGCATACTATTCCATCAACGACTACTTAGACGATAAGAATAGTTGGTCACCCTAGTTTAACGCAAGACAATGTTTATGTTCCTTCTCCAGAATTAGCTTACTGCCAGGTCTTAGAACCCAGCAATGCATAAATGTGTAAGCTGTCACGCCCTTTATGCCTGGAGGCTTTTATTTGGGTAGTAAGTTTTTTTTAATTTACATTTTAATTAATTATTTTTTAGCTTGAGTACGTATAGTTTTTATTATATTTGTTGGTATATTGGCGTGGCTAGCTGACATATTATGGCAAATAATTTAATTTTATGTTCTGTTTTGTAATGTT
Organism: Apamea crenata; assembly: GCA_949629185.1. Lineage (NCBI taxonomy): Eukaryota > Metazoa > Arthropoda > Insecta > Lepidoptera > Noctuidae > Apamea > Apamea crenata. The sequence continues at coordinate 2,093,175 of OX451353.1, read as the reverse complement.
AATTACCGAACATCTAGGTAACCTAGTATTGTATCCAATCACGTATTTTCTTTTTAATTGAACAGACAGCTGTGCTGCTGGGGAGTTTGTTGCGCCACTTCTTCTTCCCAGCGATAGCACTAGGAAGTGGTGAAGGGCGGGCGTTTTTGGGGGACTGTCTTTTGTAATTTTGACGTTCAAAAAGTGCTGATTCTCAGCCTAATTTGAATAAATGACTTTTGATTTTGATTTTGATTTTGATTTTGATTTTGACCACTTCGGGACAGCCAGCGTATGCACAGGCGTACACAATGGCCAGCGTTTGTCCAGCAAACGTTGAACGGACAGTATTGATGTGTTCCGAGAATTACGTTTGAGTTGCAGTATTGTATTGGCCGTCTATGAATATTTCAGTATTGGGTTTACTGTTATTCTCAAAGGAATGCATTTCGCCTGGGTAGTTTGCTTCACGTTGGACGGACGATTTCTAAAGTTTCATTGAAATAAGCAAGAAATAAAGAAAATACATTTATTTGCGGCAAACATGACGCATAAAAAAGAACACAAACACAAAAAGAAAAATAACAAGTTGGGGGTAAACATGCGTCACATCCACGCAAAACGGCCATCGTTCAGCATAATGCTAAGGACCCTATACGAGACAGAACTCCAGCGCTGGTTTTCAGCGACATCCTGCGTTGGCATGATGACGTCAACCAGTGCGTATGCTGCACTGGTAGACGTCATTAGACAAATAAAAAACAACAATCATAATATGAAATAAAAATACTAAAAAAAAAAATAACCATGGATGTTTACTTACAAAATGTTCCTGCTCTTGAGTTTTAAATTTTGCTTTACTGGCTCTCTTATTGAAACCAAGCCTTAATACAACGCGAAAGATACATTGATATCCTTAGACCAGACTGCCAACTCATCCAAATTTACAACGTATCCAAAAGTGTGTTCATAGGCACGTTCCGGTATCGAACAGTCCATAAAACGGGCCATAAAATAGCAGCCCTTACCACCTGAATACGATCTATCTCTACAAAATTTACTACTGTGGGCCTAACATGAACGCGCACAGTAAAGGTAACGCAAATTCGAATCATTAAAAAAAATCTTGGGCACATAATAATTTCTAATTAACGCGAATGTTTTATTCATACAATACTAACTTTCGCTCGCGACTTCGTAGAATCACAACGTCTGCCCGAGCTTACTTTTTTTGTGACTCATTGTCGTTTTAGACTTTTTTGCTTTTGCTCGGCCCCTGAGGATTAGCGCAATGTTAGGTATTGGGCTATTAAATGCAAAAAGTTTTTTTAATGTTAATTGATGATTGATTAGCTCGTTCAAACAAATTCTTCAGCTTTATTATTAGTACCTATAGATATAGATTTAACGCAACTAATAATTTACACTAGGTACTAAATAAATGACTAACTAACAAAATATACAAAAACTCGAAGTCGAAGTACTCGTCCGCAACTCGCCGTTTCAATTTAGTGATTTAAAGATTTTGTTTATATCTATGGGTGATATTAATTACGCTAACGCAAAAAATTTAACCAAAATGCTATAGAATAGTTTACATTTCGATTGAAAAATCGTTCTACGTTATATTGAAGTCGCATGTTAGTACTGGGGCCTCAGGTCCTAAACAAGCACATTTTGCGCTCCAACCTCTGCTAAAAGATAAAAGAATGATTCAATCCCGACCTCCCCGTAACCTGACTACTAACAAACGTAAGGCCTCAAAGGTAAATATATTTGAGTTATCTTTTGGAAACATTGAGAATTTGTGCTAATATTTTGATTCGGAAATTATTTTATAAGGGACTGTATCCTTTTTTTTATGTTACGCGGTGGAAATCCTCATGAACTTCCTCCATCGTGGGGGTGACGGAAGGGTATGCCGGACTCTTACCGGCTCAAACCACCGCGGTGTTCCACCTCTGCCGATGGCCGTGGGTGCGGGAATCGCATAAGAATTCACTGCTCCGCTTGTCTGTAGCCCAGATAAAAACTAGAAAAGTACCTTCTTCTAGTTTGGTACTTTATGTTCTGTTATTTTATATTAATGCATTATAAACATACACCATCCCAAATAAAAGACAATAACCAAACGTCGTACCAAAAAGTAGGTAATTATTTTCATAATTTTTTACGACATTTCTCGTCGGGGATTTGATTTTTGAACAAGGAATTTAATTTAAAGTAAAAAAGTGTTGATATTGTTTTATTCCCTTTACACGACGTTCCGTTTCAATATAACCTTGAACTTCGAAAGTGTCACGCTCACGTTTTTTATAAGAGTTAATATGATAAGTGTAGTGTATAAAAAAACAAAGTTTGACTTTGATGAAGCAAGTACGGTATTCCATACACATGGAATCCCGTATCACGCTGCATCAAAGTCAAACTTTGTTTTTTACAATGAGCGTACCATGAGTATTGTCCTATCATAAATTATGTTGAAAACCGCATGAAAATGCGTTTCGTAGTTTAGAAAAATAACGCGGTCTTAAGGAAGACTCATGATTCTTACTAAATTTTTTGTCATACATGGATTAGTGATCGTATTAATACAAAGAGATAAAAGTGTAGTGGCAGCCCAGTGGTAACGGTCCCGCCTTACGAGTTATAGGCCGTGGGATCAAACCCAGACAGGCACTCTACTTTATGTAAATATTTTCATTATCCCAGCTGTAAAAACGGTGAAGGAAAACACCGTGAGGACATGTGACATCTACCAACCCGCACTGGGCCTGCGTGGTTGATTATAACCCACTTCCATTCAAAAAGAGAAGTCCTGTGTCCCAGCATTGCGAACATTATAGGCTGATTATGCTAATGCAAAACTAAGTCCATCTTTTGTCTTGTACAGCTACTTATTTATTTATTTATTATAATATTTGGGAAAACAAACAGTAGTATATTAAGCATAAACAGTGTTGACTTAAAATAAACTTAACAAATATACCCACAACATTTTCCACAAATTCCTATATTATTATTATTAATATTATTAATTGTGGCCTAATAATTGACTTATACAAGTGCAAGAAGGTGGAGGGTCGATGGAAATTTTATACAAGTGCAAGAAGGTGGAGGGTCGATGGAAATCTTATACAAGTGCAAGAAGGTGGAAGGTCGATGGAAATCTCTAGATGCTCTCATTACAAAGCCAAACATCTGATATGCCTTATTGACAATGGTTTCTACATGAATATCAAGATAAAGTTTCGAGTCCAGCTGCACACCAAGATTACGAAGATTGCTAACTTTGTTAGTAACACTATTAGCAAGTTGATAATTGGAATGTTTGATATTTTTCGAACATGTGAACGTTATACTATAACACTTAGGCAAGCTAAGGTAGAGTTTATTATAAGAGCAATAGTCTGTGAAACGATCAAGATCAAGTTGGAATTCAACAAAGTCTTGTTCATTTGAAATTTGTTGAAAAACTTTTAAATCGTCGGCGTATAAGAGAATTTTTGAATTTTGAAAGCAATGTTTTAGGTCATTTATGAACAGTATAAATAATAATGGTCCTAAAATTGAGCCTTGAGGGACTCATGATGTAACTTAAATACAGCTAGACTCGAAGCCATTGATCAAAACCTTTTGGGTCCGATTGGTTATATAGGAGGACAAACCAACGCAGGAGATCCCCTCTGATACCATTTTATACGCAATTTTATTGAACAGCAATCTATGATCCACTTTATCGAATGCCTTTTGAAAATCAGTGTACACCGTGTCTGTTTGTTGTCTGTTATCAATATTCTCAAAAAGTTGTGTTGTGAATATACTTGCGTGATATAAAAGCTAGGTATAATCCAGGATTTCACTATTGACTACACCCCTCATTATAATATTCCATGACAATATACCAGGCTATGATTTATTAAGGATCATTACAATTTCCAAAAAGGCAAAGAAAATGTATTATGTCTATCCACAATATGAATAACAAAATGAAATGCTCTCGAAGGGAGAAAAGGTACCGTTATCTGTCACATTTGGAATAAATTACCGAAGTAACATGGGTTCAACAAGTGCTTTATTCAATGTCATGAATTTGTCATGAAGATTAGCACACGATCGATCAAGTATTTTCTTTTATACATTTTTGTTTTCAATTTCTAAGAGCTAAAGCCGCGGTAAAAATTTACTATAGAAACAAGACAAGACCCAAAATGATTGAAACTTTTGGGATGTGTATAAACCACGGGTAACTTTGCTTTTGTGGGACGGTCCCGACCCCCAACTTGGACGATTTCGTTGAAATTGTTTCAGGTCTTGTTAGAGTGACCCTCGAAAAGAACCTTTTATGTGGACTTGGGTTAATGTAATTAACGGGTACGACAGAATTTGTGTTTAGGTTGTAATTAAAGCACAGATGCGCAGCCCTAACTTGATATGGTTGGCCTACATAAAGTAAGTGCCTACATAAAACAGGTCACAACTCCTATTCTTGGTAACTATAGAATAAAGTTTTTAAAGAATAACACTCAAAAAATATAATTGAATAATCATTTACAAAAGTAGAAGACCAATGATCCTTCCCACGGGAGCTACCAACCGGCTCCATTTTAGGGTTCCGTACCCAAAGGGTCCCAACGGAACCCGGAATAACTAAGCCTCTGCTGTCAGCGGGTTGTATCTAATGAACCGTAATCGGCAGACAGTTGAATTTTACACAGAATGTGTATTTCTATTGCTATTAGAACAACAAAATAATAAAAATAAAGTTAAAAATTAATGGGGGTCCTCATACAAGAATCGTGTTTTTTATTTTATTTTTAATATCTAGTGTTAAATGATCTTGACAGTCGTTACGGGTAGTCAGAAGCCCGCAAGTCTGATAACCAATCTTACTAAGAGGTATCGTATTACCCAGTAACTGGGTTGTGGAGGTCGGATAGGCAGTCGCTCCATGTAAAATACTGGTATTCAGCTGCATCCGGTTAGACTGGAAGCCAACACCAACATAGTTAGGAAAAAGCTAGGCAGATAATGAAATATTGTACGGTAGTACGGAACCCTTCGTATGCGAGTCTGACTAGCATTTGGCCGGTTTTTTTTGCAAGGTTTGAGTTTACTTTTGTCGCCTTTAGTGTCTATTAAAATTCATTTATATTTTAGAACTTGTTAAAAACACGAGGCTATGTTCAAATAGAAGAGACATAACCTTTGAAGATCTCTACTCAAAAGGGAGGTATTTACAGGATTCACTGAACTCTCCGAGATAAATTCCATTGACTTTAAAATATTGTTTGAAAGCATGAATGCTCGAAGAATTTATTAATCTTAAGAATTCTATGAAAAGGTACATTTGAAACGGTACATGAGTTCGTCATTTTCGGAAGGTAATTGATACAAATAGCAATGACAAAATTCAAATTCAAATTCAAGGAATCACAATGTAGATCTCGTCTCGTGAAACAAATTGCTTTCCAGGATTTTCTCTTTAACTTCCTATAAAGAATTTAATCCATATAAACCAATTTCAATATGGCAGCTGACCAGAATTCCTAAAAAAAAACAAATGGAACTCACTTCAGTGGTCTTCTTCTTGCATTTGTCCGTTCCTGCGAAGATGTTCAACTGCGTTGAGCCAGATCTTATCGGGCACTGGTCGATGTCCACTCTTCGAAGATCGATGTCAATGCCGCTGGTCCCTCTGATAAAGAAACATGGAACATAAATACGTCATACATGTGACCGAACACGGTCACCAAAGGAGATAAGTAACCAGGGTCGTCGGATATAGTTGAAGTTTAGTAAGAAACCGATGGATGTTTTTGAGTAAAATTTTATTTTAAATCAGAGAAAACAAACAGTTCATTCATAAAATTAAATTTCATTCAAAAACATCCATCGGTGTCTTATTAAACTTCAACTATATCCGAAGACCTGGTTACTTATCTCTTTTGGTGACTGTACATATGTTATTAAAACCGAATTAATTAACAAAAATAACAAACTAAAACATAGCGTCCTAAAATTCATCCGCATCGCTGTCAACTGGTAATGTACCCAAGAGACTGGCGGCATTACCTCGTTGTATGGCAAACTATATCCTTACAATTTAAGAAAAAAAAAATATAAATAGATTATTACGTAATAATTACAGTTTAAAAATAGAGGTTGTAAGATTAATCTCAATTGTCAAATAAAAAATATTTTAAACGTTATTTCAAATTAGAATTTCGGGCTTAAGTATTCAAATAATCGAATCATGTAAGTGTCACTACAAATTGGCATCTACGGGTTCGTTTTATAAGCCATTTGTTTACATTCTCGTGTGATACTTTTGGAACAGACATTACGCACAAACATGAGGTGTCCTACATTGTGTATAATAAGTAAGTACCTATCTCTGTGTTTTCTTTGAAGAAATAGGTTAAGGAGAAATGAAGTGTTTTGATTCGTCAGATTTATCTCTCCGAATATTAATCTAGAGAGCGGTATTAGATCAAAACACTATACCTATTTTGTTTGTACAGGTTTACATATGGTAACAATGCTATACCTAATGATTTTGAACTTAATAAAATTCAGTGGAAGAATTTAGTTTTTCTTCTTTTGAGTCGATGGCAAAAGTAAAAATATTTTATTAAGTATATTAGATGAGTTGGACCGAGTAGGTGGCCACGCCAATCACGGCAGTGACGTTTTTTGGGTCCTCAGAAGTGCAGGTGTATGGACAATGTCTTCGGAAATTCCAACTTAAGGGACATGGTTTGGTAAGAAGCGTCTTAATCGCATTGGGTTTCGGTTGGGTATCCCGATACTACGTTCCCGTAGGTTATTTTCCGATCTTCATGCGGGTGAAGTGGTTATGGACTTATAGACCTTTACCCAAACTATAGTATTGTCACTTAAATCTAGGTACGTGTGCCAAGAGTTTACGATTACATGATTAAAACTATGTATTCACAAAACTAAAATATTGCGTCGAAAATTTCATCCGCGTCGCTGTTGACTGGTAATGTATCCAAGAGACTGGCGGCATTACCTCGTTGTACGGCAATGCTTACCCTCTGGCCAAGTTGAAAGCCAGCCCTTGGGTCACGGGGAACGTCAACCAGCCATTTTGGAATTTCCTGGAGGGTTTAAACCCCAAACTGCTCGAAACACCAACCAACTAGGCAACCAATAAGGTGATGATTAAAAACCACAACAAGCATATAACAATTTATAATTAATACATTGATGCCATTTGTTAGCGCGCACCTAATTTAGTTACATGACATCCCTAATCGACTGTGAAGTTTTGTAAATAAAAACTATTTTTTAATTATTTCACCTTGTTATTGATGCCATTAGATAATTTATTTATTTCGTTTATCCATTTATTTCAGGCATCAAGGCCCATATAAAACACATACAATACAATATTAATATAACTTAAAAAAAATAGTACCTATAAATAAGTACATACAACATTACAATAAACACACACACACACACCCCCACACACAACACACCAACATACTGTTAACACTTTCAAGGGCAATATACGGCTATAGCCGTCATAACAATAAAACTTCTATTAACCTGGAACCTGTTAATGATACCCTTATTTTGAACAACAGCGACTATGAAGATTTGTAAATAAAATAGTACAACATTACGATACGTGTGACTTAAGTAGTTATATATTGAAGCGAGGCTGCTAAATGCAGTCCATTAATAAACTGTCTTATGTCACACGTATCATAGTATAGTATTTTATAGCTCTAGCGTATCGTGTAATATTTTATAGCTCTAGCGTATCACAAAGTATTTTTTAGGCTTAAGTCACGCTTTCCTGTGTAAAATGGACTACTTAAGTCGTAGAAAATCGACCGTGCGGGTTTAGGTCACACAGTGCTATAAAAATTGTTTTGCTTATTTCGCCTTATTATTGATGCCATTCTATAACGGTTATGTTTAATCCCTTATTTTGATCAACAGCAACTATGAAGTTTTGTAAATGAAAACTACATACAGACATAAACCCACCCCTTTTCCCCAGAAAATACCGAACGCCACCTGCTCAGATCCTTACATAATCTTCTTGCTTAATTCGTAATCTTATTTCCCTCTGCAACAACATTCTAAATTAGCTCCGTGGAACACCAAAAACAGACTATTAAAAGTCATAATTTTGTGCTGCACGACACTTAAAACCGGAGCGATTTAACTTGTGCAAATTATATTAAATTTCATCAGAAACTTTCTGGATTAAACTGTGCAAAGCCGCGTATTACCAAACTCAGCTGGCTTTCAAATGATATTCGACTAGGAATCACGGATCAGGGCAACTGTGTTTAGAATCATAATGCGACGATTTATGGAAGAAGATTTGGCCTATTCAACGAGCTTGGAGACTTTTGGAACACTGTCTATTGTCTAATGAGTGCTTAGATTTCATATTTATGATGAAAAAGTTAGGTTGTAGATAGCGGGCACGTTACGCAGAACTGAAAATGGGTCACCAGTCATTACAAGGGTCTTAAGCAAAACTTGTGAAATATATCGATAATACACCTATACGTTTGAAGAATGCAAACAAATGCTCATCAAAGGGTCGGCCAGTAAGAAAGATAAAGATAGTTGTCCATTCCAAAGCGTAGTAGGTGCCTATGGAGAAGAACGGGCAAGATTAATATAGGTGAACCCTGAATTGAGTCGTCGAATCGAACCACAAAAATAGCAAAAAGCGTGCACTTGAAGCCGTCCATACAGACTTACAGATATACAAGACTTCAGCAAACTAGATGAATGTGCCATTCAGTAGCTAGTTTACCTTGTATTCCTATTAGACATGCTCCGCACCAATTAAACCCAATTACACACCCAATTAAACTTGTAGCACATGGACCTAATATATGACCTAAATATATGCAGCACTACCTCTCCCTGACACATTATGGTAATGTACCTCAAAGGACGGACTTGGCCACCATTACCCACTAAACCGCGGCATTAATATGACGTTCATATGACAGTTATACCAGACTTAGGTATATGTCGTTTTCTAGTTCACGGCAGTTTGCATGCAAATTGGAGTGAGATGTAAAATTTAATTTGGCTTTTGGTGGAGTGACGAGTGGTTTTTAAAGCTATGTTTTAACTTTTACAGGGTTTAAAAGCTCATTTGTGTTTACTGTTAGTCCTTATTTTACACTTATTTGCATATATGCAAGAATGGGGAGAGGTCTGTCTTTAAACAACGGGCAATTGTGATGCTGATATGAAGCTTTTGTGAATTAAACACAAAGCGTTCACTTTAGGTGGATACTTACATAATAATGCCAAAAATGGAATGTGTGAATGATAATATATTTAGAAAAGGGGTGAATACAGAGATGACGACTAATAGAGAAGTATGGAAGAAAAAGACATGTTGCGCCGACCCAAATAAATTGAGATAAAGGCAGAAGAATGATGACTTATAATGCCACAAGTCTAAATAATTGCACCCGGGCGACACAAATGGGTAACAATCAGTGTGCTACAACAAGTAATAAAATCCCTAAAATTTCAGAAGATCTACATTCTGACTGCTTGTATTTTAAACGTTTATTAATTAACAGATACTTTGTTATACAGCTTTAGAAAGGCGTGATAATAGTGTACAAAAGGGTAGGTTAAGGGTGCATACAAAACTTTAATAACTACTCGACCCAAATGTATAGGACAGCTGATTAATTTTTCGCGGTTACGATGTTGGTCCTATGGAGAAAGTTGTTTAGTTTAATGGTCTGTATCTCACCCTTAAATATGGTCATATTTAACCCTTCGTATTGACGTGGATCCACCCGAGACATAATGGCTTTTGAATTGTTTCTGTAATGAAGTTATTCAACTAGTTAAGCCACAACCTTAACTAACAGACATATTTCTGATACACGCTGTATAATCTCTTTATACACGACACGCTAAAATAATTGTTTGTGCACAAATATTTACCTCGCAGTAACGTATTGACTTGAACAAATATTATGTAACCTGTTTCACTCAATAAAGGGCGTTTATACTAAACAGTTTGCAACAATTTATGTGACATACATACGCGTATCTGTGTGCAGGGTATGTGTGTTTGACATTGTAATAATAAACAAGAAGGTGTAGCGTTGTGAGGGTCTCAACGGCAAATAGTCGACTGTTAATTAGTAAGTTGTAAGTCACATCACTAGAATCATGGCACAACACTAATTTACTAAGAACACTCGTGTCATTTTAACATCTAGCTAGCAGGAGTGATTCCCTGATCCTCAAGATACTGGTACCCCAAATCTAGGGTGACTTCCTCATTAATTTGGTAATTATACCAGACCCTCTGCTCTGGGGGTCTACTCCGAAGTGCAAAGTGCGAATGTTCGGATCAGACCGACACATGGCCGAACCGAATATTATTAAAAATTGCGAAAAAAGTTCGGAGCGGCTCAGTTGGGTCGGGGCCATAGTCAATATTCGAAAGAGTGTAGGAGTGTAGGATCGGAACCAACCGAACCAAATAGTAACTTCGTAGCAGGAAACGGTCGAACATTCGGCCGATACTACTTCGGAGTAGACCCCCTAGATAGCCGTTATAAATATCTATGTACCAATGTTGTATCTATTTGAGCGGTTATCTATGACAGGCCGCGCGGCTGTAGGTTATCCAGTGCATGGGAGACGGAAATATGTATGTATTGCTGCTGAATACGGCATAAGTGTTTTTACTACCTAATCTAATTTGTTAAGGGTCTGCGCAGCCTACCTGCAAAGCCCTAGCCGTTAGAGCCGTTGAGGTTTAGTAGTAATAATGTGGTTGATTATTACAAAGGATAAAACCATGGCTCTGTATTGTTAGACTCGTAAAAAACGTAATAATATTTATAAAGAGACGACGAGACGACGACGATGTTTGTTTCGGCATTTCTTCTCAGGGATCAATCAACTAGGAAATGCTCGCGTCATCTAGTTTTAAAATATTGACCAAAAAATGTACGTGTAAATGTATCATAAAAGCTCTACATACAGAAATAAATTCATTTTATTTCATCATGGAAACAAGCCGTTTTGATAGCAACAAGTATTTTGTGTTTATTCTACCAAGCTTGGAAATTGAATCCGAGACCTCACACTAGGTAGCCACACTTGCGATCGTTGGGACCGAATAGAATATCTTTATCCCCTTGCCCGACCTGGGAATCGAACACAGGACCTCGTGCTCTGCAGCAGTGCACCAACGAGGTGGTCAAATGTTGAATTTCTAGACTTTGTGAAAGTATCTCTGGTGAAGTATCCTCTTGTTAGCGTGTCGGTGGCAAAAATAACCAGAAAATAATGACAGTTTTTTTACTTGTCTCGCCCAGAATTCAGCATTGCGAATACCGTTCGCTAATGCAGGCATAAGGTCCTTCACGTGTGCAGGTGACAGGGCATACGGTGCAAGGTGGGAGGTTAGCCATTGTCTGCGGAGAGACGCGGCATACACACCGAAGGTGTGAGCCGTCCATGAATCCCCATTTGTGGAGGTTGGTCCTTACTGCGGCCTACTTGGATACGAAGTCTATTTAAGATTTTCTGATGGTTCATTAGAGAAATCAGCAGGTTTGGTTAGGTTAGGAGGCGTTCTTGCAAAAGATCCCATCTTTCTGTGGAGGGGTTTCTATCCTCAGGCGTGGGATGTACGCACCTGCCTGTGTTTTATTTAATACCAAAATCACAATGGGAAATTAATAATAATATTTTCAAAGCTCATTCAGCTCGAAGCGAGGTTCTGAACACACGCATCTTTTTGAAAGTTTGGTCAAACGTTGTGTGTACGCTAATTATGTGATTTTCCGGTTCAATTAACTTCTATGAAAAAAGGAAAAACCTTTTTGTGTCATGAAAATAATACTTAATTTAAAATAAATCTTCGGAGCCCTTTGAAGAGTATTCCATTTACCGTGTCTCTGGCAAATAAATTATTTTGACTTTGACTTTACCTATACATGTAGAACTGCCAACACACGCGGTGTCGCCTGTGCACTGTGCACAGGCGTCACCCAAATAGGTCAGAAACCCTCGGGCCACCCAGATCTTACATAGATGTTCTCAGGAGATTCAATAAACTTCTAGAGCCCCGGTGGGCTGGTTGAAATATCCACCGACGGCCGCCATGGCCCATGCAATGGTCTACTTGAAGGACTAAGCGCGGAAACCAAGCCCGTAACATAGAACATAGAACTACCAACGAACCATTACTTTAGATAAAGAGCTACTTACTGTAAGGGCCGAATCACCTACAAAATAAAGAAATCTTGCCTACATCTCATGTTATTCATCAACTCAGAAAATGGCAGTCCACTGATAATAAAAATCACATGAAAATGAAAACAAATAACAAAACCCAAGAATAATCTTTTATTTCTCAATTTACGTTATTGCACCTACTACTGTTGGTCCCTGCATCACTCAAAGGTTGACTGGTAGAAAATACCTATGGTGTTAAATCCACCTCTTTAAATTTGGGTGCTTAAAGTATTAAACAAATAAAATCGACCTTGTGATTGATTAAAAAAAATTGCGCTGTTATCCCTAAGGTAATTTTTTCTTATAATCAATAATACTGGATCATTTAATCACTTATAAATGTTTTTAATTAAAAAAAGTTAAACTTATTTTTTTGTCACCCCCAACAAAATAAATAACCTAATTTAATTTTTTTTTTTTTTGACTAAATAATCTTATTTAAATTATATGAATCAACCCGTATCCACAAAAACATCAGCATCACTTCAGCAGTGCTTCCTCAAAATTGATGATAATTTTTCATCACACCACCAACCACAAGTCCCAGTTTATCATTTCCGCACCCAAAAGCACGTGGATTTAAAACAAGTGGAAACAGAACCCGGAATTTCATTTGCCATTGAATTAATAAATTTTCCAACAATTTTCATTTGGGGGAAGCAATATTTTTGTTCAGATTTATAGCCTAGCGGCCACTTCTTGCATTGTACCTACTTTAGATGTCCATGATAAAGGCAATTATTTTAAAGCTACTAATAAGGAATTCATGCCTTAGGTTGGGAAGTTGTATATTTCGTTAAAGTTGTATTTATTTAAGAGGGTGAAAGTTGTATTATTTAAAAATACATTTTCTTACTTCTCACCTCTTTCCTCAGAAAAGAAAAATTCTTAAAGACGAAGAAGAATAATCTAACACTAATTATGTTATTATACAAGTATATAAAGGGAAAAAAAGGGATGTGCTCATTGAGCATAAAAAAAATCGTCAAAAAAAGTCAGTGGGGAAAGTGTTTTAAAACGCTGGCCGCGTTGCCACGTTGGATGGCAATGCTGATTATAAGTAAAATTATGTTTTTATATTGTTAGCCTACATTATGTCCCACTGCTGGGCAAAGGCCAGTAAAATAAATATAAAATCAAAATCAAAAGTAATTTATTCAAATTAGGTTGAGAATCAGCACTTTATGAACGTCAAAATTACATAAGACAGTCTCCAAAACGCCCGCCCTTCACCACTTCCTATTGAAAGTCTGTTTATCAATTCATTTTTTTCGCAAACAGATTCAGAAAATAATGGGATATTTTGGTGAGACTTAGAAACGAATCGGCAATAAAAATTTAATGGGGAACGAAAAATAGTCATGGGTAAAAGACGGGATTAATCCTCTCAAAAAAGTAATATGAATAAATTATTCATGAATAAAACTCAATCATACATAACGTAGTCTAGCCAAGTAATAGATAGCCGATATCCAATAGTCTTGAGAAACAAATTTGAATAATACGATTATTTTAATGTATTCATCCCTCAGTATCTGGAGTTATAAGATAGTCCAATATTAAGAGGGTTGGATTTGGAATATAATTCATATTCACGCCGAGCTCGAGTTGAGGTCAAAATAATTGGCTAAATTAAGATTATTTAGACCTTGCTCGAGCAATATTTAACTGCCGTGGAAGTCGTGATAACTGAAAACTGTGAAATAATCTATTCTTTAGACGGTTAGTTTGGGAGGATTATCCATTCGTGCCTAAAAGGAATATTGTATCGCCAGTTCCCGTTAACAGACTATGGCAAAACCAAAATTATTCCCAAATCACGCTTCAAGTGCTCAAAGTTGCGGTCGTAGAAGAATGGGAGAATATTCCCCAACATCGTATAAGAAACTTGGTGCACAGCATGATAAACCGCATAACCGCAGTGATGACAGCACGTGGGGTTAATACAGAGTTCTAAAACTCAAGAAAATTTTAACGTGGCAGAAAAAAAAAATGCTTTTCTATTTTTGTTATAAGATGTGATTGGTTATTTTTTTGTTTATGTATTTTTTTATGAATATACTACAAAGTGACACATATGTTTTACTTTCATTTAAGGAACATTTGATTGTCTATTAAACACAATTTATTTCATTAAGCTAGCATTCTTAGTCTCCGAAATTTTTTGGTATCTTTATGTGACCCTAGTTCATTGTCCAGTCCTTAGGAGGTTTTGGTTCTAATGCAAGTGAAGATTCTTTCTTTCTTAACATATCAATATTACCAATTAAATTATCAGGCGGTCAATTTCCTGTAAAATACCTCCTTATATTCAGTCACCACGCCAAAGTCGCTTAGACAAAGCTCAGAGGACAATGGATTATAAAACTAAATTGCTACAGATGGATTTTCCTTCACAAGACAAGAAATCAGATATCTCGTCAATAAGATCTCTTCTTTCATTTCAAAACCCTGTTTACGCCCAAACTTCCTTCACGATTAACTTAGCCATATAACAAATTCTCTCGAACATTTCCCATGTTTCCCGAATCGCAACAACTTGTTAAAATCCTTTTGATGTCACAAAAATTTAAATAACATGCTGGGTTTTTCAGAAACACACGATACAAGAAGTAAGAAGATACAGTAAGGAAAGTCGAAACAACGTGCTCATATGAATTTCCTATATCGTAATCAGCCTATAATGTTCCCAATGCTGGGACACAGGCCTCCTCTCTATGAGAAGGAGTGGGCTGTAATCCACCACGGGGGCCTGTGCGGGTTGGTAGATGTCACATGTCTTCGAGTTTTTGGTTCTAAGGCATCACATACAATTTCCTATAACAATTGGGAAACGATTCGGACTGGACCTTTTGCGATTAAACCGCCCATTGTGACACCCTATAAAATTTCTTTTTTATCTGTAATTCATATGGTGTACATAATAAAGAGATATTCTATCAATCTATATTCTGCAGTTATATGTATTGACTTGTTCATCGCTGTCCGTGCGTTCTGATAAAGATAAAAGATAAAGATAGCACATGGCATGCAAGATATTACATTAAATTAAATCGCAATCATATTTTTCCAACGGCGTATACAAAGGTAAACATCAAATTTATCCACTAAGCAAAGCAATTAAGATTACAAAATAGAACTATTAAAATACAGCATAGTGCATGCTGCATGTTAAGCACTCCGGATCCAAACCTAAATTTAGACTAAGACGAAACATAATATAGTGGATTTAATGTTTTTGTTATTGTAAAATTGAAATTTAATGTTCTTATTGATGACTTTAGTAATGTCTAATTGTAATATTTTAATTAATTCTTAATGTATCTAATATTTTTAATTTCACATGTATGCATTTATGGTCTGGTTCCGAAATAAATGAATTTATTATTATTTATTATAGTGTCATCAACTCATTATAAAAGATAGAAAATGTATAATAAAATAATCAATTCAATTTCAAAGTAAAAATGAACAAAATCAAAGAGTAAAACTCAAGAGTTCATCGTGAGCATACCTGTAACATAGGTTGACGGTCTAGGTCATAAAAGTTGTTAACATTCAGGCAAGCCTAAGGAAATTGCCTTATTTAATTATTTAAACTTCTCGCACACCAAAAAGGTACAAAGGCTGACTTAATGCCGCAGGCATTCTCTACCAGTCAACCAAATGGAAAGAGATTAGTTGGCAGGTGCTCTGTTTGAGAGGAACAATACAAAAAAATATAATTCAAAAATACATTACATACATACAACGACGTGACTAAGTTAAAAATCTTTACGACTGCTATTTCATCAGCTCATAATACCTTCACAGATAATGCTATAATTATTATAACCTAGTCGGGTAAACCCTGACACATCTGGGATACGGCAAGGCACAGTGATGGCAGGTGGAGTAAGCCTGTGGCAGAGTGGCTTCTAAGGACTGGAAAACGAGATGTCGCTCGTCCGAGATGGGCAGACGACATTGTTGCCATCGTGGGCAAAACCTGCACCCTAATTGCGTAACACACGATTAATTGGAATCGGTTTCATTTTGACAGTTCAACAACATTCATTGCGATAATTACGTGTTGAGCAGACAAATTTTTCGAACTTATGAAGCAATGGATTAGCAATTTGCTTCAAAATGATTCAGATTCCGATTGATTGTGTGTTACGCAATTGGGGTGCTGGATGAGGCTGTCACAGAATGTGTATTTGTACCGCTATATTAGCAAATAATAAAAATAAGCTAATAAATATTAAGAGCGTTGACAACGTACGGCATTTCATACAAACTTTCAAGTCCCTGTTTTTCGAAATGCATGAACCGATTTTAATGAAACTTCCTACGCATAAGCAGGATATAATAAAAAGTTAATTGAGAACATTTTTGAAAAATAGTGTTACAGCTAAATTAGACCGATTTTAAATTTTCCATAGAAACAGAGATTTCCAATTATCTTTTTTTTTTTCGAAAATTTTCTTAACTTGTCTGAACTAGAACTTTCCCGAAATAAGTCGTTCACGAAGAAGCGTTACTATTACGAAAATGTAATATACCTGTAACTTCCTTTGAAGAACATTTTTGGTAGGTAATAATAAATAAGGAGTAGCAGGCATTAATAACATTCTTACAACGTTGTAATAAAAGATTTATAGTCAAAGGGATCGAGCCGTTCGACGTTCATGGGAAATATGGCTCCTTTATTATTTTTGGGGAAATTCGAGAAGCAGAACGGTTACCCTGTAAATTGATGGACCGTAAGATGGTAAAACAATGGATGTATTATGATGACAACAAGGCTGAAGGTTGCCTATTTAAACCAGCATCAGTTGTCAGCATTTTTGCTGAACTGGGCCTATTTGGTGCAGCCGCAAGGCACACTTGCCTGCTAATTTCTCACAACGCACTTTACACTTTTTATTTTTTTACTTGTAGTACGTATAATATGTTGCATGTTGTTGTTTGTTGTATGTTGTTGTTGTTGTATGTTGTGTGCCTTTTAGTCTGTGCTAAATAAATGAATTTTCTTTCTTTATTCCTCTTTATTTCCATGTCAATTAGGCTGAAGGCTGCTTAGTGCTATGCTAACCTATTTATTATAAAATTGGCCAGTTTTAAATTCAGACCACACGAGATATTACAATAAATATTAAGTAATCGAAGTCTTGGCAAAATAAAGGCTCTTCAGTTATTAAAAACGTATTGTTTTATCCTTTATCCCTAAAGAGGTCCAAAGCGCCAACCGTCTTTAAAATGGTTGTTTTTAATTTTCAGCAAAGTTAATATTATGTTGAGCCTTTTTAACAGGAAAAGTAACTTCAGTTTTTTTTACCCCACTGGCATTTATAATTATCAATATTACTTAGTATTTGCCTAAGTACCAAGTTATTTTAGTAAAAAGTTTTTTTTTTCGTCAAACTAGAAACTTATGTTAATGTAAACGTATGTTTTGGCCTCGTGGCTTAATGATAACAGCCGTAAGAGTTAATCGAAGGTTAAGCTATGCCTGCCGCGGTGGGTCCGTGGATGGGTGACCATCCATTACATATATTTGACAGTCGTTAAGCGTAGTCAGAAGCCAAAAAAGTCTGACAGCCATGTGTAATACTTGAGTTTGAGTTTGAGTTTTGATTCAGCTGCATCTGATTAGACTGGAAGCTGACTCCAATATACCTACCTAGTTGTTAAAGGCTGGGCAAATTGATTGATAAACTTAAGTTCTAACCGAAAAACATTACCCTTATCTTTCACCGCAGTCGGGTAAAAAAAAATTAAAATCTAACACAAAAGACAACTGAAAGGTTCATTGCAGTTGAAATATAAACCTTATAAACTTGCTAGCACCTGAAAAACTATCAAAGCCTCGGAACCGGATGCCACAAGCGACAACCGCACCTACATGAGCCTGTTTTTAGTGCTTATATTAGCTTGAAAGTGCCGCTAACAGACAGTTTTCTAACACGTTATAGTAAATTACACGTACATTATGTGACTTGAAAATAAAATAAAGTTTGAATAGGTCACGTTTATGATGGGTTAGAGGTTAAATACCCTGGTAGTGACTTTGAATTTTGATTTATTCTAGCGTAATGGCTACTGCGATCGAAATAAATCAAAGACATTATTGATTTAGAACTTAGAACTTACTATACACAACATAACAGCAGTGTGTTCTTGAATAGCAGAAGGGCAATTCTCGTAATTTTAAGAACGTTCACAGAGTGATCTTAGTCTCAATCTGTCAAAAATTTAATTAAAATTTTTGATAAGTTTTTGGCATTTGTTTGTCGCCGAGATGAGACTGCGACTAGATTTGGAACGTTTTCAATTACGAGAATTAGCCTTCTGGTCTTTAGTCATAAAATTAAAGTAGGCTGGCCCCTTATTACATGAGACTTAAACATACTGGGCTAATGTGGGTTCCCATAGGTACACTTCTGCCTAACCTTTTGGGGAAATACAGGAGTGATATTATGTTATGTATTGCTCGTTTAGTACTAAGCATAATTATACTCTCTGAAGCTGCATGACTGTAAAAAGAGGGTATTGGATTGGCTTAAGACTAAAAGCTATGATGAAGTTGAGGCCATGGTATCAACGAATCAATAGAATACTCTAGTTGTATACCGTAAACATTATTTTTTATTTTTTTGTATTTTATTTTTTCTGTTTTTTGACATTTATTGCTATTGCTATTTATTATTATTTAATTTGTCAAAATGTTCTTTACAATTATTTTTTTATAGTCCAGGCTTACTTTTATATTATTTACTTTCTTGTCGAGACTTGGCTGCTTGATTCATCACAAATATTTGTACGCCCTCTGGCTTAACATAGCGCACTATTCTATCTTTATGTAACATCATTATTGTACCTATGTTCAACAAATTAATAAATGACTTATGACTTATTACTTAGGCTGACACAATGGGTGAACTTATCGCTAAAAACCGGCCAAGTGAGAGTCGGGCTCGCGCACGAAGGGTTCCGTACCATTATCTATAAAAAAAATAATGGTTCACGGTTTATGCATAAGGTTTATGTTTATGAAATTAAATTTTTATTTTTATATTTGAGTTGATTGAATGAAAGGTAAATTGCGGTTTACGATTTATGACGTGTTAAAAAAAAACTACTTACTAGATCTCGTTCAAACCAATTTTCGGTGGAAGTTTACATGGTAATGTACATCATATATTTTCTTTTAGTTTCATCATTCTTTTATTTTAGAAGTTACAGGGGGACACACACACATTTTACACCTTTGGAAGTCTCTCGCGCAAACTATTCAGTTCAGAAAAAAATTATATCAGAACCTCAATATCATTTTTGAAGACCTATCCATAGATACCCCACACGCATGGGTTTGATGAAAAAACATTTTTTGAGTTATGTTCTAAGTATGGGAACCCCCAAAATGTATTGTTTTTTTTTTCTATTTTTGTGTGAAATCTTAATGCGGTTCACAGAATACATCTACGTACCAAGTTTCAACAGTATAGTTCTTATAGTTTCGAAAAAAGTGGCTGTGACATACGGACGGACAGACATGACGAATCCATAAGGGTTCCGTTTTTTGTCATTTGGCAATGGCACCCTAAAAACGATCACTTACGTACTAATCTCTACTCAATTCATTCCGCAGTGTTTACGGTTAATGGAAGAGGTGACTTCTTCCGATCCCAAGACACTGTCGCAGGGTTAACCATAATACCTAAATTAATCAAATCACTGTACACCTTAACTCACCCTCATACACTCACACACACACACACCTACACTTCACTTAATCGCGCTTATTTTTCTTTTTGTTTATTGTTTAAATCTACTTGCATGCTCTTTTCTATATACATGTTTTTCAATCCTATATATTTTTTGGACAATGATCTCCTATCACAAGCATTTCCTTGCTTAAAAGGAGTCTCTAAACCATTATAATGCAAACCAACTATGTTAATTGAAATGAACATTTTATTTTTTTATGTTTTAAAGTTCTTCAAATGAATTTCTATAATTTGAAGTCTAAAAACCAGGATTCCATGTTACAACGTCTTTTAAACAAGAATTTCCAAAAGTCCATACATAAGTTTTAGCAAGAGATCGTCTCGATACTGCGGTATCCATGAATAATCCATTTTCTAGGACAAACGGCCGGCCGCGCATATCACTGACCCGATCTGTGTTATTGCTCAAACGACTTCAAATGGAACTGATAACTTCTATTTTCACGTTCAATTTTTTTTGAGGGAGATTTCTTTTTGTCCTGTTATTTTCGCGGAAATCGTGGTCGTACCGACGGCCTTGTTTGGTTTTTATGGATCATTTGTAATGGTAATATTTTTTATGACGTTCCTCATGGTGTCTTTGAGGTGGAAGGATAACTTAGTAATATGTTTATTTTTACCTTTATGTACTGGCTTTTCCTGGCCTGCTGACAGTTTCTTTTTGGCTGAATTTACTTTCATTTTTTATCGACCTTCAGTGGTAATAAAATAATGCAATCTATTAAAGATTTTTTTATTCCAACTTAAACATTGTCTCAGATAGAACATAGTTAATAGCTAGTTGAGACGACGTAAGTCGGTAGCATAAAGTACTACCTACAGCTAGGTATATTTATAGGTAGGTGGGGTGAGGTAGGTATATTTTATTTGCCAGTGAGCCCCAAACTAGGCAGTTAGTCTGTATGTTGGGGCTCGGGCTACGAATTCCAGTATGGAAACTCTCAAATACTCACAAACTTTATTTAAAATGCATGCTAGTCACACTAAAATGCACACTTATTTCCGTTGAAATCTGACAGCAATATTTATGCAAACAAATGCACTAAAAGTTGGAAGCTAGCTCACTCTTGGGAACAACCATCTGCTAAGTATAAAGCCCCATTACACGTTGCAAGTTTTTTGGCTGTGATATACAATAAAATTGAAGCAACAAATAACTTACATCGTCTAAACGTGGTTTAAGACTTTTATTGTTGTTTCAAGTTATGGCAATTGAATCACACGGTACAAAAACTAATATTATTAAACTGTTCCACCAAACCGCACTTCACAAACTTTTGTTTCAGTGCGGTTAGTGGAAGTGTTCAAGTGCGGTTCGGATAAGTGCTATTGAAATCTGAAGGCCAATTCTCGTAATTTAAAACGTTCAAAATCTAGTCGCAGTCTCATCTCGGCGACAAACAAATGCCAAAAACTTGTCAAAATGTAGGGAAATTAGAGGTATTTTTGACAGATTGAGACTGAGATCAGACTATGAATGATCTTAAAATTACGAGAATTAGCCCTCTGAGCACTAACACTTATAGAATCCCGCAAAAACAACAGAATGAGAACCCAACTTACTTGAAAAAGTAGCTCCCATTGCTATACCCGAAGAAAGGCACAGTATAGGTCAGCATCCAGATGTTGCCACCGCCGCAGTCATAGTACGGCTTCGACCACTTGCCGTCTTCGTACGTCACTGACAGGATCTCGTCGGGTTCCCTGTCAGTGTGGGCTGTGTCGTTGTAGGTGTACGTGTTGTATCCTGGAAAAGAAGGTGGGGTTAGGTGGTTGTAGACTTGAATAGATCTAATGGTGGGGGTGGATGGCTTTCTGGAGGAAGTACGATGACTGATGTCAACAGTCACAGATTGCCAGTTTTTGCGTCGATGTATCCCACCCTGTATTGTAATCACCATGTAGATAAATAATAATAAAAAAATAACTCATGTGATCGTAAACCCCGTGTGTCGTGTCCCCGTGTGATCGGGACTCAGACAGACCAAACCTATCAGTTAAATATGCCATATATTTTTGATGCTAAGCTGCTTACCGTCAGAAAAAGATTTGGAAATACCTATCTACTTCTACCCCGGGGCTCTGAGTGCTTTCTACCAATAATAATACGTCAAAAAAAAAAACATAAGCCTGTTTGACACAAAACAACACACATTTCAACATTTTTCGTCTAAACGGTATATAGAATTTGTCAACATTTACACGTCGAATAGCCGATATTTTCGATTAATATCGTCCATACCCATTATAACACGCCCAGTTTGTTTTTTAATACGAAAATTTCATAGAAGACAGGAGAAAGACAGGTGACACGCGAAAACAGACAGGACAATGATATCAGAGATCAAATTGTAATTTATTCGAGTTCATGTTACGCGGCATTGAATAAAGCTTAAAACCTTTATATGAGAACAAAGTGTTACATAAAAATATTTTAACATTTACTGCGTTAAAAGTTTATGTGCTGCGGATGAATAAAAAATATCTACATTTTTCATGCAGCGAGTTGCTACTGAATATAATATTGCTTTATTTATACGTTCATTTCCAACATAAGTGTATTTTCCGTTTCCCTTTACGTGACTTTTCTCGGTCACGAGTGGTAAAACTACTCAAAATGGCGGAACAAATCAAATGTACGATTTATAAATACTTAATTTAATATTTTCCTCATAGTTAGTTCAGATTCTCGTAATGTTTCTCTGCGAATTTGTTATGAAACCAACCTTTATATCTAAGGTACTGTAGATACACGTTGTTAGTGGCCGGGATTTCGAAATCCATAATTATCAATGGGTAGGTACAAGACGCATAGAGACTTTGTTCTCCATACATACGGTTACGTCAAAGGTTTTGTGATATTGGGCTTTGAAATTGATATATATGTCGGAGGAGTCATGAGTACAAGATGTCATTTGACAAGGAAACTCAAGTATGAATTTGGCGCGCTTCGACAGAGTCTAGCCTGACGTTGTGCGAGTCAACGAGAGCGCTGTAGCGGCGTGGCGCAACTCTCTTGGCCAACACTCTCTTGGACATCGTACGACGACAAGTGCCTAGAAACTGTCCAACGTTTCTATTTATAAATTTTGTCAAGTTCAAATTTAACCTAAAAATTAATAATCAACTTCAGAGTTTTGCTTTTCGCCCGCAACAGACACCCAGTAAAAAGTGTGCCTCCGGTCCCGACATACATAGTACTCGTATAAAAGAATGAACAGGAGTGGCACAAACTTTTTAAATCAGCGGTATTGGCACAGGCCAAAGACATCTAAGATATGAAAAATTGCATAATAGCCAATTGACAGTGATGCCCAATTAGAGGTAAAATAACAGAAAGGACAAGCTATTTTGTTTCTTGAATAATAATCTTTGTCATTCTCCGTATTCATGAAAGAAAATTAAAAAATATATTCGTCGCCTTTAAAAGGTTCAATCACGGTGAAGGAAAACATCGTGAGGAAACCGGCATTTCCGAGAACCAAAAATTCGAAGACAAGAGACCTCTACCAATCCGCACTGGGCCCGCGTGGTGGATTAAGGCCCATTGCAGTGGGAACATTATAGGCTGACTATGTATGTTATGTAGTCGTGTAATGAGGAGTTAAAAGGTTTCATTTGTTTACAAAACAAATGAAACCTTTTAACTCCTCATTACACGACTCATATCAATGTATAATCGAAATCATTACTGGAACATTACAGTCGTCAATATTGCCAGTATCTCATCTGAGTTTCCATTCGGAAAATATTCAAATATTGATATATCCAAAAGCACGAATAATCACGACCGTTAATTTGTGAAATCGAAGTCCGGACGAAGCCTCATGAATGTATCATTAATGATGATTGGAGTTCTCATTCCGAAAATCAGCACGTACAAAATAATAAAAAAAGAGAAAACAGAAATCGCAAAAAATATGTTGAATGGCCAATGGAACCTTTTGAGCGTTGGAAGGCCTCCCACAAGGTGGACTGAAGGCCGCAGGAATCCGCTAGATGCGGGAGGCACAGAACCGGTCGAAGTGGCAGTGCTTAGGCTCCCCTAAGCACTGCCACTTCGCCCTATGTCCAGGAGTGGACGTCTTTCGGCTGAAATGATGATGATGGAACATTCTTCACGTGTCTCACTATGCGCCTAAACCAGTGAGTTTCCCACATAATTACGACAAAACATCCATAATTTGTATTAAAAAAATATTAATAATTATTAAAATACTATGACAAACAGACACTACTCATTCCAATGTTGATACAACACTACCAAATGAACGCAACGAACGCCCTGGATTTTCCGACATCACTCCGGTCGGTGAAATTAAACGTAAAATAACATGACATTCTACTGTTACGAAATTCTGTTTGTATATTGAAAATTGTTTATAAAAGCAAATGCCTACCCTTTTGATCGAAAAGAAACAAACAATAATGCTTTTTACATAATAAAAAGCAATTTTGTTGTTTTTTTTTTAATATAACAAAAGGCAGAGGTGTACGTACATATAGTACACCGTCCCCCGTTATGTTTACGTCTCACGTAAGAGCCTGTTCCCATCAAGCGGGCACAAATCAAGACTCTCAGCTTGCTTATTGAGAAAGTCCTGATAAAAAAAATCCAAATTATATGTTGCCCGTCCTAGGAATCGAACACAGGACCTCATGCTCAGCAGTAGCACTTGTGACCACTACACGATAGAGTTTCTTTTTGTGTAAAAATTTTAATATTACGGATAGTTTTGTAATTAACACCCAAAAAAATAGAGGGGCTTGTGGTTAAGTATTATCAGCCGCGCGGGTGGATCGTGTCTCGATAAGCATGTTAAGCCATCGGTTCCGGCTATTAATCGTGGATCTTTACGGGTCGTCAGAAACCCGAAAGTTTGACAACCAGCCTTACCAAGGGGTATCGTATTACCCAGTAACTGGGCTATGAAGGTCAGATTGGCAGTCGCTTCATGTAAAATACTGGTATTCCGCTGCATCCGGTTAGACTGGAAGCCAACCACAACATAGTTGGGAAAAGGCTAGGCAGATGATGAGACGATGAACTAAAATAATAATTATAAAGTCATCTATTATTAACAGGGCCATATATTATTAAGGCAGATGTGAGTGGAAACGCCGGGAGAGGACGCCTTAAGAGGACATGTATAGTGACCTCAGTGATGATGTTCTTCGAAGAGGTCAGTCGCGTAGTACTCACAACCGGCGAGCGTGATGCATGAACGTAAACGAGGCAAAAATAGTATTTAAAGATCGTAGCGGGTGGCGTTTTGTAGTTTCTGTCTACCCCCATGGAATGAAGGCATTAATTTATGTATATATGTATATTATTAACAGGAATATCCATTAATTAGATAATTATCACATGGCTGCGAACAGATGGTATTGAAATTATGGTATTGGCCCTTAAATTAACATGGACCAGATTGCGTAATATAGTAATTACTGTTTTGAGCGTCCTACACATAGGTCAATTGATCTGTTGGGTTGTGGATTTGGTAATGGCAGTAGCGGGGCGGAAGCGGGAGCGATTCAAAGAGAAGATATTTTTTGTGTTGTCAGTAATACTAGATAAAATTACATTATGTGTGGAAATATGTTGTCATGGTATGTGTGTTGCGGAGGAATGAGAAAAATTTTGTTAGAAATGTTTTGGGTATAAATGTAGATGACTATATAAAAATGGAGGAAGACCAAGGAAACGGTGGGTGGGCTGTGTGAAAGAAAGGCTAGAAAGCAGTGACTACCGAGATGACGACTAATAGAGAACTATGGAAGAACAAGACATGTTGCGACGACCCCAAATAAATTGGGGTAAGAGCAGGAGAATGATCATGCTTCTCAAGTTCTGTAGCATACATTATGTTATAAACGGAGAATTGGATAGTATATTTAATTGCCCGCGGCTTCGCTCGCGTTAAGAAGTATAGTTTGACAAAGTTTCATACAAACTTTCATCCCCTATTTTATCCCCTTGGGGGTAGAATTGATCAAAATCCTTTCTTAGCGGATGCCTACGTCATAACATCTACCTGCATGCCAAATTTCAGCCCGATCCGTCCAGTGGTTTGGGCTGTGCGTTGATAGATCACTATGTCAGTCAGTCACATTTGAGTTATATATATTTAATATAAGATAAGATTAAAGGTTAATTAATTATTTCGAAGACTTTATTTCCTGCAAGAAACAGTTACTTATCCCGCAAAAAACCACACCTAAAAGGAAGTTTGATTTATTCTAACGTTGTTTATAACAAGACCTTACTTTGTTCACACAACTAATTAGCAATTCGTGTTTATTTGACATCAAATGTGTTTCAAAATATAGAGTTTAACTCAATAAGAAAATAATAGAATTCTCTTTGTTGGTCCCGGCGTTCATTCGTGGATCTTTGACAGTCGTTACGGGTCGTCAGAAGCCCGAAAGTCTGACAACCAGTCTTACCAAGGGGTATCGTATTACTCAGTCACTGGGTTGTGGAGGTCAGATAGGCAGTCACTCTATGTAAAATACTGGTATTCAGCTGCATCCGATTAGACTGGAAGTCGACCCCAAGATAGTTGGGAAAAGGCTTGCAGCTGATGACTCTTTATTATGTTCACTAAAGAAATGTAAAAAACAGGAGAAGTGGCAAGGGTGCGTGTCTGTGTCGTCGCGGTATGTTCAAACTGACCATGTTCTAGTCAAATGGCCGTCTCCGGGAACTAGTGCGCTTTCGACCGTGATCGTGAAAAAATATAAGAATGCCGTGTTTGTAATTCATGGAATCACTTACCATATATAAATAAAAGTATTTTACTATATTTGTCTTTAAAATCATGAAAAACAACAAATTGTAAAATACTTCTTGCATTTACCACGTTAATTTTGTTTTCAAATATCGCAGCTACAGACTGTACTATATATTTCCGCAGTAAATACATTGCTCCTTAACCACTACTTAAGTATGTCGCAAAGAGACTAGACAAGCAACGTAAACATCACAAAACGATACTTTATTTATGCGGTGCATCGCATGGTACGGCCGCTGCTTCTTGCGGCCAGCTAGTGATGTAGTTGTGCAGATCCACTAACGTAGGCTATCGACAATAATGTGAATTACCCAACTTATATAGTTAATTTTACAATTTGTCAACCGTTTTAACTCGGTTGGAATATCTAAAAAAATGACGTTTAAAAAATCCGGTTGGAAGACCCTTGAAAAGATGTAAAATAATGTTTTTTTTTTATTTACTTTCATTTTTGTTTTGTTTTTTTTTTATTGATTTAAAATATAATATTTATATATAGTTAATTTTACAATTTGTCAACCGTTTTAACTCGGTTGGAATATCTAAAAAAATGACGTTTAAAAAATCCGGTTGGAAGACCCTTGAAAAGATGTAAAATAATGTTTTTTTTTATTTACTTTAATTTTTGTTTTGTTTTTTTTTATTGATTTAAAATATAATATTTTCTGAACATGTCGTTTTTTATAAAAAAAAATTAGTACAAAAATAAATGGGAGAATCGATAACTTTCCGATTCAGTCAATCACTAGCGTATAATGTAAAATAAATGGCTTTTGCACAGCACGACGATAGCGACAGATGTTTTTGTGTGAATATAAGTTGTCCGGTGCAAAATCAAAATCAAAAGTCATTTATTCAAATTAGGCTGAGAATCAGCACTTTTTGACCGTCAAAATTACAAAAGACAGTCCCCCAAAAACGCCCGCCCTTCACCACTTCCTAGTGCTATCGCTGGGAAGAAGAAGTGGCGCAACAAACTCCCCAGCAGCACAGCTGTCTGTTCAATTAAAAAAAAATACTTGATTGTATACAATACTAGGTACCTATGTTCGGTAATTAACATTACAAAACAGAACATAAAATTAAATTATTTGCCATAATTATGACAGCTAGCCAATATACCAACAAATATAATAAAAACTATACGTACTCAAGCTAAAAAATAATTAATTAAAATGTAAATAAAAAAACTTACTACCCAAATAAAAGCCTCCAGGCATAAAGGGCGTGACAGCTTACATATTTATGCATGGTAAATGCACGCTATGTTTGATGAGTTAAGGTTTATAATTGATTGTGTAGTACTTTTTGATTGCAAGTGTGTGTATCTATTGCTTTTACTTACTCAACTCTTACTTTACTCAACGTTCTACATGTGTAGTTGTGGCGCAGTTGTGGGATCGTCTTATCGACATAGAGTTCTAATACATTTTCAACTACCGGGGCATATTTCCTTCTTTCCTATATCTATGATGTACACCATATAAATAACACCACCACCACCATATAAAAAAACGAATAGGAACTACTAGGAGTCGTAAAACATGAATTTTCGAGTATACCAATATTAGGAGCATTGTCTATAGTAATATCGATTCGTTGTAGGAACAATCACTTTTTTCCAATCTCACAGACCAAAGAAAAAGGAAAAGTTAAAAGGTAAACGAAATATACTTCTAGAAAGCAGGAGGGACAGGAAAAAAATACGATTCCTGTTAACTTTGCTAAGTTTCAATCGATAGTTAGGAGTTCTACGAAGAAATAAACAGTTGGCCTATTTTTCCTTTAGTCCTAGGAAACCATTGTCCTACTCGTAATTTAGGAAAACTTTGTGCTTAGTAACGTGTCTATTGTGAGGATGATATTTCTAACTCTGGCAACATTACAGGGATCGCAAAGTCTGGTCTGGTTTTTTTTTTTAAATCGCAGGCCTTGTAGGTATCTTGTATGAACGTTAATCTGTTGGTCCCGCGGGGTAACTTCGTAACATACTAATAGTAGCTTTGTGGCGCAGTAATGGCTTTCATTTTGACAGCTCAGCAACATTCATTGCGTTATTTACGATGTTGAACAGACAAGTTTTGTAAACATATGGAGCAATGGATCCTTCAAGATCGTTCAGATTGTGATTGATCGTGTGTTACGAAATTTGAGTACCAACTGAAATTCATAGATCTTTAACATTCACTACGGGTTGTCAGAAGTCTGACCAAAGGCTGACTGAAGTCTTGCCAAAGGTAAGGCAGGGCAAATAGGGTAGGGTATTTACTGGGTAACACGATAGCGTTCCCAGTAACTGGATTGTGGAGCTCAGATATGCAGTCGGTCCTTATTAAATATTGGTATTCAGCTACATCCGCTTAGACTAGAAGCCGACCCCAACATAATGGTATAGCTTTGATGATGATTGGTCCCTTTTCAAAGAAATATTTATTTTGCAGACGGGGCAATTACTGTAATATTGGGGTATTAACGTAAATAACTGATGGTAAAGTCTTCATTATTTATTCATTTAATAATTGAAGTAGAGTGAAAATTATTTATTAATTATTCACAAAATCCACAGCTCTTTGAAATTTTATCATAAAATATGTTATAAACTAGTATTGCAGCCAATTACGGATTTACTATTTAATAATAGCCATACAATATATGCAGCAGAAACAAACATACAGAGTGAAGTGAATTACTGCTAGCACCATCTAAGCACTGCTAAGTGTACAGTGTGGGTGAGTGTGTGGGAGTGTGCATGAGGAGTTGCGAATTGATGTGCGAATATGTTATAGTGGTATTTAGTGATTGTCTGTATACCTTCTATTCAATTTAATTAGATTTATTTTTCAGTTCTTCACATACTGACGTTATTAATTGTTATACCTTTCTTAGTATTAAATATATAAAGATGAGAGAATCTCTTTTTACAATTACTTAGCATCCTACCAAAAAAGCCTAACGGAATAGAATCCTCTTTAATGTGCACCATATCCATAAATTACAGATAGAAATATAGAAATTTTACAAAGGGTCACACAGTGGGTGGTCTAATTGCCAAGATCGATCTAGACAACCTTTGGATGAATTAAAAAGAGGAAGGAGAGACAATAGACTAGACTGTGGACTGTGGTAGACTGTGGTGGACCATTTACATAATACAATAAATACGAGTATATACATAGAGCATATTAATCTATATAAAAAAACACGAAACAGGAGCAAAGAATATATTTTTTTACGGATAGAGGAAGTGTTTTTCAGACATTGGAGTATCTCAAGAGGGCATGAGTGCAGCACCTTTTTCTAAAGGGAATAATAGAATAAAGAAGACCGAAAGACAAAAGTATGAAAATCCTACTATATCCTATCCTACTAATATTATAAACGTGAAAGTTTGTGTGGATAGATGGATGGATGGATGTTTGTTACTCTTTCACGCAAAAACTACTGGACAGATTTGGATGAAATTTGGCACCCGGATGGTTTATAACCAGGATTAACATATAGGATATCTTTTTATCCCGATATTCCCACGGGATCAAAACTTATGCGGGTGGAACCGCGGGGCGCAGCTAGTATGATATAAAATGCCAATAGTATGAAAGAAAAAGATAAATGTTGCGACGACTCCAAATAATTTGGAATAAGGGCATGAGCCTAATAAGCATAAATATAATGTTCCCACTGCTGGGGCACAGGCCTCCTCTCGAGATTGTGTGGGCCGTAACCCACCACGCACCCAGTGTGGGTTGGAAAATGTGTCGATGTGTCGTATGTCTTCGAATTTTTGGTTCTAGGGCATGCAGGTTGCCTCACAAAGTTTTCCTTCACCGTTTTGAGAGCAGTGATGATGAAATAATTTAGACAAAGTAAAGCGCCTATCTGGGTTCGAACCTGCAACTCGTAGTCGCGGACGTTACCACTGGGCCATTACTGCTGCACTGCACCATTGTTGCTCTGCTGCAAGATAATGATGACGATTTGCAGTGAGCTGTGCTAATTGAGAACAAACATAACCTCTTCATTTCTTTATTGTGTGGAGAACAACCTTCCTTAATCAATTGACGGTGTAATGTTATTCTAGTGTGGTGCTTTCGCTAACTTAAAAATCCATCGCAGTTCAATTAGTGCTCAAGTGAATTAAACTAACTGGCGATTCTTTATCGTGGGTTATTTTCTAGTTAGGTAGGTGAAAAGTTCTAGAACTTTAACTTAATTAATGCCAAATGCTTAGTATGGAACTGGGTAGGATAATAATTAAATAATGAAAATC
This sequence comes from Apamea crenata, assembly GCA_949629185.1. Lineage (NCBI taxonomy): Eukaryota > Metazoa > Arthropoda > Insecta > Lepidoptera > Noctuidae > Apamea > Apamea crenata. Next base: position 2,062,069 of record OX451353.1, on the reverse strand, counting down.
TGCGTGTCGTTTAGGTAATCACCAGGAGTCTATTGTTCGATTTTTATTAATTTTGATATTATAAGCACATACATATAATAGAGGTGGACTTAAGGCCATACCTAAGCATTGTCTACCAGTCAACTTTTGAGTGATGCAGACACAAACAGTGGTAGGTGGTGTGGTTCTTTATTTCATGTATGAATAGAAGGGTCTTATATAATACATATAAACGCGGTAGTAACTCTGTCTTTTCAAACCTAAACAACTTAAAGGATTTGGATGAAATTGGGCACACCTGGATTAGTACATAGGATACTTTTGTCCCAGTAATAAGTTCCCATGGAATAATATCAGACCTCCACTCGGATGAACGCACAGTTGGCGCGATGGTTAAGCGATTGACTGCTGCGCTGCGTGTCGCGGGTTCGATTCCCGCACGGAACAAATATTTGTATGACCTACATGTATTTGTTCCGAGTCTGGGTGTTTTTCTATCTATAATATGTATGTATTTACAATTTATGTATTTAAAAAAAAAAAAAAAGGAATATAAGTAGTTTATCAGCCATCTTGTTACCATAACACAAGCATTAGGTTGCTTAGCTTGGGACAAATGGTGCTGTGTGAAATGTCCAGGGATTTATTTATATTTATTTATATGAAGCCGCAGGCAAAAGCTAGTTCTTAAAAGAAATATATTTTATTCTGCACAAACAAAACGCACAATAACAACTAAAAATAATGATAATAAAAAAGATATAAGATACACATAGGCAAAATACTCGTACTCAAGCATAAAAATGTTGACACTGTTGTCTAACTTCGATAACTTTTATAAACCAAGTTGCTCTGTAATATCGTGTTGTGTGGCGCAAGCGAACATTGTTTAATTTCCTTCGTAGTTCACGAGTGCTCAACTGAAGTGAACTGAACTAACTGAAGATTCTTTATCGAAGGTGAAAAGTTTGATTTTATTTTCAGGTTTAAAAGATTAAAAGTTGTGGTCGGAGAGGAAAGTGCTTCAGCGTTATTGGCTGCGGTTTTAGAGAGTTAAAGTTTTAAACAGCTTCTGGGTTTCTACCTGGTTAGAGTCTTAAGTGATTGCATTATGTTACGATAGCATAAGATTGTATGGCTTTGAAAGATTGAAAATAAAAATAAATTATGTTTTGTCCTGTTACAATGTATTATGATAAAAAGTGTGCAAATATAAGTGTGAACATATCTTAGTAAGTATAAGTACAGTTATCCATCCTATTAGTTCAGAAGACTGATAAGATAAGCTAGGTTTTTCAAAGCTTCTTCTGTCCTACGATTTTGCAGGGTCCATAATACATAACACATAATCAGCCTATAATGCTCCCACTGCTGGGACACAGGCCTCCTCTCTGCGAGAGGGAGTGGGCCGTAGTCCACCACGCGGGCGCAGTGCGGGTTGGTAGATGTCACATGTCTTAAGGTGTATTAATTTTGTGTAATGACAATAAACGCATTTTTCTTTCTTTCTTCCATGTTTTCGGTCCATAATGATCACATATAATTTTAAGTTACCACCCTAAGTACACAATGTGGACTGCAAATAAAGTATTAAGTATAATGGACTTTGACTTAGTGGCTTATATTTATAAGGTGTCGTTTTGCATCCTCGTCAAATTCAAGGAGGTAACTATGCTACTGATTCTCGACACCAATCAATAATAAAATAAGTAGGTGTAGCGGTATCTACAATGCCACATGCGAACTACGCATCATACTGACGTCACGCAAATCCTGCATCTCGCAAGCAGAGTTTACCGCGCAATTAGCATAGATACAATTTCCCAATATCAATCGTTGGGGCAATTGCCCGCCAGACACAACACCCGTCTGGTCGGAGGATCCTCCCTTTTCTATGGAGGATGAGTGAACTTTACACCCTGTTCCTCATAATTCCAAATAGGTTTAATTTTTTTCTTATTTTCGGAAATCGGCATGTCTGGGATACGCATTTTAAAACGCGGCCTGTGTATACCGTACTATAACTGCCCTTATACACACACATAAAAACTCGGCCGCTTATGCGATACCATAATGCGATTCTTTTCTTTGAAAGTTGTGTAATCTGAAATACTGTCCAACTTAAATAACTAAGAAAACAAGTATGTATTCATTATTTACCAGGGATCGTAATTTTATTTGATTATTTATGTCTTTCATAACAGCTGCTGAAATTTGACGAGGATGCAAAACAACAGCTTGTATAACCATATTTTGTTCTGAAGAGATTAAAAATATTTTTATTAAACCCTCAAATGAAAGTACCTAGTATTGTAAATAAATTATTTTGTTCTTACAATAATCTTTTGTTCAAATCAAGATGGAATTTGCACAATAAAAGGGAAATTGCCTCGAAACTTAGTTCCGATTCCTTTGTTACTTCAAAACGTTTTACATGCCAACCGGATAAATATTTTACTTGAAGGCAAAGGAAATTGGTTGAGTGAGGGACTCGATTGACAGACTACGAGTCTTTTAAGAAGAAAGCTGACGCGGTATTGTTTTAAACAACGCTAGATCGATCGTTTCACTATAGAACCCCGAAGTGTCGTGATTTTGTTTGTAAAGCAAGATGGCAACATTTTCAAAGACTTTGAATAATTTGATGGTAATGAGCCTCAGATTTTTGGGTATTTGGTTTAAATTGAAAGCCGTCAGTTACCTGTATTGATCTCTGATGAATTGGGCAGGAAATTGTGGCAAACTTTTTCAAATTTTGTTCACACGGCTTAGGTCAATTAATCGGGCACGTAATGGAAATGGAAAGGAACTTGATCACACACTTTTTCCTATCTGTAGAAAGACCTAGATCAGACTACCACAGACTGACAATGATGCCACAATGATTTTGGTATCAGTGTAATCCTGATTTTTGAAGTGTTGACTAGTTTTTAAGTCAGTACAAGGAGTCCATGATACTATTATATTGAATTATTAAATTAGTTTGTTAAAACTTGCTTTTGGTATATTTACCAAGTTTGTATATGTACAAGATTATAATTCTAGCGGAAGTCAATAGACCTATAGAGGTATGAGGAACAGGGTGTAAAGTTCACTCATCCTCCATAGAAAAGGGAGGATCCTCCAACCAGACGGGTGTTGTGTCTGGCGGGCAATTGCCCAACGATTGATGCTGGGAAATTGTGTCTATGCTAATTGCGCGGTAAACTCTGCTTGCGAGATGCAGGAGTTATGTGAAGTCAGTATGACGCATTGTTCGCATGTGGTGTTGTAGATACTGCTACAGACCCGAGTGTTGCTAACCAAAAAAACAAGACCTGACTTTCCGAGAACGATACCATTTAAAAATCAATATATCTTACGAAAATTCAATAATGTGTAAGAGATGAGGGTTGCAGAATATTTAGTACCCTTTTATCTTAATAAACTTCCAGAAGACTTGCAAAAGTTATACAAAACGACTTCGAAAAGTTGTAAGCACAAATAAAAGCGTTTCCTTACAAAAAAAATATCCTAATGAATGTATAAATTAATATAATTGCTAATAACATTGATATAAACGGCTCGCCAACATGCAGATAAACCCTGAGAGGTTTTAATTGTGTGTCTCAAACTCAAACTCAAACTCAAATCATTTAATTCAACTAAACCAATTACAGGCACTTTTGAATTGTCAAAGGGTCGGTCAGTCAGAAAGATGAAGCTAGTTGCCCATTCCAAAGCGTAGGTACCTATGGAGAAGAACGGGCAAGAAACTCCATGGACACTCTTTTAAATCATAAAATTCTACAAAATATTTGATTACATCATTCGTGTTGAAATTAACAATGTGAGAACGATGTAGAAAAGACGTGCACGTTAAAAGCGTCCGTTATAGAAAACATAAAAACAATTCAGAAATTAAAAATTACAATAAGCCGTGGCAGCTAAGAGATGACCAGTCCCTACTGACGGCGCCCGTTCACGAACATGACGTATGGATCAGCACCATTCAGCTCAACCATTTTGAAGGGAACTTAATGATCCAACACACACGCCACCACCAGCGAGACATTAGAGTGAGCATGACATACTCTCAGCCGCCAGGGCACATTTAAGTCAATGAAAGACGTACCCAGTAAATGGTAGCTTTATAGAAAGTACATAGTGCTCACACGTGTGCTATAGTAGTAGTAGTGTGTCTAAAACTAAATGTGAATTATGTTAAGTTTTTTAGAAATAAAATAAATAATGATAATAAAATACAGAAATATTCGTCCTTAATGTACCAATCATCATCTTGTGATACGTCTATACATAAATTGCTTACTCAAACGAGCATTATTATCTGCTGACTTTTCCGCTATCGTAGAGCTTATAAACAAAACATTCAACTTTTGTTAATTCAGCGACCACTAAATAAATATTATACTTGGTTAAAACAAAAACAAAACTGTTTAGCTCTCCATCAATAAATTTAGTTTCCGATTCTATTGAATCGGAAACTAAATTGTTGGAGTTGATTGGGTAGTTCTACTACGGAACGTTAAATATTTGATGCCGGAGTAACCTGAGTACGTCAACAGAACTGGCAGCCACTTTACTTATGTACATGTTTAAATGTCTTTGAGTTGACTTTTTCCAGGTCTCGTGTTAGTTATGAATGTTTTTAGTTTAGTACTAGATTTCCGTTGAGCGCATCAAAAATGGCCGGAAAATAAGACCACAAGTAATGTCTTATTTTGCAACATAGTTTTTTAAACTTTCATAAATATTGCTCGTGGCTAAGTATCAATAGCCGCACAGGTCGATCGATCAGGTTAAGCTACGCTTGCCGCGGTGAGTCCATCTTCATATACCAAGAGCCCACCGTGCCTGGGAAAGCATGTTAAGCAGTTGGTCCCGGCTGTCATACGTGGATCTTTGACAGTCGTTATGGGTCGTCAGAAGCTCGAAAGTCTGACAACCAGTCTTACCAAGGGGTACTGTATTACCCAGTAACTGGGTTGTAGAGGTCACATAGGCAGTCGCTCCATGTAAAATACTGGTAATCAGCTGCATCCGGTAAGACTGGAAGCTGACCCCAACATAGTTGGGAAAAGGCTAGGCAGATGATGAATAAGCTTATATTGTTCCTACTGCTGGGACACAGGCCTCCTCTTTTCGAGACGGAGTGGGCTATGATCTACCACGCGGGCCCAGCGCGAGTTGGTAGATTAGCTTTAACAGGATATATTGCTTAAAAATATTTTTCAACAAATATTTTTTTTTTTTAAACGTTTACTTATCAATCAAACTAGTAAATATATTGCCAACGATAATAAACTTTATTTTTTGCATGTTAAGGTTTATAATCAAGTTGGGTATATGCAATCGCGGCCACTTGAGCGATGTGTTTTTGTTCCTAATCCTTTAATGCTATTTGTTGATCGAAGATCTGTCTGAATATAATTATTTAGTATATATATTTGTTTGGATATATATGTTGCACTAAACCACTACGTACAATGAACTTTAGAACAGGTTTCAGAGCCCGGGGTTTCAATCATAGCCGATTATAAGATAACTTGAAACTATTTAGGACCTCATGGTAATGGCACGCGTTAAAGTGATCACAATGACAACCATTCTGTTCCTCTTATGTATCCGTACCAACCTAAAAACATTAAAGAAATTCATCATAATTAACGCTATGTTCTTATAACTTTACACTCACCTCTTCTAAACTGATTGTGGTTCCTGATCACGCGCTCAGCATTCTTGCGCGCGATGTAGAACCATTCCGACGTGTTGCTCAAATATTTGTATTCTACTGCTAAATCCTTCGCCAGTATCGGGCCTTCAGGCAACCGGTACGCAAACGGACAGAACAACTGATAGTCTTTATACTGCAATTGATCATAGCAATTCCCAGCTGCGAAGATATCATCATCAAATTCTACCATGGAAAAGACACTTGCGTGAAGCAAATATTCATTGTGCATGACAGAAGGACCCGCGTACTTCCACAGTCTTGTCAACATATTTGCTCTATTAACAGCAACATCTGCTTCTATCCTAAATCTTTCTTGTGCATATCTGTCTACCACCCCTTCACCCAAATTTAAATGGGTACCAGCTGTACAATTCTCACCAAGCAAATGTTGGGTTTCTATCAATCTTAGGAACTTTGTCACAACATCTTCGTGTACTGGCCTCGAAATGGTAACATTTTCCGCTGTACCATTTAAGTCTCTTAACTCAGAATTTTCGTCTAAATTACTTTTTGTATCGTTATTATCGTAACTATGTTCTACGTTAATGAAATGCTCGACTAATGATACATCGTCTGTGGTGACTTCGTGTTTGGCGACGGATGTGTTGCCGAAGAGTTTCTGGAAGTTGTAAGGGTCTCTTGGGCCATCATCGTCGTCTGGTGCTGCGTAAGGTCTTAAAGCTGCTATCACAGGGTCTTCACCGGATTTGTCGATACTTTCTGTAACAATAGAAAACAGTGTTAGATCATTTTGGAATGTTTTGGATAGTAACTTTAAGTGTAATGTTTGATTTATACTTCCATTAGTTAAGCGAGTTTAGTTGAAGTAGCAAGATAACTGAAAACGTCAATCCAGACGTGACGGCTTTTCATTGGAAAGTGATACGGAACGAATTAGCTTCAGACTTATACAATGCAAATATTAATCCGCCTTAACTCACAGACTGCTTAGCAGTTAAAAAATACACGTAAAAAACACAAGTTTTAAAAATAACACCTTAGCCGATATCATCTGCACTGATATTATTAAAATCTGCAAAACTGCGCATTGAAATGTGTCAGCTTAGTACGCTTAACGCAACCATCGTTTCCATTAAAAGTTTCAATACTGTATACGGGAAACCATTAAAGCACTTTATAATAATTTTGTATTTATTCCAGTGAAGGGTGGAAATACAATAAGCGTCTGAGTCCAATTTACTTTAACTGGCTCTTACAGCTCGTGCGAAATAACGAACAGCAAAATGTGCAACGTTCTGTACAGATTTTAATATAAAAAAAATATTGACAAAAAATGTGAGAATCTAGAGTTACTTTAATTAATAATGTGACTATAACATGTTCTGAGGGGCTAAATAATAACTGCCGCACAGGTCGATCGACCAGGTTAAGCTACGCTTGCCGCGGTTGACCTGTGGATGTGTTACCATCGTTACATACTGAGACCCTTCCGTGCCTCGGAAAGCACGTTAAGCCTTTGCTCCCGGCTGTCATTCGTGGATCATTGACAGTCGTTACGGGTAGTCAGAAGACGGAAAGTCTGACAACCAGTCTTACCAAGGGGTATCGTATTACCCAGTAACTGGGTTCTGAGGTCAGGTAGGCAGTCTCTCCATGTAAAATACTGGTATTCAGCTGCATGCGGTTAGACTGGAAGCCAACCCCAACATAGTTGGGAAAAGGCTAGGCAGATGACTATAACATGTTCTACCATCCTTACATGTGACCTTGGACCAATCCAAGATAAAAATCAAGAATGGGAATAATATTTGTTGTTTAGGTGCTCATACACCCGAGCAACACGCGTCAAAGGCAACTGCAGCCTTCCACGAGTGTTAACATGCCGCTCGTGTATTTCAGCACTGTACTCTAATGAGTGGCACGTTGTCGAGGGCAGCCCCCGCCGCGTCGACACTGGCCGTTGATGGGTGTCGATGGCTGTAGTTGCCTTTGCCGTTGACGCGTGCCTCTCGTGTGTATGCACACTCAACCAATACTCAATCATTTATTGCTTTCACGACGTGAACCTAGGTGGTAACTTAAAATATAACACATAAAAATAGTTTCAATTGTTTTATTTTTGTTAGTGTTTATCTCACATCAATCAATGCACCTGCCATCTAATCTCTTCATCACTCTTGGTTGACTGATAGAGAATGCCTAAGGCCGCCTTTGTAACTTTTTGCGTGCGAAAAGATTAAATAAATAACGAGATCATTATTGACAATGATAAGTACCTACATATTTCCCTAAAGGTTCATTAGAAAACCAGCGTCAGGCAGCATCTGTCTGTCATGAATGCTAAAATGAACCTTTTTGGCGCAGCCGTGAGGCACACACTATTGTTGTCTGAAACATTATTTTTTATTTTATTAATTTTGTATTTTGTGTTTCACGAACTGTGCCCAAATAAACTTTTTTCTTTCTTTCTTTCTACTCAGCAAACCAATCCATCATGGACCTATAAAACAGTTGAACAAAAAATTAAAGCAAACTCGTTTTTTCAAAGCAGAAAGGATCCAGACAAGACGCCCCCCTAATACATGACACATACTAACGAAGTTTTATACAACAAAACACTTCAACACTTTGGCTCACAAGTATTCAATTTCCTTTGCTCCAAGCTGTACATATAAATAGTTATATACATAAACAGGAAATCAAATGCTGCAAGTAAAACGGGACTCTTAACCGGGGCACGATCGTACGCATGCATAAGCTAGTAGGGGAAGCTACTAGCTGCTAGGGAACCAATCTTTTATAGAGCTGACGTTTGGCTGCATACGATTTGTGCAGTGGCTTAGGTGGGAGCGTATTTATATTTATAGTGGCTTGGCTTTAGAAGGCTGGAGACAGGATCTGAATTTCATACCACTTCGAATTGAATTCGGTAGGAAGAGATTTTAATGTCTGCAGTCGAAACACACTTTTGTGAGCGGAAATTAAATTTTACTTTACTAAAAAGTCTATAATATCTTTAATAGTTAGATATAAGGTACTGGAGCACAGGCCTGGGCCCGGGCCTGGGCTGGCTGGGTCTGGTGGCTGGCTACTGCAGCACAGTTTTAACTAGTGCAGGAGCCAGAGAATTCCATACTCTGTGTACAAATTGTTTTATGTCAATAAATATATATATATTTTTTTTAAGGTGGCTAATTCGGAACTTTAAATTACGATTGTTTTTATCCTCTGTGATCAAAATGAGATCGTACACTTGTTCAAATACGCATTACTCGACCAGAAAGAAGTAAATAGCGAATTTAAGGGTTTTTTCAAGATGGCGGAAATTGCACAAGGTTATTTTGGTCGACAATTTGAACTTGAGCTTTTCTAGCCACCCCCCACGTAATATCCAAAATTTGGCTTTCTCGGTTCATTTTCTTTTTGAAGCCGATTTTTCCGACGTAATGACTGGACTACTACTTATAAATTTATATTTTCGATTTTTTTAAAGCCACAGATACACAGTCTTTTTATTTCACCGTTTCCGGCTATCGTATGGTGGTAGAGATTGTGCTAAAGGAGAAATACCTCACATGTATGACTATTGTAGTTCACACGCTAAAATACCCTTTTCGAAAGCCCTAGGAATTCCAAAACTGACGGCAAAAGCCGCGTAAAAGACTCTCATAGGAAGGCTTTATTTTGTGCCTTTTTGAACGCCGGAGCTATCTTTTAGGTTATTGAATTTTTGGGGAACAAGTACGAAAAAATTGGAAAATTATGCAGATGGTTATAGTGTAGGGCCATATTGTGGGTTCTATCCTTTGAAATAGGCAGAGTAATAAGACTTTGGGAAGTATTTTTTTTATACTATGGTATTCTATGAGTTTCGTTTTATCTACGTGAAGGTTTATTGTAAAGTACCAAGGATGAGATCTTTTCGTATAAATTGACATACTATTCGAAACGATTTAAGTATGGTATTTATGGGATATTTTCTGATCCTTATCTGAATTTGTCACCTTATTGCTTTTACGATAGTCTCGCGCGAAAACATATCCCTCCACTTACTCAGTGCGGTTAATTACTGTAACGCAAACGCTACCGTTTTCGTAGCATCTCCCAGGGTTGCATTACTACGTCGGCGTAGCATCGTAGCACACGAACCTACAATATGGCTACGTAGCATTTGCGTGCCTATCTTTAGTTTTCTATCAGTCGTCATTGTTTTAAGTTATGAATTACATGAAAACGCTACGCGTTTCAGATTTTTAAATACAGATTGAAATAGTAAAAAAAAATGTGCAGTAATCTTAATAATTGACTGGTTTATGCCACTACACCCCACTACTTTCTAACGTCCCAGCAATCTAACACACGGCAGGCACCCAGGTCGTCATTACCAGCGGGGTAATAAAGGGCAACAATTAATGCGTTATTTACGTTGTTGACTAGACACAGTTTTCGAACATATAAAGCAATGGATTAGCAATATCCTTCAAAATGATTCAGATTCTGATTGATAGTATGCTACGCAATTAGGATGCGGGTCACATGGTGACTTTTGTCAAATTCTTCTTGAGGTGGCTAGATAAAAAGTAAGGTCGGTACAATACATTAACATTTGACTAAGATATAGTACAAACGCGATGTTCTAACATTTCGCTACATAGGTAAGCAGATCGTATAGTCTGCGCGAAGCAGGGGCTGGTCCTAGTAGAGAATAAAGCCTCATATAGAATTACTAAGCCAAGTTACAATTTACTACCTCATAATTACAGCTCTAGGCTGACATGCTTCGCTGTTCATGTGATCTGAAGTAATTACAGCCATTTCAAACACGTCTGATAAGTGACGTCATTATGACGTAATCTATGGAGCTTAGATGAGGGTAGTAGTTTAGAAGTTAAACATAATATTGTGAAGGTTGGAGTTTCTGCTTGATTATCAAGCAGAAACTCCAACCAACATGTTTATGCTCCTTATGGAGTATAAACGTTTGCGTCACACTAGGTATATGTGGTACATATCATAATAGAAATCAGTTAAGCCCTTTGTACACGGCACGGTTTCTGTATAAACCGCGCTGTAGAAGTTTCGGCCTTTCATTTCAGAGTAAATAAATAAAGTCCTTCAGACCGTATTTCGGTCACGGCGGCCAATCTCAACGGAGACTAGCCTTAGGCGCGGAAGATATTATAGTGCACAAGTGTGCGCGCTCCCTTTCCTCACTCTCACAGTCTGATGGGACGGCAATCCGACACGATCGGAGAGAGATCAGGCGCGGATCAACGGCTTAAGATGCTTTCCAAGCAACGGGGATATCACACCGCCAGAGTAGTCAGATAGGAAATGCCGACCTCATCTAGCTTATTTATTTTTTATAATATAACGTGTAAAAGTGATTCTGATATTCTGTTTACAGAATTTTCATTTCACTGACCATCGTGCGTACACACGGCGAAAAAACTGTTGTTTTTCACTGCAAGACAAACGTGTGAGTACAAAGGGCGTAAAAGGCAACTGGCCTAAAGCAAAATTATTACATTATCATGTAATTATTTTCGCACCGCTTAGACTCAGACTTCCTCTATGCAAGAGGAAGTGAGCTGAAATAATTCGACGTTTCGAAAAAAATTACAATTTTTGTTAATCTTTCTAAGTTTTGAGGAAGCAAAATGAAGTTAAAACTTCATCTAGATAGAGAAAGCCAAAAGGCCACGAACAAAAAAATATGTACGAGTATATCCCTACAGACAAACAATGGAAGTAACATTCCCTACATTCTCCATTCAGGCATGATTCATTCGACATTTCCAAAAGTTTGCCTATAGTCACAGAGCACCGGCAGCATCTACATACAGCAGTACTAACAAGATTTGTGTCATCGAAATTGCATTCAGCACACAACTTCTGTCATACATAATCAGCCTATAATGTTCCCACTGCTGGGACACAGGCGTCCTCTCGGTGAGAGGGAGTGGGCCGTAATCCATTACGCCCGGATGTGGATTACGGTACCCAGTGTGGGTTGGTAGATGTCACATGTCTTCGAATTTTTGGTTCTAGGACGTGCCGGTTTCCTCACGACATTTTCCTTCACCGTTTTAAGCTCTTCAAAGCCGTCAATTTCTACGTTCGTTTCGAAATTTGACGTAGTGCGAGTGAACGGTGACGCTTGGTTTCTATGGGAAGTGTTGACAGTGCCGTCTGTAGCATCAGCCGTCAAGGCGCCTCCGCGCTCTGTGCCAAAATTCAATACACTTAAATCCTTTTGACAAACGTTCCTTCGACGGCCGGGGACAAGGGCATCCCTTTACTAAGATAACGAGGATAACCGACAAATCGTGAGGGTTTTATCGAGAAATAGGGTATATAGATAGAGGGAATGGGGGGGGGGGAGTACGAGGGGAGTGGGGGGTAATTTTATTAGACTGTGTTGAGGTTAGTGTTGAAATATTTGGTTTGGAGTGCAATGCCAGAGATTTTTTTTATTATGGTAGCAGTAAGCCCGGTTCCTGTTGAGAAACATTTCTATCCATGAATAAAATGAAAGGAGCAAGAAACTATTTTGGATAGGTGATACGCGAATTGTAAGCGCACTGACGAATAAATAGAAGTTGCGTTACCGTAGGTACCTAAGTCATCATCTGATTAGCCTTTTCCCAACTATGTAAGGGTCAGCTTCCAGTGCAACCGGATGCAGCTGAATGCCAGTATTTTACATGGAGTGACTGCCTATCTGACCTCCACAACCCCGTTACTGGGTAATACTATTAGTAAGACTGCAGGTTGTCAGACTTTCGGGCTTCTGACGACACGTAACGACTGTCAAAGATCCACGAATGACAGCGAGGACCAACGGCTTAACGTGCTTTCCGAGACACGAGGGATCTTGGTATATGAAGATGTTCACCCATCCACGGGCCTACCGCGGCAAGCGTGGCTTAACCTGATCGTTCAACCCGTGCGGCTGTTATTATTTAGCCACAAGCCCGTCCTTAGTATATACCGTACCTAAGTATGTCTTTATATAATTTGTCTGAAAGGAGTCTTATCATTTGACTTATATGTTAGAAGTTACTTTGCAACGCTTAGCTCTTGTAGATCCGGTGTATACAAATATTAACATAATTATAAAAAATACTCTGAGGAACACGAATTAAGATTCTGTAGTTAAAAAATATCAGAATAAACAAAAGTTCAATATGTTATTCAGTCATTAAAAAAATAAACAGTATCAACGAAAATAACGCACATCGTAAATATTTAATTTATTAACGATACATTTAATACCTGATTGGAAATTCATATAAAATTTATATTTACTTGTGGCAAAGATAATCGTTAATGAGATGTTCGAGTATGATATCCGGCAACAGGGTTTTAATTGAATTTCCGGTCACGCGAAATGTACAATTTATGAATGTTATAAGGTTGGACCGTCATCTTTTTAACAATTCGTATATTCGTCTATATAATTATGTGCATTCGTAAATTGATTTAGATAAAAAAGGCTTTCGAATAAAAAAAAAAAACACCATTATTTTAAGAAATACGGGATCGATAAATCCAAAAATTAGATTTTTGGATTTATCGATCCCGTAATTCTCCCTAAAAGTTTATAATTTAAACTAAGAGTATAACCTTCTTATTATGTACATATGACCTACATACATTTAAAAAGAAAAAATATGTATTTGTTTAGTTTTGGTAAAATATTAATATATATTGGCAAAAAAATGTGTACAAACAAAGTGAAGCCCTGTGATACTGTTTTATATAAGTTGCCAGTATCTACAAAAAAGCAAGTTATATATTCAGGGATGGTTTATCAAATTGACTACCTACTTAAATTGACCGAATATTCAAATCACAACTGTCAAAGTTGACAGTTATCAAAAACACGACAAATTGACGTAGTGTGTCAATTTGTTAACAATTAATTTTCCTGATAACAAATAGGTACTAAAGATCTACGAGCTGTACTGTACAATATGGGTGTACCTACAACAAATCATCTACAAGCATCTCCAAAGTGCACGGAACAGTCATAAGCACTCACAATATCACGCGAACCATTATTCCTCCATCTCCCCACAACACGAAAACAAAGGAACACTTTATTCCCCCAGCTCCTCAAAGGAAGGAATAAACGATAGTTAATACAATATTTATTGTACACGGTTTTATTGGCCCGTTTCGTTTACAGTTTACTGTTCAAGTAATTGCCAAATATTCAGTGTTTTACTGACAAGGATGAGTAAACGAGTTAATTACTTGTTGAAAGTACCGACTTGATTGCTCCCAGTTTATTGGTTGTAAAAATTTGATGGATTTACCAATGTACCTGGAGATAAGGTACCTACTCTATTTTAAAATAATTTTGTGGTGTCTGTATCATGATTCCCGATGCCCAAACAATTACTAATTTTGTTACGTAATGTTTCGACAAAATTTTGACAGCGATGAACTTAACCGTCATTTCACCTTTTCAGGTTATTGCCTTAAAGATACTTAAGGCAATAACCTGACCTCAGTAAAACTACGCTAAAAAACAACATGCATGGTTATTTACGTATAAGGTTTTATTCATGCATTTTCGTGTATCCCGAATCTGATAAACTCCACAACAAGTGGGGTATTCCCGAAATTTTCTCACAAGAGCCAGCGAAATTGCGTCGAAGCGAGAGATAAACTCTGATAATAGACGATATGAAATACCTCATCCTTCTATAATCCTATAATAATATTCACCTCACCAACGTAAAGCGGGAGAGTCTATTCTTAGAGCACCTCTATATCTCCCTATTCCTCACTTTTTACAACGCTAATAATTTACTTAAACAGCGTGTGAACGTAGCACCAGTAAAGGGGATTTGTACGAAGGCAAACGAAATCACTGCAATATCCCCCAATAAAGGGGGATTTTGTTTATGAAGACTACAAATCGCGACTTTCATTACACGTCGGGCCGAGGAATTGACTGCCAGTATTATGTATTGGAAGCAATTTCGCCTCGCCTTGTAGCTGACGTATTGAAATTTTATGTACCTACCTCCTAGAGAAGATTTTTGTAGAACACCGGCAGTGTTTCAATAGAAATCAGATTCGGAAATATGTAATAGTAGTTATTTTGTAACTGTTTGTCTAGTACGGTGGAAAAAGGTGCTTGCTATGAAAAAAAAATGAGAATAAGATGTTTATAAAATTGCTTATTTTTTGGAGTAAGTGACAGCAGCTAGTTATTTGGAAAAAATATAGCTTATTTTTGTCCTAACACGCATAAAAGCGTTCAAGTGAAAACTTCTGTCAGCAATTTGAGATCCCAAGGACCAATAAAGAACCGAATGGATTGCAAAGCGTTGCTATAGTAACATAGTTTGTACTGTTTATTGGTTCCATTTATCTATATGTATTATTAATCAAAGTCCCTTTTCATGTCTGACTGAGTTCTCACAAAGTTCTTCTAAACTACACTACGGATTTGGATGTGGTTTTTACCATTATTCAGATAATTCGGCATGTCAGAAGTACTGTGAGAGGGATATAAGAAAGTGTTGTTTTACTCAATGATTTTATATTCATTTTATCTTGTGTGTGTACTTTTATCTTGTGTTCGTGGATATACAAATTGTATCTTTAATTACTGTAATTGGTTTTAAACCGTTTTAATTAAAGTAATTAATAAATAAAAATTCGTTCCGGAAGGTTTTAATTATTAATATAATCGTTAATATTAAACTTACATACAGGGTGGCAGGGAAATTGACGCGCAAACTGTAACCATGAATTCAGCACATGATTCTAGACGTAGCGTATAAGTTTTTCAATTGCTATCAAAATAAATCAGCTGTTTCATATAAAAGTGAAAATACCTACTCGGTAAAAATATATGGAACAGAAATATTTTTTTTAATAACCTACAAAAAATTTCAGGAGGTTCAGAATTGGTTACAGCTTGAGCGTCGATGTCCCTGCCCACCTTTTGTCAAACGTGAACAACCGTATGAAGCAGGGGCTTGTAAACAAATAAAACACACGGTGCGTAATTGCGTACCTATACGAAACAAACGACAAACTAAGACAGTGCGAGTATCTGAATCGGGAGTTCTCAGTCGCATACCACTGACAACTGACAATTTTCCCATACAGGCGTGTATGGGAAAATGGGTGTTTATCACAAAATATAAACACAGTCCCGCAAACAGTAATGCGGTAACTGAAAGCATATTTATTTTGCCCAACGCTTGTATATTATGCTCAAATATTTCAAACAAACTTCGTTATATGATGTAAATTTAATGTAAACAATCTGAAAAATGTGTCGTTGGATTTAAAACGACTGGTGAAGGGTTAAAGTTAGATGCAGAGTTTTGAAAGTTCTTTTACGGAGCTTACAGTACGAGTAGGAGTAAACTTGCAGCAATCGGCACGTAAGGAAAAAGCGTTACGCGCGATTTTTTATTATGTGTAATAGCAAGAGATAGAGAGAGACAGATAGTTTTCATTGTTTTCAAGGGTGCTGAAGCCAATAGTGAGGTCAAAATCAAAATCCAAAACGGCGGCTGCAAAAATCTTCACATTTTTCGTCTTGGTTTTTGAGGATACTGAAGACGATTGTGAAATCAAAATGAAAATCCAAGATAACACAAAAATTTAAAAAAAATCGTCTAGACGCCATCTTGAATTTTTATTTTGAACACGAAGTTCAAAATAAAAATTAAAGATGGCGTCTGGACGATTTTTTTAAAAAATTTAAAAAAAAATCGTCTAGACGCCATCTTGAATTTTTATTTTAAACACGAAGTTCAAAATAAAAATTAAAGATGGCGTCTGGACGATTTTTTTTTTAATTTTTGTGTTACCTGCCGGGGGTGACATTACAGATATTTAATCTAATATAATCTTTACAGATATCTAATCTAATATGGATGTATTTATTATACAGTATACAACCTCTACCCAAATCTTCCGGGAATATAGGCATGTTGTTATATTATGATATTATAATGTTTAACCAAAATATTGTCATTGTAAGTCTGCCTGTTCTCCAGGGCACAGGCGTGGTTGTGTACATAATAAACATAATATAATAAATGATGTGCCACCGCAAGCTGAACCTAGATTTATTGAGTTTCATAGCCACTGACGATTTGTCACTGCGAATGACTGGCGCGCGAACATCGCTGTACGCTCGTAACAGACGACCGACTTACGACTAAACTGTGATGTCCTTTATTGTAAAATATATGAGTTTAATAATTATCTGACTGAAGCATTCATTTTATGTGTGTTAAATTTACTTTTTATATTACTTAATTATTTTTTACTGTTACATTTTTTAATTATTATTTTTGCTGAATTCGTTTTAAATTAATTTATTACTAATTCATATTTGTACGCCGTTATCGGCAAAACATGGTGTAAGTACCTATATATTTTAATACCAACACCTGTTTTTACACCACCTATGTTTTACAAATAAAAAAACTTTGACTTTGACTTTAATAGAACCTCAATTATTTCCCATTTTGGTTTCCTAAAAATATTATCGAGCACTCTAATGTAATGATTGCGCGTATTTTTGTGAACTCAATTATTTCTTATTTTGGGATTCTAAAAATATGACTAAGCACTCTAATGTAATGCTTGTCCTTGGAGTTTCTTGCCCGTTCTTCTCCATAGAGATCTAAGTTTTGGAATGTTTCCACTTTCTGACTAACTGACTGACTATTTAATTTTGACAGTTAAAAAGTGCCTGTAAATGGTTTAATTGAAATAAATGCTTTGAGTTTGACTTTGATTGCGCCTATTTTTGTGAACCACAATCAATTCCTATTTCGGGATTCTAAAAATAATAAATAGCCAAGTAATTGCCACCACAACCAACTTGGACATAGCGTTTGTCGACCTCTGCCGCGGCACCACTCGCTTCGCTCACTCGGCTCGTGCGCCATTGGTCACAGTTCTAACTTAACCTAACCTATTTAGTCGGGGTACCCTAGCTTAGTTACTGCAACCAACAGTGTAAAGGACAGAAAGTTAAAAAGAGGCCCATTTGTTAAAAAAAATGTGTGATTTGCCTAAAAAGTTTTAAGAGGTTCATTCATTTAGAAAAGCGTACATCACACATCGGTAAGTTTTTCGAGGATCTGTTAAATGTTTCCCAAAGATATCTATGTAACTTATATAATTGAATAAAATTTATTTCTTGAAGTTTATTATATGCTAATAATTCTAGAAAACAAAATGCTATTCATGCTACGTTTATCTAAACTGATCGGATACGATCTGTATGCATAATATGACGGGTCATTTTCAGGTTAATAAAATGTAAAATGGTGTTTTTGGTACCTATATTTAAAATATACCTACCTAACTGTTGAAATTCTGCTAGGTATTTTTTTATGACATGTGTATGTATTTTATATTTGATTTGAGTATTTGTTTATTGTTCTATTGTGTGTGCGTGATTTTTATATCCATTTTATGTTTTAATTTATTTTAGTGTATTTTAATGGATTTTGTCTGAAAATAAATGAATGATTATCATTATTATTCATTCTGCTTTAAAATTACTATTAATAGAACCACGTTGACAAAATATATTAAATCGATCAGTTGCCGAAATTATATTCCCAAGTGCCAGATTACATCCGTAAATCACTCACGTAACTTAGTGAACTGTTAACCAATCAACCACAGTCGCAAGCATGTAACGAGCCTAACCAATATGTCAGTCACAGTTGTAGTTTAGCGCCGTCGGTTGTCGTTGTATTTCACACTAAGCAAATCTTTGATACAGCTTACATTGCTAAACCTTATAGTTATACGTTTTAGAAATGCAAAAAGTAGCTAGTACGATAGTAATTATAAATAGTCTGGTGTCGGGCTAAGGCAACTTCGCATACAGAGGAGAAATAAGCGTGATCACCATACTGGATCAATGCGGCTTGGCGATTTCAGATCGAATTCCAGAGTTTCCTCACGACGTTTCCCTTCCGTCAGTCAGTGGCGTCTAAGAAAATTAACCAACGTAGAAAGTACGTATAATTCAAGAAAAAGTCACATTGATTCTAGCTGGGTTTGCGGTGGCCCAGTAGTTTCAGCCGCGATACAAGAGTCGTTGATGTGAGGTCGAACTCAGCCAGGAACTTTACTTTGTATATTTAATTTCATCACCACTGCTCTCCAAACGGCGAAGGAAAACATTGTGACGAAACCGGCATGTCTTAGAAACCATACCGTAGTAAGAGTTCTTATTTTATTTATTTATTTACAAATTACGTAAATAACACCTTAACACCTATAACGCCAATGCGATCTTATTTTTTTTTAGTTTCTTCTATAGGTTCTAACCTATTAGGTTTTGGAATGGGCAACATGCGTTATCTTACTGACTGACCGACCCCTTGACAATTCAAAAGTAGCTGTAATTCGTTTATCTGAAACTAGCTTCGCCCCGCGGTTTTATCCGCATAAATCTCGATCCCGTAAGAGTATTGCGACTAAAAGTATTCTATGTCCTAATCCAGCTCACGGTCTACGCATCTGCTGAATTTCATCCAAATCCTTTGAGCTATATTAGCGCCAAAGCGTAACAAACTAAAATATTAAAAAAATATATTCTTTGAGTTGAGTTTGACTGATTTTGTTAACGCCGACACGCAATCGACTGTACCTATTACAAAAAAAGTAAAAGTCCACAAATACATAAAATCAAATAATCTTATAACCCGTTTAACTTTCCCGCTCACTCACTTAACTTACAATTTGAGCGCCTTACCAAAGAAAAGCAGCCTATATAAAGCTGGATACAGACTGGAATAACGAATGATTAGAATCGAATTGTTGGCAACCAAACGCAAACAATCACTGTCCGTTGGCGCAGTATGTACCCAGCATTACATAATTACATTTGCCGTGACGCCAGCTGATGGTTCATAAAATATTACGTGAGAGTGATCGGGGTCCTTCGGTCCATTAAACTGGCGCTCTCGTTGTTGTATTAACAAAATATTGGTATTTTTTGATGCGGCACGTCGCCGTTTTTACTCGGTGCATTGGTTCTGTTACAAAGAAATTTTTTTTGAGGTTTTTAGATTTGTTTTCCTAATCAGGTAAAGAAAGTATCAGTAAAGGGTTGACCGCTGTAAGATTAACGTTTGCGGTTCAAGGTCCTGTATACATCAAGGACCAAAGATGGATCGCCAGTAATAATGGGTGAACCTGAGACAGATTGATTGAAAAAACAAGTGCCGGGCGCTCGATAGCCAATATCAACTTGTTCATCGGGTTTCCCTTTTGGATCCCGATTCCCGATTAGATAAGCAAAGGATTAAAGATAAGTAAAGGATTTTGATAATCTTCATTATCAGTCGTAGTCGTCCTATCAGTGGTTACGGTTAGTCACAAGTCTTAAAAATGTAAGGGTGTCGTGTAACCCATTAACACGATTCTGGAGGTCAGATAGGCAGTCGCTCTGAGTAACAAAACTGGTATGCAACTGCATCCAATAAGAGTGAAAGCCGGCCCCAACATAGTTGAAAAAACCGTGTGCGGTCGGGCCCCCGCCACCATTTTGAATTTTCATTTTAACGTCACTGGCTTCAGCACACTCGAAAACCATGAAATCTATAAAGAGAGAAAAAGTTGCATGAAGCATAACGTTTTTTAGTTACGTGAAGATTTCTATCAGTTTACTCCTACCGCACCCCACGTCAAAAGACCTCGGTCCAAAAAGTTAGGCAGGTGATGATGATTCTACTAATAGATGAATTGAACCCAAACTATTTTAGTTACTGTACAGAACATTTTAACTTAATTTTGTCCGGCTATAAAACCTTTTAGTTTAATTTACAAAAATCGTATGCAAATTTGACACATAAAGCACTCAGGACTACTGACATTTAAATCACTTTGTTTGCGAGCTTAACTCAAATGCAACATGTAATAAATAAATAGGAAACAGATTTTTTAAATACCGGGATTTTGTTTGTAACCGGGGAATGTTATTTTATGTCATGTCGAGACGAAACACATCTATCATTGCCACCAGAAGTTGAATTAATTGATTTTTTTTTCATTTGTGCTCTCAAAACGGTGAAAGAAAACATAGTGAGGAAACCAACATGTCCTAGAATCAAAGATTGCCAAAAACATTTATTTTTATTATTTATATAATATTATTTTTAGGGAGTGGTCGTAATCCACCACGTGCGGACTGGGTCCGCGTGGTGAATTACCCCCACTCCCTCCTCATATAGAGGAGGCCTGTGCCTCAGCAGTAGGAACGCGGTGGTGGTGGCTAATTATGTGTTTTTCATTTATTCTAATACTGTTGATTTTTCTATTTAGATTAAATTACTGACATCAGCAGCAAGAGTAAACGGTGTTTTTAAGTTTTTGGTACGAATTACAGTCAGACCTGAAATTTTTGACATTATTTATTTATTTCAGGCGACGCAGGCCCATAGATAAATACCTTAACCTAAACATACATATTTTTATTATAAAACTTCACTTCACTAGCTTTTTCTTGAGCTGTTCTGTGGTACTTGTCCGTGGAAGCGACGGAACACCACGTCCTGCGGCCAGAAGTCTTCTTCCATGACGACGGGCAGATAGGAATTCGGTACGCGCACCACGAACGCCTTGAAGTTGACGTTGCGGTGCGACTCCAGTAACTGCACCCTCAGCGTGTACGTAGCGTGAAGGGCGGGTGTTTTTGGGGGACTATCTTTTGTAATTTTGACGTTCAAAAATTGCTGATTCTCAGCCTAATTTGAATAAATGACTTTTGATTTTGTACCTCGTCTTCTGTCGCACGTACTCCACGATACCCTCCGCCTTAGTGGTGTAGTGTAGGCGGAGGACATATATTATATAGTATAATATATGTAATACACATAGCATTACAAGTCCGTTCACAGTCATTTTACCTCTAATTTTCACTGTCGTTGTTTTTGGGTTACTGCTACAAAAAAGTCTATCAAAATCATTGTTATCTTTATTCTCGTTACAGTAAGGTTTCTTTTAGGCTGCTGCTGTCAGAGGAAAAATAATTGTGAACGTACTGCAGTTGAATGCTCTTGATAATACTACCGGCTGATATATATTTGCATTACAAGACTAAATGACTTTAAATACAATTCAAGTCAGAACCTCGATATGACCTTGATATGATTTACATAAATAATAATAAATCTCACACTTTCTTCCCATGGGCAGAAAGTTCAGAACACCACCTGCTACGATTCTAACATACCTACTCCTTTTTTTTCTAAATTGGTCTATTCTTGACCTCAATCACACCTGATGGAAAGCGATGGATGAGGTCTTTGATGGAACGAGCATGCCCAGAAGATGCCTGTTCATTCTTGCTTTGAAGGCTGGAAGGGGTTAAATGTAGGAGGGAACACAGATGGCCGGCAGAGAGTTCCACACTTTTGCTTTATATTATAGACATTTGTTGGCACTAATTTCTTTTGATTTATTTGTAGACACAAAATCGTCACGTACCAATACCGTTCAGAAAACTGTATTCCTAAATATTGGATACCAACAATATTATAAGTCGACTTACAAAATATCAGTAACATAAGACGCTCTCCAAGACAATGTTACAGCTGCGAGTTTCAGTGACAAATGTACGTCGTATACGGTAATAATTCATACTGTAATACGGTGGTGACGTCATCTTCGTGCAAATGTTTTAGACACCTGCTTAAGTGGGAAAAATACTTGTGTGGGAGGAACCGAACGGAGAATATTTGATGAGGTTAACGTATGGTAAGAATGAATGTATAAATAGCATATAGAAGTTGAATCGGTACTAAAAATAAACTCAACAAATGTTTCAAATAAGTGTTTTTGATGTCGCTGTTTTAATCTTCTCTGCATGGTAAAGGTGTAGCGGCATTTGTGAACTACGCATCATAGTGACGTCACGCAAAATCCTGCTTCACGCAAGCAGAGTTTACCGCACAACTAGCCTATATATGCAACGTCCCGACATCAAAAGTCGGGCAGTTGCCCACCAGACACGAAACCCGTCTAGTCGGGGGATCCTCTATTTTCTATTGAGAATGATTGAACTTTACACTCTGTTCCTCATACCTCTGTAAAGGCATGTAATAAAGAAATAAAGGCGTAGAAACCGTTACAGTCTGCGTGTAAATGAACCAATCTTAACAAGGCGATTGAGCTCAAAGATGCTCAGATGATGATATAGCCCAAAGCGTATCTCGTCATCTGAATTGCAACCTCAATCATCACGTTTCATGATAAAACTCAAATATATTATTTATAGACAATCAAGAGGAAAGACATCAACCCAGCACTACAGACGTGATTGCAAGATAAAATTATACAAAACAAAAGCCGCGAGCTTGAGTTTATGGTGGCACTAACTTAAATGTATAAACATTGTTCTACGGAAAAAATAAATTTATACAAATATATAAAATTGAAGTGTCCGTTTGTAATTTCAAAATAACAGCTTTTTACTAAATGTTTAAGAAAATCTATTTTCAAAATTTTTGTCTGTCCGATTGTTTCGACTTAACTCCGAAACGGCTGGGCCGATTTTCACGGGGCTTTCACTGGCAGATAGCTGATATTATAAGGAGTACTTTTATTTAAGAAAAATTATTAGGGGTCCGCAAAAAAAAATTGAACCCCATAAAATCCAATTTATTTTTCCACGCGACAAATTCGCGGCACAGCGCACTTGGCACACTGATGGTCTATAACCAGGATTACACATAGGATACTTTTTATCCCGAAATTCCCACGAGATCGAAACTTATGCGGGTGAAACCACGGGGCAAATAATAAATAAGCCACAGTGATATTAATTCAAAAGTAATTACATCTTGTAAACGAATGAGCAGTAGCCGAGAGCAACCGATATTGAACGAGAAATATTACGAAGAATATGTAATTAATTCAAGTTACTGTAGTGGCCTTTGAAAGGGCGAGCCAAGTCACCTTCCACTGACATTTTCTTAGAAAAGGCCTGTGGCTTATAAATGAACTTAGAAATACAACTACTTATTGACTAGTGAAGTCCTAGTTGTTTTTGTCAGAAAAGAAAATAAAAG
The DNA here is from genome assembly GCA_949629185.1 of Apamea crenata. Lineage (NCBI taxonomy): Eukaryota > Metazoa > Arthropoda > Insecta > Lepidoptera > Noctuidae > Apamea > Apamea crenata. The sequence goes on along the minus strand of OX451353.1, from coordinate 2,038,306 downwards.
AAAGGCATTTTGTTTCGTTTGTTTTTACACCAGCGGCAAAAATAATGATACTCTTATTTTTGGCACTTGTGTAAAAACAAACGAAAGAGGTTCAGTGCGCTACAATCCTTAATTTTAGCACATAGCGTTCTGTAAGTATAAGCATAATCAGCCTATAATGTTCCCACTGCTGGGACACAGGCCTCCTCTCGATGCGAGGGAAGTCTGCTGTAATCCACCACGCGGGCCTAGTGCGGGTTTGTAGATGTCACATGTCTTAAAATTTTGGGTTCTAGCATGTACCGGTTTCTACACGAAATTTTCTGTCACCGTTTTAAGAGTAGTGGTGATGAAATTAATTACACAAAGTAAAGCGCCTGCCTAGGTTCGAACCCACGACTCATTATTTATACAACAAATCATTATTTAGTTTTTTGACAGGTTTTACGTAAAATAATAATAACTAGAGTGTGTTTATTCAATACATTTCAATGTTTCAAAAATCAATCAAGGAAGTAACCTCAGTCGAGTTGTAAGCAATTTCCAAACTTCAGAATCTGTTAGGGAAAGTTATCCTGTAAAGCAATTTATTGAAAGCCTGCCGTAACCATAAGCTAAGCTTTCAATATCTTTTAAAACCCTTTGAAAGAGTTTTAGACAATTACAACAATTAGTTTGAAAAATTATAAGAAAAGATAAACATAAAACGATTTCCGAGATTAATTAATATTAAATTATACTAATGGCTTAAGTAATCCTAACGACCCTTAACTTATCCCTAAAAGCTAATGAAGGAAACAAAAAAAAACAATAATTCACGTGGGGTTTCATAAAAATCCCGGGATTTTAGTAATCCCGGTTTTCCTGGCCACACAAAGAGATGAAATCGTTTAATTTTGTGAGAACATCGTCTGTGCTGTTTTAAATTTAATTACATTCTCATTCATTCCGATTCGTCCCTGAGGTAGCTTTTTGGACTGATTTATGCTCTGCTATTTTTGGGGACCGTACTTCGGCCATCATTGATTTCGAATCATTGTTTGAGGACACTTTTGGACTTTTTATAGGTTCGTTTCGAGTTTTTCGGTGTCTTAATTAAGCGTTTGGTTGTTTATATGATTTATTAATGAAGTTGGAATTTTGTTTCTTTGATTTTTTAAGTTATTGGGAACGGTCGGTGTTTCTGAACTAAATAAAAAGGTACGGAGAAGTATCTAAAGAGATCAATGTAGGAACCTAAAACTCTTTTGTGCTCAGAGTTAGCTTATGTAAAGGTTTACTTTCTCTATAAGATAAGGCTTTTAATACTATTTTCGATAATTTTATGCTGAAAAAGTTATTTTATGTAACTTTGACAGCAGCAACTCAATAGCAACCTTATTGTAATGATTATAAAGATCTCTGTACTACGTTGACAAACTTTATTAGGTGATATATTGGGGGCCTTTAGTTCTGAAATACAAGCCTAGGTTTAGTTTAGACTCCAGATCTCCAACAAATTACAAAATTTTGTCAAAATATATTATGTCAACTTAGAAATACCTAACTAGTTTATGAATAAATTGAGGAGATAAAATATATTTTTTTTTATTCATATTGCTGCATTATAATCTAAAACGCCAGTCACAGCGGGCTAGTTGTGTGACACACTATCAGTAGGTACCAATGACTGTCTTTTTGACAGTTCAAACAACATTTATTGCGTTATTTGTTGAGCAGAAACCTACAATGAAGAACTTGAAGTTGAAAAAAAAAAATCGTATATAACAAAATATTTCAGATTGTAATTGAAAGCGTGTTACGCAATTAGTAAACAGGCCCTTTTTTTTTTCGTTGGGACATCCTGGGCTTGTCCGAGGATACCGCACGGTCTCCGCTGAGTCGGCGAGCCTCCTTGCCGGATTCCATAGGATCTGGAGGCCAAAGTCCTCGCCCACATATGGGAGTGGCGATAGGAGGCAAAACGCCGGGGCGTTACTCCGCTGCCGCGAGAAATCACGGTACAGCGGACAGAGCTCCGGCGGGATCTCATAGCGGTATGGAGAGTGCGATTGTCGTAACCCAGTGCTGGGCACGCCACAATTGCGGCGATAAGTCCCCTCTTTGAGGAGTGGCTAGAGAAGCGCCACGACGCCTTCACCTTCCACCTGACGCAGGTCCTCACCGGACACGGTTGTTTCGGGAGATTCCTGTTCAGGATAAAGTATACAGGCCCTGTATACACAGCGAGTACGTTATTCAGCGTCCTTTCTAACATCTACATCAGAAAAACGTTTTATTTTCTTGAACAAACACACAACAACAAACAGTCAACCTAACTCACTTCATACATACATAACAAGCCCGAAGAATTTCCTCGTCACTCGACCTATGAGCCTTGAGACACATCGCCATTGGCACGTCTGAGAGACAAATGATATCGTGTTCCCTTCGATGCATTGTCCTCCATTACAGCTGATAGCACTTCTTGAGAAATCGTGGTTTGAATTTGGATAAGGATGGATGTTGTATTTTGTTGCTTGTTTTTCTTTCTTACTAAGCCACGCTTGCCGCGGTTGGTCCATGGATGGGTGACCTTTGCATACCAAGGCTCCTCCGTGCATCGGAAAGCATGTTAAGAAGGTAGTCTCAGCTGTCATTCGTGGATCTTTGACAATCGTTCCGGATCGTCAGAAGCCCGAAATTCTGACAACCAGCCTTACCGTGGGGTATCGTATCACCTAATGGGTTGTGGGGGTGAGATAGGCAGTCGGTCCATGTAAAATACTGGTATACAGCTGCATCCAATGACATTGGAAGCCGACTCCAACATAGTTGGGACAAGGCTAGCAGATGATTGTGGAAAGTTAGAATGAGTCAGTTAAGTTGGATTTTTTTAAAGGAACAGAGAGTGCGTGCGTTTTTAAGCACACACCTCCTGCGTGCCACATATCTCCTGCGTACCTGGCTAATCTCCGTTGAGATTGGCCACCGTGACCGATATCAGTCGGCAGGCTATTATTATTCCCGTGTAAATAAATGTCTCATACCAAAAAATTACACTATTTTCTCTAATGAACCTACACTAAACTTTCCCCAAAACTGCATTTTACATACTTATATGATAATCTACATCATCAGAGTCTTTGAAAAGTCGGAAGTTCTACATTTCCTGTAATACCCTCCACACCATTACAATCTACGTACCTACTTTAAAACCTTTCTTCCCCGCTGATCTAAGACTGGCGTGTCCGTGTCCTATTTGCAAGTTCAGTTTCTCTTTGTTGCACCAAGTAAGAAACGCACGATCACGTTTATTGTGCGGGGCTTTTAAAATGATCTTCATTAAGGCGCTCACCAGGCGGGACGGCGCAGCATGGCATGCCAAAGGATTTTTTTTGAGTCTCATTTTCATTCCATACCTATAGCTCTCTCATTTCGTTGATTAAGTCACAGGGGGATTTAAGCATTCTGTGGTATACCGCGACAGGTTTCGGCATACAAATGTTAAAGGCGCGACGGTGCCACGCGATTCTGGTAGAACAATTTCCCATGAAATTTTCATAAAATTTTTTCTACTTGAGTCGCATCGCGCCTGTCTGCGGGAGCTTTAATGCTTTGCTGTGCCATACGGCGTCGTGCCACCTAGTGCACCTTTGGACAGTTACACATTTTTTAACAAAAATAATGATTGCTAAGGAATACTTTAGACAATGAATCTAGCACTAAATTGCTTTGGTTTTCCGAGAGTCTCACATGAAAATTTAAAAGAGAATATATACGAATTTCTCGATACAGATTAGATACTCAGTGATCTAGCTAGGAGAGCCGTGATTCACCCAACAATTCGTTGTACCTACCTACACCATGTAATTAATAATGCATGCTTTGTTAGTCCCTCATGTACTACAAAACCTTTATGTACCTAAATCCTACTTCCTACTAATATATTCCTACTAATATATATACGTGAAAGTTTGGATGGATGGATGGATGGATGTTTGTTACTCTTTCACGCAAAAACTACTCAACAGTTTTGGATGCAATTTGGCACACAGATTAGTTTATAAACAGGATTAACATATAGGATACTTTTTATCCTGATATTCCCACGGGATCTATACTAATGCGGGTGAAACCGCGGGGCGCAGCTAGTATATTATTAATATATTAATATTATATTATTATAAAAGAGCTACAAAAAGAACGACTTAAAAGTTGACTGATACTTTTGATATACTTAGAACAAAAAGAGATAATAATAATGACAGGATTGCTCACTATAATCACGTTAAATATATATAGACTAGCACATCAAGCTACTACAATCTGTCAAATTTCTTTAATAGATTTTCAACTTTATCGCTAAAGCATTAGGTTCAAAGTTCGTTGGGAAAATTTGACAGTTTTAGGTAGCTTGATGTGCTGGCGTCTGTACTTACCAACTCGTACAAAAAACTTCACTCACATAATAATAGACCATAGATATTCATTATAGATGAATATAATTAAGTATTAATACTTTATCGTTGGTTCTAATACAAGCCCAGTCAAGGTCGCGTTAATTAAGTATTTATATATAAATAAAAAGAACCTAAATAAATACGAATATATGTACCTATGTATATGTATGAAACATCAATAAATAAATATCCCGTTACCTACACATATTTTTTCACACACTCACACACACTACGCAGTCGCAGTCACACGCACAGAAAAACTCACCCACAGACACAGTCGCACACACAATCACAAGCACCATAACTCACACTTCTACACACATGTGCGCACATTGCATGAGGGCTCACATAGACTTACTTTTAAGATTTACCTAGTTTTCTTTTGCATACGATATAGATTTCATATCTAAGTTATAAATAAATATATAATGATATAAATGTAATCAAGTTAAGGGAGAGCGGCCTCTCCTGGCACAAGTGTTTTCACGCTTAAAAGGAGAGGTCAACCTCAAAACTGTTGAACGAACTTTGTTTGTAACTGAATAAAACATTTTTCATTTTCATTTTTTTTTCAACTTCTACAAAACTAGACCGAATTTCAGCCACTAGAAAATATTTATTGTACCGAAACATACGAAAATGCCTTTTATATATTTCGGGTAGCAATAGTCATTATACTAAAACTACCTACCTATATTCTCCCAGCCTTTATCTCGCATACCTAGCAAAAAGTTAGGGCAACTAAATTAGTAGCAAAACATAAAGTGAATTTATTACGAAACTATTTGTACCTCACTTCATCATTCACTGCCCAAATATGTTCAACTTCCAGTCTGACCGGATGCTGCTTTTACATTTTACATGAAGCGACTGCCTACCTGACCTCCACAACCCATTTACTGGGTAATACGATACCCTTTGGTAAGACTGGTTGTCAGTATTTCGAGGTTCTGACGACCCGTAACGACTGCGAAAGATCCGACATTGACAGCCGGGACCAAGATCTTAGCGTGCTTTCCGAGGCACAGAAGGGTCTTGATATGTAAATATGGTCACCCATCCATGGCCCAACCGCCGCTGATCGATCGACCCGCGCGGCTGTTATTACTTAGCCACTAGCCCCTCCTTATTTGTACCTCACTTCTAGTTAATAAATGGAGGACAAACTAAATTAGTAGTTTATTAGGTGAACACACAGAATAACTTCTAGATTTAGAGAGGATACACCAAACCTTACTTTGGAGGACGTTTGAGATCAGAGGCAAAGTCGTCTTTATTAATGCACGTCCGGACACAGGATGGTCGAGCAAGGAAATTCTGCTCAGGAAGAGATTCATAGATTTCTCTAGTCTTTATAGAGGTACGAGGAACAGGGTGTAAAGTTCTCTCATCCTCCGTAAAAAAGGGAGAATCCTCTGACCAGACGCATATTGTGGCTGGTAGGCAACTGCCCGATGATTGACGACGGGACGTTGTATACAGAGTTGATATGACAGAGGGGCATTAAATTACACTACGTATACTATACGCGTTTAGTATTAATTCGATATGGTATAAAAATAAAAAGCGCCAAAAATGAGAAAATATTTTTTTCAAACAAACTAAATAGCTTACAAATCAGAATAAAACGCAACCACCCTTTGTAAATCAATTTGACTGATACCTAGGTAACAAAGTGGCAATGTCTTTATCGTTGTAAGGTGCATGACCTATGCTTAGACATAATCAGCTGTTAGGAAAGATACATGTGTTCAAACGGAGCAAAAACTTAAAAAATCATTTGCGACTAAACTACTGCTCCTATTTAAATGAGTTTTGGTACAGACCTTGAAAATCGTACCTAGTATAGGCAGTTTACAGGAAAGCCCCTCTGTCGTCTTTGTATATCCTGGTCGCGCGGTAAACTCTGCTTGCGCGATTTAGGATTTTGCGTGACGTCAGTATGATGCGTAGTTCGTTAACTCAACCTCCATAGAAAGATTTCGTTTTCGCTTAGTTTTCTATCTGACTTTCTTCTTTATGCTCAGCTTCTAAGAGTCATAGTGTGATGTTAAATAGCTTATAGCCTATCAAATTGGGCTATCAAATGCAATAATAATTTGTCAAATCCAGTTGGTACTTTCAGATATTACCCCCTACATAGGTACAATCAAACCAAAAAAAGTTTATACCTTTTTAGTATTAGTATCTACTAATTCTTTAAAATAAAATGGAAAGAAATGTAAGGCACACGTTTCTTAGGAGATAATGCGTGGCAGCCTGAAATTGTACCGCAAGAGCTTTTTTTATTGCTTAGAAACTAATATGGTCCTACAGTAAGTGCTCTCTACGCAACCAACAGAGAATGTTGCCATTACACATAATAACGACATTGGCCAAGGATTTATCTGGGCAATCCTAAATAAATTCTGGGCGAATAACATTGAATAAATGAGAGCTTTTAGTTAATTAGGAGAAGAATAATTCATTGGAAGACTGTACGATACATTGGGTACATTTTATCTAGTGAGCAGTTATAATTAATATCGCTACTACTAATTAGTTTTGGATTCCCTTCGGTGCTTGTGATGAATATCATAATGATACCGTCCATTCACAGTAATTTTACTTCTGACAGCCGCAACCGAATGGCAACTTTATTACCACAAAAATAAAGATCATTGTAATTTTAACAGATTTGGCAATGGCAGCCAACCATTTAAGTAATCTTGTTGCCACGGCTGTAAAGATCACTTTGATTTTGAAAGTGACGCAAAAGCAGAGTTATAATTTATAAAATTGTATTTTTGTTATTTGACTGTATATACGTTCAATCATGCTCATTTAGTAAGAAGCTGTTATTTTGAAGTTACAAACAGACACTTCAATTTAATTTAATTTGTATGCATTGTACAGATGCCTTGAAATTCAAAGAAACATGAACGATCCTACTAAAAATATTAGTACCTAAGTATTTTATAGACTAGTATTTAAAATGCAAGTTTTTTTCATGACGTAAGATCCTTTTGAACTACGGTTTAACTAGGAAATATAGATCAAATATGTAATATAACTGAGTGCAAAAAGGTTCGAAGAAACTATCCTGGCTCTTGAACTACATATAACACATTTCTCTTCAAAGAACTCATTAAATAAAAGTTTCTAGAGATCTTTTATTAGCCCCATTAGCATATGCATTACATGCATATGCATTACATCAGCATCAGAGGAAAGGAGAAGGAGGAGGAGGGGAGGGGGGGAGGTTTTGCATTTGTTGCATTTCATTATAATGTGACAGTAATGTATACATCGAAACTATAAGTATAAAACATTTCAGTGTTTCTAAGAATTATAGAAAGTTAAAAGAAAGTCACATTTTCTCTATGCCTTGCCAGTGTCAAACTTAATATTTTTCATATGCATTTACAAATCCGTTCACAGTTATTTTACGTCTGAGAGCTGCAACGTAACAGCAACCTTATTGGATAATGATTTGGACAGTGACAGCGAGGTAGGATTTTAGCTACAAGTACTATTGCTAAAATACCTGACCACCGTAAGGACTATTCCTGCTTGCAACGCATAATAGTAGTCGAACTAAAAAGGATCCTCTTTTGTTTTAGGTCAGGGTTTGGCAATAGTACTTACGAAATGTCAAAACTAAGTGGACAATTCAAAATAGAAGAGCTTGTAAGAAATTCTATGAATAATGTACCTTTAACTACTTTCTGACTAAGTTATATTTTATGACCGACGTGAGCCACCCCCTAATAAAATAAATTACCTACTATTATGATAGGTATCTACCTAATACAAGGTACAATTTAGGGCATTGACTGCCACCACGGTCACCGGTGACCGCCAACAATAGATTTTCTATTGTGTCTGTTGTCGGGCAGTCAACGTGTTGAACAACTGAAAACCTCCAAAGAGGCTACTGTACTCGTCATTATGAACAATTTTAACTCTGGAACCAACACTTCGCGAAAAAATAACCACTGCTCCATAGGTACTTGATGTTCGCATAACTCGACAAATGTAAAATCTTAATTCTAACTAATATTATACAAGGTATCGTTTTGTATCCTCGTCAAATTCAAGGAGGTAACTATGCTACTGATTCTTGACACGAATCAATAACAAAATAAGTAGGTTTTTTTTTTTCAAATTTTCGGAAATCGGCATCTGTGGGACACGCATTTTAAAACGCAGCCTGTGTGAGACCGCACTAAACGACCTTTTACACACACATAAAAACGCGACCGCTTAAAAGATACCATAACGCGATTCTGTTCTTTGAAAGTGGTGTATTCTGAACTACTGTCAAACTTATATACCTAACTAAAAAAACAAGTATGTATTCAATATTTACCAGGGATCGTAATTTTATTTGATTATTTATGTCTTCATAACAGCCTCCTGAAATTTGACGAGGATGCAAAACAACAGCTTGTATATGCGAAAGTAAGTTAGTTTGTTTGTTAAGCTAAACCTGCTGAACGGATTTGGATGAAATTTGGCACATGGGTAGACCATGACCAGCACCCCAATTGCGTAACACACAATCAATCGGAATCTGAATCATTTTGAAGCAAATTGCGAAACCATTGCTTCATAAGTTCGAAAAATTTGTCTGCTCAACACGTAAATAACGCAATGAATGTTGTTGAATTGTCAAAATGAAACCGATTCCGATTAATCGTGTGCTACACAATTAGGGTGCTGGGTAAGGACTGTTACTTTTCATCCTAGATCGTAGATTAAGTCGCGGGCAACGGCTAGTATGATATACAACATGTCCCGGAATTAACGCACACCACCAGACACCCCAATTAGAATACTATGTTATAAGTATAATACATGCATTGAATTTGTATTATTATATAAAAATCATTGAATTTTTAAATAAAGTTGTACTGGTATTGTGGGAGAAAATTATGGTCACATTACAAATCTACGCATGCACACAGTCGCACTCGTATAAAGGTCTAGCGTAGTAAGTACTTCATCCATTTTGGTTTGTCTTGACTGTTCAGCGGAAATGTGACAGCAGTTTACGTAGTTTTAATTATTTTTGGGATAAAATATTACCTATATTAAAAATTACAGAAATCGATTCAGTAAATGATTCTGAACACACAAGTTTATCCTTAGTAAAAGTTATTAACAGTGATGATTAACCCCTTAAGAGCGCTCCGTCTCTGAATATAGGTTTTCAGATATTTTAATTACAACTTGTGCAATTATGCATCTTCAGAGGAATGTAAATGGCTAGTGGCAAGTAGAATATTTGTGCTTACCAAAAATCCTCGAGTGTCTTTGAAAAGCATAAGATTAACTGTGTTATCTCTCTCTTTAAAGCATCACAGCAACAATCTAATCTGTAAAACTAACTATCTAAAGCTGCCAACAAGTCCATTCAGCTTGAACAAAGTACTTCCTTAGTTTAGTTTTCAACATGTTCAAAGTCAACAAATGCTACAATGGCGGTGAAGGTTGTACATTGTTTGCCACCCCTGACACTGAAGTCAGGGGTATTAAACAATTCATAGTTAGAGCACGTGAGTTAATTTGTGGAAGTTTATGAAGATATGTTTGTGGACCGTTGGTCTCGTCAGGCTCTGTTGGCTTATAGCCATTGTTGCGAAATGGAACCACATTATACATGTCACATATGAGAGCAACGAGCTAGTATTCTATAGGGCAAATTACAGGAGATGAAGTGTCGAAAACAATTTAGAAGTCATAGAGTAGTGGTGGCCCAGTGGCAACGGTCCCGATAAACGTGTCATAGCTTGGAGGTTCGAACCCAGCCAGGCGTTTTACTTTGTGTAATTTATGTCTTTACCACTACTCTTGAAGGAAAACATCGTGAGGAAACAGTACAAAAAAGACAACTTATATCACAAAGAAAATAGCCACAATAAATCACAATGACAAAATCCTATATTTTTTTTTAATAATGTCATAACTCCACAGCTAAGAAATTCTAACCACAATCCACCAGATTTTCCTTAGAATCCGAGATCACGTTTACAAAAGCATCTATTAATTTTATTGAAATAGTCTAGACAACAAATTGCTGCATGTTAGTCTGTAACTAATATCAAGGTTAGGTTAGTTGAACAATAAAAGTAATCTTCGTGGTACAGGCAATATGGTGAAATAAATTGAGTTCATTTATCTTGGTTTTCATCGTGTGCTATAGACAGCGGAGATTGATAGAATATTTAGTGGGACCGCCATGTTCGCGAAGAAAAGGTTTTTTTTCTTATATTTGCGACAATATCTTAATAGCGTTCATCCCGCGCGGGCTGGCAACGTCGAATTTCTAGTGGTTTTTCGTGATTACCTATTTTTATTAAATTTAAATCAAAGTACTATTTTTTTACAGCCAAGTGTTAAATCGTTGGTTATTTTCTATTTGCAGTACTTATTACGATTAAAACAGAGTAAAATATGTTAAAAATAGTTATAAATACCGTTTCGCTTGGCAGGTTTGCCTTTGTAAAACTGTATTGTAAGATAACCATTTCGGAAGAGATTTTAATGAAGTCTTATTAAACTAGGGAAAATTTAGTTAAAATCTTAAAACCTGTCGCCAGTGTATTCATTTTCATAGTAATAGGGTTTAAACACAAGAGACGGGCTTGTGGCTATGTAATAACAGCCGCACGGTTCGATTGCCGCGGTTGGTCTGCGGATGGGTGACCATCTTTATATACTGAGACCGCCGTTGGTCCCGGCTGTCATTCATGGAATTTTTCAGCCGATACGGGTATCGTATTACCCAGTAACGAGGTTGTGGAGGTCAGATGGGCAATCGCTCCATCTAAAATGTAAGGTATTCAGCTGCATCTGGTTAGACCGGAAGCCGACCCCAACGTAGTTGGGAAAAGGCTACGCAGGTGATGAGGTTTTAAAAACAACTATTAATCCTTGAAAAAACTTGTCCTATTACCATAGAGCTCTTACGATGTAAATAAGGTCGTAATTCCAGTGACAATAACTCGATAGCTAGAGTAGGTACAAGTACGTCCTCACGAAGTTAGCCCGAATTTAGCCCCGTGAACTTTGGCTGTAACATGCTTTCAGTAAACGTATTAAATAGTTTGATGAACTATTAGTACTGTTATAACAAGATAAAACTGGAACAATCTGTTTTAAGACTACTACGACCGTTTTGTTTTAAGTGTTTATCAATTGAAACTTGTAAATGGCTTTCGAATGCATATTGTTTATGGACACTGTTTAAATTAGCTGTAAATTTCTCGAGTAGAATAAAATAAAATGCCGGTTTTTTCACGAAGTTTTCCTTCACCGTTTTGAGAGCAGTGGTGATGAAAATATTAACATAAAGTGAAAGCGCCTTCCTGGTACTGCTGGGTAGTACTCAAATATATTACTAGAAATAAAAACACATATTTTTCATATTCCAACATTCTAGGCTGACGACATATTGGAACCGAATAAAAAAAATTGAATTATGATGACGCACTTTAATAACGTTGAACTTGGCCTTACATTATTTTAAGACCAGAAAGATGTTCCGAACTTGGCCGTATTCTTACAGTTTTAGGATCTGTTTTTTTATCGTACATTTACTGCTGGAGTTTCTATCTCAGTGTATAGTCCGTCTGTTACAACGTCAGTAAAATTACTAAGAAGAAGAAATTTTATAGCGTCGGTTATCAAATATTAGAGCCAAGATCTTACTCGAATACATTCAGAATATTGAGTTTGAAAGTATTTCGGGCTTGTTCAAAAGTTTGATTTGATTTTGATAACGCCCGAAGGCTAGAGCGAACAAGTGTTGATTGGCAATCGAGAGATTTTGAACTTATTTGAATGTTAAAAATATTACTGCCAACGTGGGGAAGCTCTGGTGACGTTTGATCTGGGTGAAATAAATAAACCGAATATACTAATACAAACTTGGCACTTGGCTTATTTATTTTTTGGTTGTTTTTAAATGTAACTTTGTTAGTTTTAAATGCTCCTTATAAAATATTTTTCTTTCTTTTTTTTTAAACTTCTTTGACCTAAAGCAAAACAGATAAAATCATCATCAGTCGATAGCAGTCCACTGCTGGACATAGGCCTCTCCTATTGCACGCCATTCAACTATATCGGCAACTCTCATCCGGGTGCTACCAGCCATCCTGCGAAGATCGTCATTCCACCTAGCCTGAGGGGCATCCCACCTTTCGTTTACCGATTCGCTATATAGATATAGGTAGCTATTTTAAATTTAGCACACAGCCTGTCTCTTTTATTACCTGACTACGGCAAAGACAAAGGAGGGTTATGATTTTATCAGGAAAGAAAGAATTTAGACCCCATAGCGCAGAAATTTTTCGTCGGTTATAAAAAAAAAAACTTCTGTTTCATAGAAAAGTGCAATACCTACGCGGGCAAAACGTATGGAACAGCAATATTTTTTTTTAATAACCGACGAAAAATTTCGGTCTGTGGGGTCTAAACTCATGTGCTGAATCCATGGTTACAGTTTGCGCGTCGATGTCCCTGCCACCCTGAATAGTTATTAAAACTATAATTATTTTTACGTCTCTTGACATTTCTCGGGACACTGGGGTCTCGGACCTTTTGAAGGCTTACGAGAACCCGAAGCCAACTCGCAGGGGCCTCTTAAAGGTTTCTAATGAAATGAAGCACCGTAGTGTGCAATAGTGCGAACAAGGATAACCGACGATTATCCTTGTTCGCACTATTCAAGTGCACTCAAGGAGAACCCCTGGTTGGTGTAGGACTGTTGCAGGAAATGGAAAAAAATTGGATTATGGGTTTGGGTGGCTAAGTAAACTGGTTATCTAGAACTATGGAAATACTATGGCCCCTGCCTGACCAATGTTTTTAATTATTAAAACTATAACATTATTATGTTGTAGCGGTATCTACAACGCCACGTGCAAACAACGCGTCATACTGACGTCACGCAAATCCTGCATCTCGCAAGCAGAGTTTACCGCGCAATTAGCATAGATACAATTTCTCAACATCAATCGTTGGGCAATTGCCCGCCAGACACAACACCCGTCTGGTCGGAGGATCCTCCCTTTTCTATGGAGGATGAGTGAACTTTACACTCTGTTCCTATCACCTCAAAACTGGTGACCCCGAGCATGAACGTCAGGGCAGCCTTCGTGCACCTACTTTAGCGTGACGTCATCATCATCGCTCTCGCAAGCTTTAGCGGCGAGTCATCCAGCCAGCCAGCACCCACGGCTTCAACGGGTCTCCTGACCACCAGATGCAGCGTCCGCGCATACCCGGTCATCACCCTTAGCCTCATCAGCAACCTCGGCACAGCCCACTGCACTTTCGGCAGGTCAACAAGCAGAGCACCCTCTCCTGGTCGACGCAGCAGCCAGCCTCAACCCGGCGCGGCACGACATCCGACGCACTGGAGTATATCGCAGCGCCATCCACCCCGACTCACTGGGGCATCTTCGCAGACAATTCCGACTCACCGCGAACTATGCGCCACCCCGACTCACTGGGACATCTCCGCAGACAGTTCCGACTCACCGTGAACTATGCGGCAACCGGTTCCGACTCACTGGAACCTCAGCTGGCCTGGCAAGCATCGCACAAGACTCAGCCCACCATCGACCTCCGGTCTCCGGAGGGGAGTGATGTAGCGGTATCTACAACGCCACATGCGAACAACGCGTCATACTGACGTCACGCAAATCCTGCATCTCGCAAGCAGAGTTTACCGCGCAATTAGCATAGATACAATTTCCCAATATCAATCGTTGGACAATTGCCCGCCAGACACAACACCCATCTGGTTGGAGGATCCTCCCTTTTCAATGAAGGATGAGTGAACTTTACACCCTGTTCCTCGTACCTCCAAAATGTTACGTATTGTAATTTTTTCAGCAAAACTACCTACACCGTAGGTACTTCAAGTAAGGTAAGGTAAGTAAGTCATATTAATATTATACTAGGTAATAGGTATTACGGACAGGTGCCCGCCACTCAGCGTCAAAACGCGTATTATATTATACTAACCGTTATCATGAGATTGGCTCTTGATAAGGGATTGAGATTGATAAGCCGTTCATAAACTGGGTATTATATTATTAAACTACGATAATGTTACTACAGTTAGTGTTGGTATCGGTATTAGCTACCAGTAGGTAATTAAAATACATACTACATAATTAGCCTATAATATTCCAACTGCAGGGACAAGGGCCTCATCTCAGTGAGAGGGAGTGGGCCGTAATTGACCCCGCGGGCCCAGTGCGGGTTGGTAGTTGTCACATGTCTTCGAATGTTCCTAGGACATGCCAGTTTCCTCACGATGTTTTCCTTCACCGTTTTGAGAGCAGTGGTGATAAAATAATTTACACAAAGTAAAGCGCCTGTCTGGGTTCGAACCTACGACCTAAAAACTCGGTAAGTCGCGGCCGTTACCACCACTGCTCTAGGTAGGTACTTAACATCTCCTACAAATAAATTACGAAAACATGAGCATAAAGTACACCTGTAGTAATAAATTTTCATAAAAAATATTTGCCAAAAACTCTCGCTCACGTACAGGCGTATTTACTTTTTCCAATATAATTGAGGCACTGTAGTGTGATATATTCTTGATGGCGCTCAGTGGAGCTGAATGGGCCACTTTGGGGAACCAGTGAGGTATGTTTTACGACCTTTATGAGCTTCAAGGTTATCTTCAGGATGGCGAGAAGTGATGTCGCGAAGTTATGATCGATTTTGTGGCACAGATGTTTACCGCGTTGTTGAAGAGTTTTCTTACGTGTATGTGTCTGACTTGTCCCTATTTAGATAGGGTTTGTGATATTTTCTTTCTCTCTAGTTTTAATGAATAATCTTCATCTATCGATATCAACGATATTATGCGTATCTATGACAATTTAAATGGACTCGGCCCAGAATTTGGCTTGATGCTGACCTTTTTTAAGAACATCACCAATAAGGTTACTGTGTCCTCCTTAGGCGTCCTGAAGTTTCCACTCACTGCATTGTCTGCATTTGGTTCAAATCTTATAATAAAGTCCTGAGGGGAATGCCCGTATTTTTAAGAACATTCGCAGTTTCACCTAAGTCTCAATCTGTCAAAAATACCTCTAAATCTCTAAATTTTTGACAAGTTTTTGACATTGATTGTCGCTGAGATGAGATTGCAACTACATTTTAAACGTTTTTAAATACGGGAATCGGCCTTCTGATGTACATGAATATTACGACAACTCGAAACGTTTATTGTTATTGAGGTTTGAATACTGCAACAGACGTAGTCGGATTGTTAATCACTGAGTAATGTATGTTAACGAACGTAAATCTGTCTATCTTAATAATCCCTTTATACAACATCAAGCAGGAGAAAAGCAATTTATCTTAGTAGGAGAACTACATAGATCAAAGGAAATGTTCCCAAATAAGAATCCCTTCTAACATCGTAATTAATAGGCAGTATCCGTCTCTCACTTTGAACTGACAGCACAATAATAACTTTACTAAATGCCGCAAAACAAAAATAATTAATGGCTGACACTTGTTAGAGATCACTGTGTACGTACTCGTCTATGTGTGCGTGTGCCTGTTTTCGCTCGTTCAACGGATCTTCTGCATCTATCTATTTTGTGACTGTACTGCGATATACCTCGGTGTTAAGCCCTGACTTTAGGCTAATTTGTTAAAACATTCCGAGCAACCACGCTTTGGTTCAACTTAAGCTACATTTTGCATGAGTGATTAATCTACTTTGTTGGCGTTTTGATATTATATATTATTATTTTATAAAGCTAAGCTTTTACAATTTTTTTTTTTAAAGTTAGTAGGCATATCAAGGTTTTTATACTGCACAATCTGTGCCCGCGACTTCGTTCGTGTGGATGTCGGAAAACAATGACGTGTATAACTAATTATTTTTCTAAAATAAAAGCCTATACCTATTACTCCTTATAGAATCAGCTACATATGTATCTGCCAGTGAAAGTCCCAACAAAATCGGTCCAGGCTTTTCGGAGATTAGTTGGAACTAGACAGGCAGACGGAAAAAAAAAATGTGTACCACAATATATTTTCATATGCATTTGGTAAAAAGTTGTTGTTTTGACATTACATAACGACACTACGTGATGGATTTTTGCATTCACTTCCCGGAATCCGATTGCGCTGTAATTTGGCCGTTTTTGCGTAAAAACTTCTCTTTTACTAATTAAAGGCTGGCTAATGAAGCTGCAGCCTCTGCACCTTGCAGCAATTACGAGTTGTAAGTCGTGAGTTCGAGCTCAGGCAGGCACTTTACTTTGAGTGCTTTAATTCAACACCACTGCTCTCAAAACGGTGAAGAAAAACATTTCGAAGACATGTGACATGATTTACTTACCCGTACGCGTGATGGATTATAGCCCACTCCCTCTTACAGAGAGGAGGCCTGTGCCCCAGCAGTGGGAACATTATAGGCTGATTATATTGTAATGAACGTGAACCTTTAAAATTTACTCAAATATTTCCATGCCTCTGTTGTACTTCTACAGCTATATTATTGCAACGATTGAAACGTTATTCTCAAAGAATTCTCAATACAAACTTTCGAGTATTCCACCGCAAGGAGATAGTTCCAAAGGAACAGAATCCGTGTCAATTTACAGGAAGCGATTCAGCGGTTTTGCGTTTGACATTGATAAGGGAGTGAGTTAGGTAGGTATTTGCCTTGAATGTTTTCAACTGAAATATTGCCATTCTAGTTCCCCAGGTACTATTAATGATTCACACCTAGGTAACTCCATAAAACTTTATAATGCATCGTTAATTTTACCTGTCAAGTTAAGATACAAGCTAAATTATTATTTCAGGATATTGTTTTAAAATATAACATCGATTGTTGGTCAATCTTTTTATTAATTTTTTTGTAGAATTATTAGGTACTGTCATAACTAGGGCCGGCAGACTAAAAAACATAAGTCAAACAGTCACACTTTTTGACTTAGTATTAAAATTATCAACCATGTTCAAAAAATAACTCCGTATTTAATTAAAAGGTTTTCTTATGCCAGTGTAACTAGTTCATGCCTCTGTGTGCCTGCGCAGATCGCATAGTAGTCTTTTTATATCCTTAGTCTATCTATATACTGGTAATAAAGCTGAAGAGTTTCTTTGAACTCGCTAATCTCTGGAACTTCCAGTCAGATTTTAAAAATTATTTTTGAATTTGATAGCCCAATTCTTGAGGAAGGCTATAGGCTATTTAACATCACGCTAGGATCCTGAGGAGCCGAGCAAAAACGAAAAAAAGTAATAAAAAAGACAAACCGAAAACGAAGTACTGGCGCGAGCAGGTAATGCGATGCGACGGGAACCCACCCCGTAGCATCGCATTACCTGCTCGCGCCAGGGATGAATAAGTACTACAATAAATAATTTAGTAGCAATTTATTATTAATCCTATTTTGGTTATTAATATCTATATAACCAGTTATGCATCTAAGAGGGGTTTTTCTTCTCAGAAAAACAAGGCTACCTTATTAAAATATCTACTTTGCAATATTTTCCTCAAAGCTGCTTAGCTTTGATCTGCGCAGAGGAATTGGGAGCAATACTTGGTACAATCTTTTTATATTAGCTACACTGATATTGACTATAGGGAAGTCTGGGAAATATTTTTGCTATAAATAATATTAGGAGGTGGAAAAAGTATAAAAAAATTAAGAAAAGTATCTAAGTTCTTATTCGTGGAAATTTTTCCCCTCTTTTATTCATAAACTTTGCTTAAAGTTAAGTAATAATTAGCAACTATTTAACCATATATTTAAAAAAAAAAAATTTGAAGCAGCGTTTACAAATAAATCCAATAGTGATGACGGTTTTAAATGACGAGGAAGTGATTGTATTTCTGATTTAAAATTGAAAGTTTTTCATGTATTGCTTCTTCTTAGTATGTCGATAGCAATCTATGATTTGAACCAATTTTGAACGTAACTCCGATACTATATATCAAGCTTCGTTGATTTACGAGTATATAACTTTTTGTATATTTTGAGTCTTGTATTGATGTAATAATTATACCACAAAATAATTATTGTACAAATGTCTAGTTTTTGTAAATCTCTCAACAATATCGACTTATGTTATACATAGTTTTAATATTCTCATGTAAGTGAATTTTGTATTCTTATGAGAAAGAAGTTATCTCAAACCTCATATTAGCACCTTGTATTTGTATATATTGTAATAAGTTATCATTTAATTATGCTTTTGTTTTGCTGTCTTTTGTGTGTACTGAATAAATGTTTTATCTACGAGTATCAACACTAAGAGAAAAACGTAACATATCTTTCTACTTATTATTCCAGGACACGGTTGGGAAGTGGACTGAAGGAAATATGTTGTGGGAGGCCTAATGATTGCTCGGAATAACAATGAGTAGCTAAGATCTACTCGAGAGCAAGGCATGAATATGGTATGAACTTATTCATTGTTCTATTTCGTGATAGATTGCATTATTTCGCAAACTCAATCATAATCAGTCTTTAATGTTCCCACTGCTGGGACACAGGCCTCCTCTCTGTGAGAGGCCACTGCCACTGCCTGGCCCACTGCCCATAATCCAGCACGCGATCCCAGTGCGGGGTGGTGGATGACACATGTCGTCAAATTTTTGCTTCTAGGACATGCCAGTTCTTTCCCGATGCTTTCCTTCACCGTTTTGAGAGCAGTGGTGATGAAATTACATACCAAAGTATGCTTGCATGGGTTCGAACTCACGACCTACAACAGGTCGGGGCCGATCATACCACCCACTGGTATCGCCAACTTCTATAATGAAAATATAATATCATCATCCTTTATCCCTTATTCCAGTTTATTTATGATCGGTGCAGCATGTCTTATTCGTCAATTCTCTATTAGGGTAAGAAGGACAGTAAGTAACACTTTCGTATATCTTTACCTGTCGATCAAGGAAATGTCTGTGTGTACATCTTTGCAATCATGTCTGTTAAAAAACAGTTTGTAGAAATTTTAATTCCTGTAACGGTCAAGTTGATGTCGTTCGAAATTAGAATCGCTGCATGTTCGTCGTAATGTGTGAAGTGACTTGAAACTCATTTTTACGTGGAGCATAGTGTTCGTGAGTTTTTTTAATACTTTTTATGATTAAGAATTAGTAATCCATCAAGAAACATTATCCCTTATTGTCCAATTTATCGCGAATGTAATCTATTCTTACTTTAACTCTCTAGATTTTTTTCGGGAAAAATGATCATCTGGTTCCGAAGAAAAACATGATTTTAAAGATCAACGCAATTGTAACGAAGGTTCTGCGGATTTTGTCAAGACGACAAAGACCCCAGGAATGTTGTAATCTAGATGTGTCCATGGAGTTTCTTGCCCTTTTTTCTCCACAAGAACTTACTATTGGAATGGGCAACTTACTTTATCTTTTTGAATAACCTCCATGATAATTCAAAAGTGACTGTAAATAGCTTAAGGGCTGATTTTTCCAACGCCAGATAATTTTATCCGAGGAATAGTTTTAAATTGTTGACAGTTCTTCCATGCAAAATCTGTCAGAGGACAATTTTATTCCATGAATAAAAATTATCGGCCTATTGAAAAATCAGCCCTAATAAATTAAGAATCCAACTGTTACAGATAAGTATGCGGTTCTTTATACAAAAATGACAGGTTAGTTCGGTGCTAAGTTGTCATTTTGGTATTAAGAACTTTGCCTAAATCGAAATAAAGTTCAAAATACAAATACTGGCTCAAGGGTTTAGGCTAGAACTAAAACTCAGATTTCGTTTTGTAATAAGACGGTTTGAGTTTAGAAACATAACAAGCAGCATTAATTCCAATTTCCGAAATCAGCAATCGTTCATTTCATTCATTACCTCGCTCCAATATAACTCGAATCACTTGCGACAAAATTGTATTATAGACTGGCTGACTAGTAGCAAGTTTCAATTAATATAAATAAAAAACCAACCGCGTATCGCCTTGCGAGCATCTGTCAAAGTCGGAATACCGCAAATCCCCGGGGCCATCTCGAATCGTTTTTATTTCTTGCAATAAAATGGCGACGACAAAATGTCACCATTACTGGGTGGTTGTTAGTTTCTACTAAATTGGTTTTATTGATTGATAGGTACTTTAGTTTGTAAGGAGAATTGATTTCAGTTAGGTACCATTTGTTTACCATGTTTTAATTGGAAAGAATGATTCTTATCGTTGGAATAACATAACCCTGTGGGTTAATTGCGTAACACACATTTATAAAATGACAAATTGATCGCAATGGCTTTCATTTTGGCAGTCCAGTCACGTTCATTGCGTTATTTACGTTGTGGAGCAGATGAAGTTTTCAAACCTATGAAGCAATGGATTAGGAATTTCCTTCAAGACCCTTGGAATCTGATTGAAAGTGTGTAACGCAATTTGGGTACTGGTTTGTTTCGGCGTTTCAGTCCTGCCGATTAGCCAAGAAAGTGCAGTGAGTATACAGGTACACAAGTGTTAAAACCACTTCCCAACATATTTGAACAATATATATTTGAGTTAGACCTTTGTTTATTTAAGACTGTTCATTTATATAGTTTATCATTTGTGACTTCAAGTGACAGCTATGTAAACAGAACCCAGCATTGCATAAATATGTAAGCTGTCACGCCCTTTATTTTATGTGAAGGCTTTTATTTAAGAAGTATGTTTTTGTATACTTTTTAGTAATTTTTATGTAATATTTTTTTGCTTGAGTACGTATAGTTTTGTATTGTATTTGTTGATCTAACGACGTGGCTAGCTGGCATATGGCAATTAATTTAATTGAATGTACTGTGTCTTGTACGTGTTGTATACAATCAAGTGTTTTCTAACTGAACAGACAGATATGCTGCTGGGGAGTTTGTTGCGCCACTTCTTGTTCCCAGCAAAAGCACTAGGAAGTGGTGAAGACCGAGCGTTTTCGGGGACTGTCTTTTGTAATTTTGACGTTCGAAAAGTGCTGATTCTCAGCCTAATTTGAATAAATGACTTTTGATTTATGGCCTGATTAAATAATAAGGCCGTATTAATAAACAACTTCAGTTTTAGAGATTCGGATTCCTCTGATGTCCTGCTATGCTGATAACTGCTATCTGATGCCAGAAAACCTTTATTTTGTACCGTGAATGCGTTGTTAAGTGACCTTTTATTATAGTCCGTCTGTGATTGACGTAAGTTAGTACTATCATTTCAGTTGATAAAAAAATGGTGGATACCATCACTCCAAAACCGGAATAAATAGAACCTAGCTATCATAACGTAGGTTACAAAAGACACGCGATATTAAAGCGGACCTGATCATATCTTGTATGATGGAGCAGTTCGGAAGTAGACCCATTCGTTTCACGAGACGTCTGTGAAGAAAGACCTTTGAAATGGAAAGTACCTGACTGAATACTAGGAGGTTTAAGATTTTAGAAATGATTTCAGTGCATCTTTTTCGTTTTTCTTTCTTATCATTTAAACTAGCGACTCGCCCCTGTATCGCAATTTTTTTACGACTTGACAGAATATTGTGTTGTTTTTTATTATACCTATGTATATGTAAGTTTAATAGTGATGTATATACACATCTATTGTTTACATAGTTGCTTGCTCATTGGTTGACATAGCTCCTATAATGTGCAAGTGACATTCTATAAGTCAACTCTATAAACTAAGATTTCTGCTTAAACAGATGCCCAAATCGTAGCTTCATCGAATCATTAGTACCCTACAATCTTCGTAGATGGTTACAGAGGAAACATACCTGCCACTCCGGCCAGGTCATGATTGCGTCTCGAAATTGGATCGCTTTATGTTACAGAGCTCCACACTAACAATCCGGATCAGCATGCATTGTTGCTCGCATGGCTAGGAACGTGCATTGTTTCCGAATTTAGCTGCAATCATAATAACAATGCTGTATGTTGAACTCTCTGAGCAAATTGTCATTTTCGAAGTTACCCGCTTTGCTTTCGAAGTTTTCGCCGGCGGCTCCCCGCGGTCCGCTTCCCGCACGCCAAATATGTAGTTAGTGAAATTAAAATTTTATTTAATCAGTTTAACTGTCTATTACTATACTATTAGCATAAATAAACCCGAAGTATAAAAGTTCTTTTCCCTTTATCATTGGTTACATAATTATCATTTTAAGAAATAGTGAGGTTCCCATGTCATTTCACTGTAATTTGACAGTACCGCCGCAGACAGCACAATACGCGCTTTACTGGTGTTTACTAAGTGTACACGCTGTGAATGTGTGTTAGCGGTACCGTCCGAGACAATAGCGAAGTCGGAAGTGTGTGTGCGTGTGTGTGTTATGTCTTTACAAACACATTCACATCGTGTTCGTACACTTGGTTACCACAAGTAAAGCGCGCCACGCTTCGTGAGATAAAAGTGTCATAATAATATTTGTATTTAGTGTAATTATTCTGGATCACAAAACCATCACTTACTACAAAAATCTAGAAGCGTAAGTACAAGATTATTAATGGAAACTTGAGCATTTCATTTCTTATCACATTTTGCCACTGTTTCGACCTGCGCTTAATAGTGTTGACGTTACTGAAAAAAGAACCAAAATCAGAATCAAAAGTCATTTATTCAAATTAGGCTGATCAGCAGTTTTCGAACGTCAAAATGACGACGAATGACGTTATAACCTATTTTCAAACGCTCTGTTTTCCCAACTCCGTTGCACAACTTTGTAATTAAAATTCCATTCAAATGTTTGCTAATAAAACTAAACTGCGCGTCAGCCAGCTCACAATGTTTTTCATAACCAGAAATTCAAATTTCTGTATCGGTATTTTAAATTGGCTTTTTTATTAACATGGCAATTGGTTCTCCATCCCTTTCCACAGCGTCTGGGTGAGAAAAAGAATTGTTTTTATTTGCATAAATGAATGTTTGTCGAAGCGTTTCCTTTCGGCTCAATTCGTGGAGTGGTTTGTCTTTCTGGTTATCTAGCGTTAGCTGGTATTAGGGAAATTGGTTGTTAAGGCTTCGGAGTTATTATTGACTTAGACACTGTCTACCTCAATCAGTATGTCTAGCCTTTTCCCAACTATGTTGGGGTCGGCTTCCAGTCTAACCGGATCCAGCTGAATACCCATATGTTACATGGAGTGATTGCCTATCTGACCTCCACAACCCAGTGTCTAGGTATAGAGTCACGGAGGGGTCTCGGTATGTAATGATGGTCACCCATCCACGAACCAACCCCGGCAAGCGTAGCTAAACCTGATTGATCGATACGAGCGCCATACTGTCTACCTAACTACAAAATTTAACTTTATCATTATGTCATTATCATAATTAGACCGTAAATGTGTACACTGCCAAACGTGGGTCTCATGAATGAAACGGATAATGGCTACCTAATAATAATAAATTATAGTGATGGATCGTCTAAATGTAGCATCGATTAGCACTTCACAACATTACCTGTGCGCATATTGGCCAGCGTAGTGTGGGGCGCCCCCCAGCTAGTGGACGGACGACCTAAACAAGTTCGCTGGGACAGATTGGATGCGGAAAGCGGAGGACAGGGTGTTGTGACGCAGCCTGGGAGAGGTCTATGTCCAGCTGTGGACTGTGAAAGGCTGAGTTGATTGATTAAGTGAACACAACACAATACACAACATTAACTTATGTTATGATTTGTATACGAAAGAGCAAAGAAGTATTAAGGAATGTCAACTATTGAATTTAGTCCCGTCGTGCTCCCTATCATCGGCTGTATTAGATTCATCACTCATTTGTTGGACTTGGTATGCAACCTTTTATATACTACTAGCTGCGCCCCGCGGTTTCACCCGCATACGTTTCGATCCCGTGGGAATAACGGGATAATATCCTATGTGTTAATACTGGTTATAAACTATCTGTGTACTAAATTTCATCCAAATCCGTTCAGTAGTGTTTGCGTGAAAGAGTAACAAACATCCATCCATCCATCCTCATAAACATATCCTCAAATCCTTATATGAATAGGATTGTATAGAAACAAGTTCTTCTGACTGAACAGACAGCTGTGTTGCTGGGGAGTTTTTGCGCCACTTCTTTTTCTCAACTAAAGTACTAGGAAGTGGTGAGGGGCGGGCGGCTTAGAGACTATATTGTGTGTTTTTGGCGTTCAAAAAGTGTTCATTCTCAGCCTAGTTTGAACTAATAACTTTTGATGTGATTATAATTTTGATTGAAGGAAAAAGTAAATATTTCATTTTTCTATCAAATCAAATCTTTCTGTTTTAAAGGAGGTATGTTGATTACAAAATCATTTTCTAAGATTTTTTTACAATCACATTTTCCAAACCGGAAAATTAAGAAAATCCAACTCGACAGAAAATCACAAGCGAATAATCATCGTCATTTTCAAAAGCAGAATTATTACAAACGTTCCAAATTCACAGACATCAAAAAGTGCGATCCATCAAGTGTACAATCAGCCGCACAGCGGTGAAGTGGTGAGCGGTGGAGCGGTAGAACATTGCCGTTCGCTCTAACTCATTAATACCGCGCTTTCGTCGCGACAATTACATAAATTCTCGTCGGGCGTCATTCTGTGTCGAGCACCGTTTAAATGGATCAGTGCGTGGATTAAATTGGAACGCTGCTCCAGTGGTATTGTGCCGCGCGCGCTCAATCATATTTTAAAACTAGATGAGGTCGGCGTTTCCTATCTGACTACTCTGAGAAGAAATGCCGAAACAAACTCCATGCCCAAACATATTCTTAGTCAGATCATGTGAATACCATGTAGATCGATGTCTGAGATGGTCTTTTCAGAAAATAACCACAAAGATTGAGTGGACCTGTCCAGTCAGTGCAAGCATTTGTCAGAAATCGTACAGCTCAACTCAAAAATTAAGGAGCTCAACGTTTCGACGAGCAATATCATAGAAAGAACATTTGGGTAGGCCACATAAATTAATAGTTTTATCACTGTAAAACGATGTACTTATTGCAAGTCGTATAATATGCTATGCACCGCTTGTGTTTAGCAATGATTTGCTCTAAGCATAAACTAATCTATACATAAAAAAAAGAAAGTCGTCGTGTCGAATTGTGTGACCACGTTGTTGCACTAAACTATACAATAGATTGTGGTAAGGTTTTCGCCATAATTTAGAGAATTTATTCCGTAAAGTTTATATTTATACTACATCAATATTACACTCACACTTATAAAAAGGAATTTCAATGTAGTGTCAAGTCGCAAACCGGGTCGCTAGTTTATTATTAAATTATCTCCTTAACAAGAAAGGAAAATAATGACATTACTGTCTCTGCCCACTCAATCAGGATCAAAATTATTATTCTGAGAAAATTGAGCCAGTTTGGGACTCAAAGCCAATTGATTAGCGGAAGGAAAATAACAAGGGGACTTTATTTCTAGATACATTAAAATAGTCACAAGTCAATTAGAGAGACTTACGAGTGGTAGGTCATGAGTTCGAAGACAGGCACCTTACTTTTTGTATTTTATTTCATCACCTCTCAAAACGGCGATGGAAAACATCGTGAGGAAACCAGTATCTCCTAGAATCAAAAATTCTAAGACTTGTGACATCTCCCAACCCGCTCTGGGCCCGCGTGAAGGATTATGCCCACTCCCTCTCACAGAGAGCACAGCTGAGCGTGAGCAGTGGGACCATTATCGGCTGATAGGGGCAAGTAAATTAACTTGTTATTTCCGTTTAAACTCATATCTCTATGCGCCATATTTAAATTCCAAAATTGTAATTAGAATACAGGAAGTTCATTTATATCTTCATTATTTCTGAAACTTTAACAGTTAACCGGAAACTTTACTTTCATTAACACGAATGAGGCGGCAATTAAATACACACTATCCTAATAAAATTTCTACTAACCAAAACAGTACTATAAAACGATTAACCAGATCCCATCCAACCCTTGGGACGAAACGGAACTGACGCCGTATCCCAAACATTCTAGTTATTCAAATGGGCTTATTTGTAACATAACTTGGTCGAGTGGCTGGCGCTAACGAACTCGCTCGTTGAACGCGCCACGTTTGGGTTGAATTTATGTGGGATCATTAAATCAGAGTTGCTATTAACGCTACAACATGGCTATGGGAGGCGTGCAAATGGTGCTAGTTTTTGTTAAGTTTTCTGGAATGAAAACCGACTGAAAGCTTAACTGTCACTTACATTTAAAACCTTAACGGGGAAGCACCAGGGTAGCCTGTGCAATTTAAATGTTCATACGTTTTTTGCAATTTACAAGTCAGTGTCAGATTGTATGGTGAACGAAATATGATTCGCGAGCGTAATAAGTAGGTATGTATTTAAAAAATTATAACCATTAAAATCGTCTGAAGGCGTGGTTAAATAATAACAGCTGCACGGGTCGATCGATCAGATTAAGCTACGCTTGCCGCAGTTGGTCTGTGGATGGGTGACCATCTTTACATACTGAGACCCCTCCGTGCCTCGGAAAGCACGATAAGCCGTTGGTCCCGGCTGGCATTCGTAGATCGTTGACAATCGTTATGGGTAGTCAAAAGCCCGAAAGTCTGACAACCAGTCTTACCAAGAGGTAAACTGGTTGTCAGAATTCTTAGTTCAAAATAATCCTATTGACTAATATTTCATGCTGAAAATTACAAAAACACGTAAGAAAAAAATAATTTTGCGAGCTACCCTGAACCTTTCCCCTTCAAAGGCTTCTCCTAATAAATGTGACTGTGTGTGTACGAACTTATAATTATGTCCTGGCAATGTTCTTATTGAATTCTAAAACATAACTTCGAAATTGTCGATAAATATTTTACTGTAATAATGTTACCTATAATACCGTCACGACTCATATTAGAGTGTCGTAAAGTTTTCTAAAGCTGACACCTTGAAAACTTTGTGAGAAAATTAACACCGCCTTGTCATTTGAGCATTCAATTACTCGTACTAATAATGAAAATAACGTTAAGAAAGACACAAACTTTCAAACAATCTTTGGAGTTTACTGACATCACAATACATTAAAACTAATGTTTCATATTGATGTTATTTCAAGTTAAACAAATATCAACTTTATTTTAATGATGATTAAGTTGATTTCAGAGTGACTAGCACTATTTTAAAAGTTATTAAAATGTTTGAAGTTGTAGTGTTAACTGAACTTTATTGTGTAGGAATTAAAGTATTTTTTCCATAAACTCATATTTGTTAACATTTTTGGCAAATAAATCGCGAATGCAGATTAGATTGGTAGGTTTTGTTTACATGAACCGTTAAACCAGCAAAGATTGTTAACATAATGGTTATTCTGTAGAATATACTGCCGATTTTCACCTCTGAACGGTTAATTAACCCTGTTAACTAAAAACATTGCACAACAGGGCATAATGTATCTCGACCATTTATCTCAAAGGATAAATAAATTGAACGTTCTAAAATTAACCGGGTCAGTATCTCAAGCCAACCCAACAAAACGTACCCAAAATAAATATGTTTTAAAATTTACGCACGATTTTATCTCACTTTCATACGTACTTAGGGCGGCAAATTGCAAATATCTTCATTGTGAATCTCACAACATCCTATATATATGTTAAATTTCATCCTTTATTCATTCGTTAATCCTTCTTTTGTCCTTTTATTTTCATTTCACCGGAAATTTTGATTAATCAATGAACAGAGGACGTGAAATTTTCATATTTATTGCTTTAGGAAAGGATATGTTTAGGCACTGGGGATGGGCGTAGAATTTTCTTTACTCTTATAAGTAGTGTCATCACGTTTAAGTCTTTGCGGCTTGCTGTGTTCCTATATCGCATCTTAAATGTTGCAACATCATGCTGAGATAGAAGCCCTTTGGCCTCGTACAGGACTTTCAGTTTTTTTTACTTTTTTATTATTATTTTAGGATTGTGTTTAGTTTAGTTTGTAACTTTCCTGTGTGAGTCACAATAAATACTTTTTCTTTCTTTCTTTTATTCTATCTAAAATGTATGAGGAAACTGAATTCTTTTTTTTGTGGGGCAAATTTTCTGGGTTTACTAGAATTACAAGCTAGGTATTGCAGTCGTATAGTTATGGGTTATCGGTAATTAATATTTAGTCAATTTGAAAAACGTAATCCACTAGCGCAGTCGATAATTGATTGATCCTCTATTTCGATGACACCTTCAATCTACTGAATTGACACAAACTATCCGATCCTCTTCACAATCGGGTAGTAACGTAATTGGACCCTTATAATTCGGTTAAACTTTACTCTGTTATTTCTGTCGATCTCGTGATTTGAGTTAATTGGAAGAGCGTGCCGTTTTGTGTCCTTGATGTTTGTAACACTTACTTACTTAAAAGAGTAACTAAAAACCTAAGCAATTAAATGGTATACCATTTAATTGCTTAGGTTTTTAGTTACTCTTATGTTGGTATGAGAAAATTCGTTTGGAAGGTTGGTAGGACGCTTACTGCTTACAGTGCTGAACGCTCTTCAGTATAATAATAAAATGAAGTATTAAAAAAAAATTAACAATTTTTTTATCATTCATCATACTAGCAGAGTGCTGAATCTAAGACTGAGCAAATCATTTCGAGTTATTGCAAATTGTTTATTTACAGGATACAGGATAACAATATGAATCATATTAAAAATCGTAAAATGGTCACAAACTGACAATTCATAATATGATCTGTGTGCAATTCATATCACGCAATTTACCTGTTTGACAGTTTTGTATGGAAATTCGTTTTGTTCGAAATGTTTACAAAAAATATGAAATGAATTGTAGGTGATTAAACTATTATGTGTAACCATTTAACGAACATTTGAGGAATTTTGCTAATGATCTGCTGGGAATTCAGGAAATGAATAGCTTTTAGAGGTATTGCGTAAAGTGGATTTTTTTACTATACTATGGATGTTACTAGTCCGAAATAAAGGTTATTTTTTTTTAACGTTTTTTTTAAAAAAAAAAAAACCCCTGCATACATTGCTTTTCTGAAGTGAAATGAGTGTCTGTCTATTTATGTGAAGTGAGCTGTCACTCCACCTGCCGATCGTTTCTGTAAAAATCTCACCGTGAAAAGTTAGGTGAAGTGAGCTTAGACTGAGCTGTCAATAGTGTCAATCCCTAACATTAGTTGGAATGACAGCTCACTCCACGCTAACTTCACCCAAGTTTTTACGGTGAGATTGTTACAGAATCTTACAGCTGATGTTAGGGATTGCCACTACTCGCAGCTCATTTCTCCTAAGTTTTCACTGTGA
The DNA here is from genome assembly GCA_949629185.1 of Apamea crenata. Taxonomy (NCBI): domain Eukaryota; kingdom Metazoa; phylum Arthropoda; class Insecta; order Lepidoptera; family Noctuidae; genus Apamea; species Apamea crenata. Next base: position 2,008,631 of record OX451353.1, on the reverse strand, counting down.
GATATTTACAGAAAACATCAACAGGTCACTCACTCACGTCGATTGCGAGAGCTATGCACCTGACGTTTATTTAGGTTAGAATAAAAACAAATATTTATCTTCACCAGAACCATCTATTGTAACTAAAATAATTGTAACTGCGAAAAAAGGAGGTGGGTACTACAACAACTTAATTTATCGTTTTCTATGTAAATAAAAATTAGTTTCTTTCTGATTGACCACGATATCGCGTGACCTCTCGACCTTAGGGACCTTAGGGGTAATAAAACATACATTGGCATTACGTTTACCAATGTTAGATTAAACCATGACTTTTCACAGTCGGAAACTTATCAAGTATAAAACCGTTATATTTTTAGAATGAACGCACAAAAGCGATATTTTATTTCACAGCCAGAAGTGATTATTAGGTAATTATACCATTTTTGGCAATAGCCGTAGGCGTATAAATTTGATGGTAGCTACTTATGTACAGGGTGAGGTTATACAGGCTAAAATTAAATTAGCTAGCGAAACTCCACAGATGTAATGGGTGTAATTTTTGTATTATCATAACACCATAAAACAAAAAAATATTGTATATTTGATGAACATATTTTTTTATAAGGGCAACGACAGCTGGTAGTATATTTACTTGACGCAAACGTCAAGTAAATATACTACCAGCTGTCGTTGCCCTAATAATTAATACGATAAAATAAAACAAAAAGTTTTTTTTACAAATAAAAAAAAACTTTTTGTTTTATTTTATCGTAAGTATTAATATAATATATTGTGAAGGTATGCTGTTAATTTTAGACAAAAAACTGTTTTTCAAACAGATTAATTCCAGTAACATGATTAACAGTTGACCCCAAAAAAAAACATCAAAAATATTTTTTTTTATTTGTCTTGTATAGATATCGGTACCCATTATAATATAATAACAGCCCAAGCATAATATGTAATATGCTAATAATAATAATGTTTTACTAACAGTAGTTTCTTAAGTTTTGCCTTGTAACTAACAAAAATATGGATACCTATTGGTCCGAATTAAAAAGTTTTATTATTATTATTTTAAATGATCACAATTTGAATGATTTATTATTATTATTTTAAATTATGACAATGAATTTTTTTACGTTCAGAAAAGTATCAATTGAATGTTTGGAGTGGAGTAGTTTTTTCTCATAATTAATTGTTTTTGGTAACAGAAAATTTCTAAAAAATCGAAGAACCAACACAACTCGGTAACCATCCAGATTTGAACCCTAGTTAACTGGACTAAAGTTGCTAACTCTCTATAACCTCTAGTATAACGCCTTTCAAGGAATACGTCGAGTTTCCCTGTCACCCAGTATACTTCCAGTGGACACTACATATAACTTGTTTACCAATTACCTTAAAAATAAACGCATTTCATGTATTTAGTTACGTGCCTTTAAATTAAATCCATTGCGTGAACCTTAAACCATTTTCCGCCACACACGATAAAAAGTAATATTATTTACCTCAAAATAAATAAACTCACTTTCCACTAGTCACGGTTAATAAAATAGGTAGGCAGTCTCCTCTAATTTGGTTACGCCCGTCCGTCAATGTGATCTTTTTATTAGACCCACGTATTGGGCCCTTTCTCTCGGAATGTTATTTCCTCACCTTGAGAGGAGTTTTAGGGATTATCTCAGGTCCGGGTCAGGGCAGGGCAGGGTCCAGTTGATTTCGAGGAGTTTATGGATCTTTTATTAAGACTGGCAGACTGTATTTAATTTCGTGCGGAAAAAAGAAGGAATATTTTCTGTGAAGCTATATTTTTTCGGGAAAGGATTATCCTACAGAATAGTCGTGGAGGAAAAAGCTGTCCGTGGTTTTAGTTAATCTCAGAAATGGTAGCACAACCCAACAGTATTCTCTTCCCTGGTTACAGTAAAAGACCTCAATGACTAATCCCAACTGTAGAGGAAATGATTACAGCAGTTTCTTATTCGACTGCCCAATGTCAATGCAAATGTTGCTGTAATGCCAGCAGCACTTGACCAGTGATTTGCTGATAGATGATAATCATCTGCGTAACACACTATCGATCTCAATCTGAATCATTTTGAAGGATATTGCTGATCCATTGCTTCATAATTATGTTCGAAGTATGTGTCTGCTCAACAACGTAAATTACGCAATGAGTGTTGTTGAACTGTCAAAATGAAACCCAATAATAATAAATAAAATAATATAATAATATCCCTGGACATTTCACACAGCACCATTTGTCCCAAGCTAAGCAACCTAATGCTTGTGTTATGGTAACAAGATGGCTGATAAACTACTTATATACATTTTTTTTTTTTTGTAAATACATACATATTATAGATAGAAAAACACCCAGACTCGGAACAAATACATGTAGGTCATACAAATATTTGTTCCGTGCGGGAATCGAACCCGCGACACGCAGCGCAGCAGTCAATCGCTTAACCACTGCGGCAACCGTGCCGTCAAAATTACCGTGCCGTTTATAATCATAATGATAACAATGCGTTACGCAATTACCCCGCTGACACACACAGACATAAACAGTATACATGTAGTAGTGGATAATTGGATTGTCTTTGATAGATACACAATATATACGTTCCGGGTATATGAAATAGGTTACTTAAACAGCGACCAACCTTTTATAAACCATCTCCCGATTTAATCAAGCATTGATTTTTCTTCCGATTCTTTTTCTACTAAATTGTATGGAAGACTGGGGTCTACAGGAGTATGTAAGGATGGTAGCAGATGGCGTTCTGTAGATTCTGCCGACCCCCATGGGGAAAGGCGTGAGTTTATACATGTACTAGTTTTTGCCAGCGGCTTCGCCCGCGTGAAAGTCAGATTATCCCACGGAAATGTACTACCAGGATAAAGAGTATCCTATGTATTAATGCAGGTTATAAATTATATGTGTGCCCAATTTTGTCAAAATTTGTGCAGATTTTTTTGCGTGATTGATTAACAGACATCCATCCATACGACCATATAAACTTTCGCATTTATAATATTATTAAGGGTGCATTTCACCATACTTTTATGCCTACAATAAGTTTTATCCTGAGAACAAAATTTTAAATTTTTCCATTTAGAACTGTCACAATTGAACCACGGATAAAAGATATCTTTGGTAAAATCAGCCCTAAGTAGGAAGCAGGTTTAGTAGGATATGATAGGATAGTAGAAAGTAGGATAGGATAGGATTATAATATTAATAGGATGCAAACTATATAACATTATTATAACCCAATATTGAATCAAGGTATAGATAGTTTCTCTAAACTCCAGTCAAGCCGAGTGAATGTCTGGCGCACCGCTGTCACCGGCAGTTAATTTCTGCTACTAATATCGACACTAATAGTAGCGCGGGCTTGCGCGACCTGGAGCTTATGACGTCACATGTTACATTGACGCTAATAACGCCGAAATTAAGTTATATTTGTAGTACAAGTCCTGGAAACAAGTTTGATGAGAGAAGTTCTAATACCAAGACGCATTTATGGTATCTAAATTGGAGCTCCCTAGATAATATAAGCCCGTCTGAGCAAGTAAGTATTCTGTTACAAGGCAGGTTTGGAGCTTGAATGACGTTGATAAGGTGCTGTTGCTAAATATTTGTGATATTGTTTTATGAAATGTATTGCATGCACGGTGCACCTCTTTTACAACCACACGTATTTTTTTTTTGTGTTTGTGTTTTTTCTCTGCGTCATGTTTACCGCAAATAAACTTCTTTTTTTTATTTGTAACCAACTATAACCTGTACTGCTGGAAGAATTGCATCATTCATGTCCACGGTTCGAACGTGTAGAAACAGTATAGTTAAGGACCTTGCTGAACCTATATCCTAGGTTACCAAGACCTACAAGAGGTGGTTGGAAATAGCCGCGTAAATGTTTGTATTTTAATAAGCAAGAGGAAATGTGGGAGTTTGTGTTGTAATGTATGCCACTTTTATTGTAGTTTTTTGTATTAACTTTTAAATTTTATTGAGTTTATGGATCATGTGGTTGGCAATAAATATTATTTATGAGAGAGAGATTTAGAGAGAGGGTCTGTAGGATTGAAACGCTGACATATGCCACGATAACAGTTTATTGTAAACGGTAAGATAATCCTTAGACACAACACAGGTACTGATTGAGTTCTGAACCCTTAAAGTGAAATGGTGTAACATATATAAAGAACACAAGAAAACAACCGGTCTTGGCGGGCCGAGCGATAGCGAGGTGGCGCGCGTGCACACGGAAGGCGCGCGCGTGGCGGACTGACAAATGGCGCGCGGCGGGCGGCGAGGCGCGGATTCCGAGAATTACGTGTGCGTAGGAGACGCGCCATCTCGGTACCGGAACGGGATACGACCGCGAGACGCTCTGATTGGTCGAGCAGATGATGTGTGGGTTGCTATATACTCCCCCTCAAGTCCTGGAGAACGCCCCCGCTCCTGGACTGGTGAATCTGCAGCATAAGCTGGACGTCCGCGTTTCCTTTTTGGAATGACGGGTTTAGGTAATGAATCCTTGTCACCTAGATAGGGAGTAAGATCTTGGGAGTGATATTTCCCTAAAATTATGTCAGGCTGTTCTGTGCTTGCGATTGAATAAGTTGTGGGACTAACCTTTCCTGCCATTCGGTACCGGTAGGGTCCATCGCGACGTGGGTAAAATTTGGAAGTTAGGTCTTTGGAACCTTTGCTCAACAGGTGCGACTTCAGCAAAACCAAATCGCCTATTTGAAAGGCGTCAGCTGGTCGGCGCGATGCATCGGCGTACTGCTTTGTCTTATCCTGTTGGATTTCCACCCGTTCTCGAACAGCTGATAGGGATTTTAAAAATTTACTGAGGTAAGGAGAAATTTGTGGAACAAAGTTTTCTTTGCTTTGTATTGCACGAATGTCATGAACGACCTCTGTGGGGGATCGGATTTCTCTGCCGAAGAATAAATAAGCAGGTGACTTACCTGTAGTGCGACATTTGGCGCTATTCAGAGCGAAACGAATCGTCGGCAGCTTCTCTGGCCAAGAGGTGTGATCGCCTTCCACGAGATGTGCTAACATAGCTTTTAAATCGCGGTTTTTTCGCTCAGCAGGGTTAGCCTCTGGGTGGTACAATGGGACAAAATTTTGTTTTATGTCTAAGACTGACATGACTTGGCGCATTACTGTGGAAACAAACTGGACACCATTATCCGAAATAATCCTACGAGGCAACCCGAAACGCATGAAGTATTCCTCGATAAGGACAACAGCACAAGCTTCTGCTGTGGCTTCTTTAAGAGCAAACAACTCTATCCAACGGGTAGCGGTGTCTTCAACGAGTAGGATCCAACGCTCCCCCTGGTCTCCTTCCGGAAGTGGCCCAAATAAGTCCATGGCCAACACCTCGTTACGCTGGTTCATAACTGGTGTCTGGAGTAAGCCGGGAGGTTTGTTGTTGTTAGCCTTGTAACGTTGGCAGTGAATGCAGGCTTTGACATAGTCGGTGATTATTCTGCGCATCCCTGTGAAATAATAGAGTTGTGCTACCTTCTGGTAGGTCCTATCGATACCTGGGTGGCCGGCAGTTGGAGAGTCATGCAACTCCTTCAATATGTCAGCAACTTGACCGGCTGATATAACTAGCTGAGGGGATTCGCTCTCGGAGTCCGGATTGAACCGGTACAAAACACCTTGGTTCATGAGATAACCCCTTTCTAGCCATCTCTGGGCTGCGACATCGTCAGGTCCCTCAAGCTCCTTCAATATCTTTTCCACTTCAGGGTCAGAAGTCTGTTCTTCGCGAAGCTGACTTGGCGTCTTTGTGGGCAGATCGCAGATGACTGAACAAATACCGCAACCATCACGAGAGTCGCTTGAGCAAATTGGTCTGCTCAAGGTATCTGCCACAACGTTCGCCTTCCCTGGGGTATATTGGAACTGGATGTCAAAAGATTGAAGCTTTAGAGCCCAACGGACCAACCTGCCTGCTGGTGATTTAAGAGAGAGCAACCAACGGAGAGGCTGGTGATCGCTGCCAATTACGACTGGTTGGCCATCTAAGTAAGGACGAAAACGCTCCACCGCCCACACGACAGCGAGTGCCTCGCGCTCCGTAGTGGAGTAGTTACGCTCAGCTGCATTGAGGAGTCGGCTGGCATATTCAATTGGCCTTTCTTGATTCCCGTCACCCTGCAATAAAACTGCGCCTAAGGCGTAGTTACTTGCGTCTGTACGCAGAATGAAAGGGCGACTAAAATCAGCTTGCACCAGTATTGGAGCGGTGGTCAAAAGACACTTAAGCTCTTTGAAAGCTTGGGTTTGCTCTGAACCCCAAGACCACACTTGACTTTTCCTAGTCAAACGTGTTAATGGTTCAGCAACTTTTGAAAAGTTGGGAATGAATTTACGGAACCATGAGCAGGTTTGAAGAAAGGTTCTCAGGTGTTTTAAGCTACCTGGTTCCTTCATTTCGAGGACAGCACTCACCTTCCCTGGGTCGGTGGAGACACCCTCTTGGGTGATGACGTGGCCGAGGTATTTAACGCTTTCTCTAGCAAAAGCGCACTTCTCCCTGTTAACATGGAGGTTAAATTCGGCCAGTCGTTTGAAAACTGCCTCGAGATCTTGCAGGTGCTGCTGGTATCCTTGAGAAATTATTAACAAATCGTCCAAATATGCTAATAAAGTGACATTTTGCAAAGCAGAGCAAGAACGGACACGGTCGATGAGGCGTTGGAAGGTTGCTGGCGCGTTTCGGAGACCAAACGGCATTCTCCTGAAACGATAAGTACCAAGAGGACAAACAAAAGCAGTCTTGTCTCTGTCAGCTTCCCTTACCATCACCTGCCAGTATGAGGATCGAAGGTCTAATGTGCTCATAAAGCAGTCCCGCTTAGTGCTTTGGAGAAGTTCATCGATGCGTGGCATCGGGTATGTGTCGGCCTTGGTGACTGCATTTAAGCGCCTGTAGTCAACGCAGAAACGGATAGCACCATTTGATTTTGGCACCATCAGCGCTGGTGAACACCAAGCCGATTCACATTCTTCAATTATGTCATCTTGTAACATTTTCTCTATTTCCGCTTTCATAAGTTGTTTCTTAGCAGGGTTCAATCTATAGGGTGGGACAGCAATGGGTGGGTGCTCACCTGTTTCGATGCGGTGTTCTGCATAAGGTGTTGGGCCTCCCCCTGTCCTAAAAACATGTGCATGCCTGGTGAGGATGGCAGCGAGCGCCTGTCGCTCAGCTGGGTTAAGGTGAATACCTTCATCATCCCTGAGAACGTCGGTAGAAGCGCAGGACATGGTGCGTGAAATAGGTTCAAAGCATAATTTATATTCAATTAAATTTGAATCACTGAAGTGCCAGATTCCTTTATGAAAATCAATAACTACTCCAGCGGCAGTTATAAAATCTATACCTAATAATGTCTCATTATTAGTTGCATCCGGGAAAATTAAAAATGGTACCTTGATAACCCGAGCTTCTAGACAGACTTCTAATGAGGTATGCTTACAATCCATGGTGCGGATTAAGCCATCAGCAAGTTTAATCTCCCGAGACGAAGAGGTGAAGTGAACTCCCAGACGTTGAAGAAGAGTATATAGCGTGTGACCCGCAATGCAATGTTTGGCGGCTGTATCTATCAGTGCAGTTCCATTAAAACCGAAAATTTTTATATTAAAAATAGGTCGTAAACTGTGACTAATGGAGGGTCTCGCAAGATCATTACCACGTGATATACTACATGCACAATTATCATATACATCTCCACAACAAAAACAATTATCATTTTTATGAAATTGTGAGTTACACTGTTTGTTCACCGAAGAAGCATCAATTTTTGAGAATTGATGATCACAATAATAATGATTATCAGCACACAAAATACTTGTGGGAAAATTAGAGATACACTTACAAACATAGTTCTCAGTACAAAAATCAATTTTTGAAAAATTACAGTTGTCACTCTTTGACCGGCAAACCATACAATTATTTGAAATTAGTGAATTGTGACCATTTTGCAAGTCGGTTTGTTTACATTTGCTACTTTCATAGTTTTTAGTACAAAAATCAATTTTTGGAAAATTACAGTTGTCACTCTTTGACAGACAAACCATACAATTATTTGAAATTAGTGAGTTGTGACCATTTTGCAAGTCGGTTTGTTTACATTTGCTACTTTCATGGTTTTCAGTACAAAAATCAATTTTCGAAAAATCACAGTTGTCACTCTTTGACAGACAAACCATACAATTATTTGAAATTAGTGAGTTGTGACCATTTTGCAAGTCGGTTTGTTTACATTTGTAACTACCTACATCACTAATATTACGCGACTCGACACAGTAAAACGATTGATCACTTGACTTTTGGGTTTTGTGGTCTCTATCACCATCACGCATTTCCGCAGAGATATGAGATTGGGACTCACCTTGGTTCAGTAACTTACGACACTGGTCCCGAGTGTGTCCGAATCGCTTGCAGTAGGCACAAACAGATCGTTGCTTCTTTGAAGCAGATTCCCGAGACGTAGTAGTCACCGACGCGGGCGGCTGGCCCTGCGTCGTGGCGGCGGGAGCTCCTGTGCAGGCCTGCGCACGTGCAGAAATGTTCTCCATCGATGTCGTCGCGCGAGTTGCGGGTTGAATATGCAACATCGATGTGGATGGGCGCGGATTTGTTTGAGGTCGGCGTTCACTCGTCGTATCTGTCGTTGTAGTATGTTTCTCGTCGAATGAATCTTCAACAATACGTGCGAGACGAAGTAAATCAGAGAAACTCTTACACTCTTCTCTGCGCAGCCTTTTCCTGATTCTGCTGTGAAGGAGGCCGTACGTCATATCGAGTTGAGCAGACTCTGATACGTCACCTTTAGGTAATCTTGCCATCAGGGCACGAATGCGAGCGACGAACATATCCGTGTTTTCGTTTTTCTGTGGAGTCGAAAACATTTCGATATAAACTCGATGAGGCGGCCGGCGGTCACCGTAGGCACTTATCAGGTTTTCCTTTGCCTGTAACCACGATGTTATCGAATGTTTTACACCTTGCCACCACGTGGCTGCATCGTCCTTGAATAAATAAGCGAGGCCACGTAGGATGTTCGAGTCCGCGACCTGAGCGCACTCGCTATACGCTTCAATAGCGTCAATAAAAGCTTCTACCGATTCCTTCGGTCGACCGGAGAAGGTTGCTTTACAGCGGGCAAGGGTACTATGATGCCCTAGCAATGTGAGTGACTGAGGAGTGGATGCATTTGCCCGCGCCACCGAGTCGAGCAGGTCTCTGTACGCTTCTGTCTGCGAGCGCTGAAGAGATGCAATAATAGCAGCCACGTGTTCGTTGGAGAACGTGGCGTTAGCGTCGGGGCACGGCAGAGAGGACGCGTCGCCGCCATCTTGTTGGTCGGACGCCGCGGTCGGCGTGTTCGGTCGCGAGGGGACGGGGAATGCATCGTTGGCATCTTCCCTGCGAGTCAAACTAGCCGCTCTGCTTCTTGTCACTGGCATTTTCACTAGGTATAGGTATTCACTATTTTCACCACTGTACTGTTCTAGTTACACAAAACGTTGGAGCGCCACATATGAGAGAGAGATTTAGAGAGAGGGTCTGTAGGATTGAAACGCTGACATATGCCACGATAACAGTTTATTGTAAACGGTAAGATAATCCTTAGACACAACACAGGTACTGATTGAGTTCTGAACCCTTAAAGTGAAATGGTGTAACATATATAAAGAACACAAGAAAACAACCGGTCTTGGCGGGCCGAGCGATAGCGAGGTGGCGCGCGTGCACACGGAAGGCGCGCGCGTGGCGGACTGACAAATGGCGCGCGGCGGGCGGCGAGGCGCGGATTCCGAGAATTACGTGTGCGTAGGAGACGCGCCATCTCGGTACCGGAACGGGATACGACCGCGAGACGCTCTGATTGGTCGAGCAGATGATGTGTGGGTTGCTATATATTATTATTTATTTATTTTATTTATTGCAAAATCATCTGTTCAAAACTATTTCTGCGTTGTCCGAGTAGATATAAAGAGTTCCATGAGCTTCTTAAATTAAAACAAAAATACTAGTAAGATTTGAAAAACCATTAAAAAACATGTTGTATTCTAATGACTTTCTTACGTCGTCCCTGCGTCGCATGTCAGATAGTCAAATTGCCTACGTCAGTAAACGAAGACTCGGTGCCATCTATCAAAATACAGTAGCCACAAAGATATAAGCTAACAATAGCTCACAAGTCCCCATTGTTTCAAGATAACAATCCGTGCTAATATTCTCAACGCAGTATACAGCGGATGCAAAGAATTTAGTATTGAGTTCAATAGAATAATTTGTTTCCGTCCATCCATTTGAATGGCTGACCGAAGAGTTTTCAATTCGTCCGTTTAGTTTGCGAACGATATTTTTTTTAACGTTGATATCGCGTTTCAATGGGACATAGATTTGTTTGAACGCACGAACGCAGCGTTTCTATTCGGCATGACTTTTGTTCGACTTTTGATTTTAGCTTTTTTTTTGGATTTTTTGTTTGATGTGCGACTATGTGGACGTTATAGGTCCTGAATTTTTGCATACGATCCACTGAAGCGAGCTGTAGGTACCATAGACGAAATTGAATTGCAATAAAATTCCATAATATTGTTGCTACGTAATTTACTCGTGGTACCACGGGCTGCGACAACATTTAATAATTATACGAGTATAGTTGCCATAAACATTGAGGTGAATTAGGTAGTACATATATAGGACCTTTTTCTATTGCACAAGTATTGAATACCATTTGTTTTACTGTTGTTAATTTGTATTATTGTAAATTGTATTTGGAGATGGATGGATTGTGAGAAATGGAAAGATGAGAGCAGGAGAGCTGGCCTCACGTGTCTGATGCAGAATGAGACATATAAACAACCAGCAAAAAACGTATTCGTAGTAGGAACAACCATGACACTGATGATGATTTCTATCGCTATTTGAAAGTCACACAAAACCAAAAAGCAACGTAAAGATGGAAGAGAGGCATGTTTATTTTCTCTGACAGCAAATCTTCCAGGCCAAAACTTGGAAATGGCTTAAAAACAGCAAGCTAACTAATAAACACGTAAGGCAAAAACGGTTAAGAAGGATTAACTTTATCACACTTCCCAAGTCGTAGCCTCAGTTCAGTCCTAAAATTCACTCAACACTCTCATAACATAATTTTTTATATTGTGTACGTACATACATTCAGTTCTTTTATTTATATGCTTCAGGTATATTAAACTTGATATTTTCTTTACTGAAATGCAGCACCATTTGGGATTATAGGGCTCATTTTCCGCTGGCATATACGTTTATGTGTTAATACACTCTTAGTAGTAATTTCGCAATATGAAACGTAATGAAGTTTAATGCGTAACATGAGGCCATATTTCGTGTTCTAGAGGTATGCTTGCTTTTGTTTTGGGATATTATGTTATGCTGAACGTTTGTGGCTTGAAAATACATAGCTACTATTTAATAATGAAAGCCCTAATGAGGGTCGTATCTGTACATATTATAAAGTAGCTGCGCCCTGCGGTTTCACCCGCATATACTTTTCGATCCCGTGGGAATATCGGGATAAAAGTATCCTATGTGTTAATTCTGGTTATAAACCACCTGTGTGCCAAATTTCATCAATTTGTCCAGCCGTTTGAGAGTGAAGAAGTAACAAACATACAAACACACACACACACACTCACAAACTTTCGCCTTTATAATATTAGTGTGATTAAGGTTGATTTTCGTGTTTCTGTGTGGCTGCGTTGTTCTTCTAATCTACGCAACGGATTTTGATGTGGTTTTCACCATCATTTAGAGTATTTATTCTGGAAGGTTTATGTGTATAAAAATTAATATTTAACTTACATATTATAAAGAAATTTTAATGTTTTGCAAAGTCATAAACACCCTGGAATCAGGAGCATGTAGCTAGTATATTTATATTAGTTATTTTTTTAATGTAAAAATATACAGTTTGTCTCAAGTCACCTATGTGTATGTGAGTTCACCAAGTTACCTACTTTTGAACTACGAAAGTATTTTTTCATCAATGAAACCCACTTATAATCAGCCTTTATTGTTCCTGCTACTGGAACACTGACCTCCTCTCGGTGAGAGGTAGTGTGCCGTAATCCACCACGCGGGTTGGTAGATGCCACATGTCTTCGATTTTTTGGTTCTAAGACATGCCGGTTTCTTCACGATGTTACATGGGTCTCCAATGTTTCTTTTATCTGATGTATGTATCTGATGTACTGTGTGTCTTTTAGTTTGTGCCAAATAAAAGTATTTTCTTTCTTCCTTTCTATAAAAAAAAAAAAAACTAATTATCACTTCCCAAACAATTTCCGCATAATTTTTGCCAAATTATTAGTTATCAAATAAACTCTTCACAAATAATTGTAACGCAAACCTAATGTTTGGCAAGTGAACGTTTAAACAATAACTTGCTAACCAACTAGTACTTTTACCAATTTTAATGTAGTCAAATATTTTAGTTGATATAACATATTTTAGGGGTATCGTATTACCCATTAAGTGGGTTGTGGAGGTCAGATAGGCAGTCGCTTCATGTAAAATATTGGTATTCAGCTGCATCCGGTTAGACTGGAAGCCGACCCCAACATAGTTGGGAAAAGGCTCGGCAGATGATGATAACATATTTTTAGTAAGCCAAATATTTAGTATCGTCAGTTTTTAATTTACCATTTCTATTCAGTCAATTGCTTAGTCAATGACAAAAGATTTGCAACTTTATGTCAGATGCACTAAATATAAAAATTAAATTACTATGTGTTTTGTTGGGTTGTACATTACAAAATATGTTTTAGCACTCGCCGGCCGCTGCCGCGGCACCGCTCGCTTCGCTCGCTCGGTTCGTGTGTTGTGTGGTCACAGTTCTCACCTAACCTAACCGAGCTATTTCGATTTAAAAAGATAAATATGCGTGTTACGTTGCAAATTTCTCTAAACTCTAAGAAAACTATAAACTACACATGTCAATTAATATTATATAATATTAAAATGGATTCTCACCTAAGCTACAGTTGTGGTAGTAGTTCGTCTTTCATTCGTCATTCGTAAACATAGATAAAGGCATAAATTTGACTTGATTTAGAAAAAATCAAACACATAAACTTACAAAGAAGTAGGTACGCGAATGACATCAAATAAAAGTGCATTTTTTAGTTATACAGTATGTAACAAAAACCCTGTTGTTCCTTCTAGGAGCGTATATATATACCTATAGGCTTACCATTATTGAAGTTATAATTTTAAAAAAAACTATGGTGGCCGAACATTGTCCATAATCTGATAGTTTTTAAATTCGATACATTGTTACAAAATGTTTTTAACATCTGAACTTACAAGTACTAATGGATCTAGCCTACGGTCGATAAAGATTGCCGCCGCCGGCGGCGCGGCGGCCCCTTTGATTCGCGATAGCTAGACAGGTTGGCGCCAAAACACAAAGCAGGCGGCACGCACAAACTCCCTTTTGTACGACCGCCACTAGCCGATTGTCCGCCTTACTGCCCCTCAGTCGCCCGCGCAACTTGCTTCCGGACGGATGTATCGTACGTTGACAGCATTAGAAAAAGAACCAAATTATTGTGATTTTGTGAGTGAATTCTGTGTGTGCGTTTTTTCCAAAATGTCTTATTCAAATGAGGAATATTGTAGTGTACCAAGAACGTTTCGCAACTCTAAGGAACATAACTTTGCGTCGACGATGGCTTCCCAACGTCTCCACATACGGACGTTCAACATTGGGTCTGTGCACGGTCGAGACCAACATTGTATTGACGAAGGATAACCGAGGACTCGAGACCATGACATTGAGGAAGAAATCCTCGTGATGTTTGAAGAAGACCCTACGGAAGTACGTGCTCTGTGGGTAAATAAATTAATTTTTAAGTGTTAGTTATGTCACAAATGACTAAATAGTTACTACGTAACAGATACTTAGTAGAAAATTACCTAATGCTATAATAGCCTACTCCGTCTCGTCAGCAACCTCTGCATGCTAAAATGTGCCTAAATACTCAAACGTACAGTTGTGATTGCTTCACACCGCGCGATTCCCGTATTATTATTATACTCTTTGGCGCGATCCCACAGCACTGAATTTGGGCCGCAAACGGCCCGGACCGCTCGGCCGGGCGGTAGGTAATTATAACGTGCAAGTACATGGAGTGACGGAGGCCTGGTTATGTGTTTATTGTAATTATCAATCGTCAAACTTGATAAACCAACTTTTTGAAAAATTCAAACTAACGTTCCCAAAGTGTTATCTATCAGTCAAACAGCTGAGTGATGTGAACGACACGTGACGAGTTCATGACCTTAGTGTAGTATGGTAGTGTGCGGCGCGGCGCGGCGGCGGGCGGCGACAAAGCGACCGGTTGCTACCTATTTCGCTGTGCAGGGGTGAGCAATCAGTGTTACTTTTCAAATATTTATTATAAAATATTTATTTTGATTTTTTTTTCTTGAATATTTTTTTAATTGACTTACGTAATTACCATCGGATATCGATTCTGAAAACGTCCCTACTTGGAACAACAGGGTTTTTGTTACATACTGTATAATTCCCAAAAAATCATATTTTTATCTTTATATTTTTTTCATAACAAATCATTTGGATAAATATTTATCGTCTAAGGATTGTTTGCTGTAATAAATCATTTGTTTAAAGACCAATGACATTATCCATGGTAATATTCTGCCGAGTAAAAATTTGACCAAATGAAAATGTGCGTACTAAAATCATTCCAAATATTGCATTGACAGAAAAAAAAGTTGCTAAAATTGGTTTGGATAGTGAAATTTTGTCAAAACAATTTTGGCAAAACGGCAGGCTCCCGACGTTACCTATAGGTACCCAAATTTACAAAACAACACAATACAAACAAACACAAATACACATAAATACTTCAGTACCCCACTTAGTATCACACTTTAGTTAGTGTGATACGGTATAAATGCGGGCGTTTCATCTGTCTCTGTGTTGTGTTGTATTGTATTGTCAATAATCTTCGAGACCTTGTTAATTACTTCAAATGTGGACTATAAACTGACAAAGTGTTTCATTGTATTATCATATTATTGTTCGAAGGTAAGCAGATGTTTGAATGTCGGCTGTAACGTTAGATGTTTCGTCATTCGATAACTTACCTACATAACTACCTACATGAAATTAAGTGTGAATGTCAAATGACTCCATTTCGGTTGAGATAAATAGATAGATATATAGAATTGGTAGCTGACCCGGCAAACGTTGTTTTGCCATATAGGTACATTATTTCTAGGAAATATATATATATATATATATTTTTTGTATAAAAAATAGGTGTTGGCCGATTCTCAGACCTACCCGATATGCACATATGCACAAAATTTCATACAAATCGGTCTAGCCGTTTCGGAGGAGCTTGGTAACAAACATTGCGACACGAGAATTTTATATATTAGATTATGTAGAAGTAATTTACTACACAATAATAATAATAATAATATCCCTGGACATTTCACACAGCACCATTTGTCCCAAGCTAAGCAACCTAATGCTTGTGTTATGGTAACAAGATGGCTGATAAACTACTTATATACAATTTTTTTTTAATTTATACAATGAACTATTCACTCATGTAATGAACTATTTATGGTGTACTTAACAGTACACTATAAATATTGTAGAGTTTTTGACAACCTTTGAATGGATATAGGGAGAAAGGAGAGACAAGAAAGAAGCCTTGTTGTCAATGTTTATTTTCGCTGGAATTTAATAAAAAACACGTAATAAACGTGCATAAACTTAGTAACTTTCAAGTTCACCTTTCCTTGAGGCCGGGTTCACAATAGGTCGGACCGACACATTCATCAGTCGTTCTCTGTCACTGGTTGACTCAAGATAGAGTCCGACTGAATTTCGTTCTTCGACGATTTTCTGCCGAAATATCTATTTTCGAACATTTTCGTTTCCGAATGAAAGTAAATAAAATAGGTAAGTATTTATTTTCGAAAATTGTGTGTAGTGATATTATACTTACAATTAATTTATTCAGCGAAAATCGATAGTTGCAACAAGTAAAAGCAAAATAACAAAAAGTGCGACAATAAAATGGCTTAAACGATCAGACGGTTTGATAATTAAAAATAATTATCAAACTTCATCGTCGATGAGGTATATCTTTGAGAAAAGTATAATTGTTTTTGTGATTTAAGTTTAAACTGTTAAATTAAAAGAATGACACTGCATTTATTTTACTTTCACCAAAGAAAAGCCTATCGACAACAATCCGTAGTTGCTTTCGGTTTTTGGCAAACCATTTCTGGTCAGACTCTCAGCTATCGGCTAGTGTGAACAGCAAGAGCCGAAAGCCGTGGTTAGCGATAAAAACTATCCGAAACTGTCCGACGTAATGTGAACTGGGCCTTACATTATAAAAGGCACTCTTGTATTTTAACTCTTCCTAAAACCTGTTGTTACTTCACATTTTTCTACTACGGGCCTATTCCTAGAGCATTTCTTGTAACGAAGTTTCTTATAGCACGTTATAGGTACTCTACAAACTTGGCGAATGAGAACTAGACCGAAAAAAGTGTAACATTTTACCTTCACGACACTTCTGTTACTTAACAAAAGTTTTTTCCTTATAAACGATATCCAAATCCTCACAACGCAATTTACAGGTGCTTTTTACTCATCAGTATCAGCGTATAATGTTCCCACTGCTGCGACATAGGCTTCCTCTCGCTGAGAGGGAGGAGGCTGAAAACCATTTGAATAACAACATCACCCGATAAATAATAAATCATTCAGCGATACTACAGCGGACAGATACTGCCGGAACGTTACAAATAATTGAAGGCTGTCCTTACAGTAACAATATGATTTATGATTCAATTTTCAGCTGCGGATCGACCATTAATATGGATTTGTTTTTGCTGATCTGTTGTGTTCACAATGGCTGAGTGAGGGGCCTTCTATACTTCGGAGATTACATACAGTCTGGCCGTCGAGAGAATACGTTCCTGACACCGGTGAGTGTGACAATTAATATTATATAAAGGACATTGTCCGGAATCGCCCTGTGCACAAGAAATATTGGACATACACGATAATTAATTGTCTATTTTACTATATTAGTTGCAAATACTTTTGTAACACGGACAGTATTTTACGCGACTAATAACATTAATCGCCGCCATCTTCGCCAAACGCCATGTCGTGTCGAAAAATATTAGGGATGCCCAATCGCGATTGCAATCGATCGATCGAATTTTTAATGAATTGTTGCATGTTATTGAATCTGCATCACTAGAACATTCACTCAAAAGCGCTCCTACAGCCATTTATCAATGCACACTAACGCCATCTATCTACCGCGCTACATCACCACTATCATCTAATTCTAAGGAGACAGCATTATTTTTACAATTATTATTATTATATTTACAATTATTTATTATTTACAATTATTTACACAATCATTTTATCTCATTCCAAAACCAATGTTAAGAATACAGGTACCTATGTTAATTAGATTCTATGCCTTTAAACGTAGCTATTACATACAGTCAGGCTTTAGGCTTTAGCTTTAACATCATGACGGTTCCTTGTATGTAGTAGGTACTGTGTAAAATGTTATAATAAAATACCACTCGATATTCTTCAACTAAATGAGAAGAAATTTAAAACATGCATTAAACGCAAACTATGTAGACAAGCATATTATAAGTTGGATGAGTATATACTAGATAAAACTGACACGACGGCCAGATTGTAGGTCAATTCTCACTATTCAGTTACGTAAAGTTAAAACCGAGAAATTGGTGGTTATAGTTATGGACTTCAGACGTGGACACACAACATGGCAAATTTGAATTTCGTATGCAAAAATCCTACATCATTTTGCATAGTATTTTTATTTTGTCATCATTAATAGATTGACGACCGACTGTTCATTTATTTAGGGCTTTTGTGTATGTTTTGGGAATGTAATTCAAGGGGCTCATTTTTAAAAACGACGCTAGAAATTGAACCGTGACATAAGCATTTTTAATCAACTGTGACAGTCCTTTTCTGACTTTGCATCTCTGGCAAATTAACCGTACCTATTGCTGCCACTGGCAAGGCTATCAAAATCACAATGATCTTTATTCTCGATGCAATAAGGTTGCTTATGGGTTGCTACTGTCACAGTTAAAATAACTGTGAATGGACTGTACTCACGTCCTAATTAGTTTATGATCTGTTCAAAAAGTATCTGATGAAAATGTCAAGAAACGTTGAGGTTCTCACTAAGGAGAATTAGTAAGATATTCATGTGTAGTATGAAGGTTTCTACTTTATATCTCATCGAAAATATATACCTATCCATTTCGAAAATTCATCTAAGAAAATGAAAATTATAACATTAACCTCATATTCAACTGAAAAACATGTTTACGGTGATCTTGAATTAGAATTTGGGGTTTACGTATTCAATTAATCAAATCAAAACACTTAATTTTGTAAGTGGAACTATAAATTGGATTCTACAGGTACGTTTTCTGATACGTTTGTTTACATTTTCATCAGATAGATTTAGAACAGACTATGTGGGTAAATTCACTCTATAAAATGCTATCCTTGTGTTCTTTCCACGTTTGAAAAGCAAGGGTCAACATAAACAGGTCAGGTGGAAGTCGTTCAAGGGTACGAGTCACCATAGTAATAATTGTCACGGCCATAAAACTCTTTGTGAATCAGATCCTGGCAATAAACTGAAGAAATTTTAGCATTTAGTCAATAATGTTAGCGATATAGGCATTCCAAATTCGTGTGACTGAGTTTGATTGGCAATTTATCTAACGATTATTTGTGAAACACTTAGGGCTTATTTTTCCAACGACAGATAACTTTATCGGAGGAATAATTTCGAATTTTTGACAGTTCTTCCACTTCCACGAATAAAAATTATCGGTAGATTGAAAAATGAGTCCTGATAGATATAGTAATATCCAGTAACTGGGTTGAGGAGGTAAGTTAGGCATTCGCTCCATGCTCAGCTCAGCTGCATCCGGTTAGACTGGAAACTGACTCCAGCATAGTTGGGGGAAAAGCTAGGCCGATGATGATTTGTCACAAGAAAACCACAACAACAATCCACCATACCAGTTATATCTGAATCGAAGTATTTTTTTCTTGAAACATCTACCTTTTTTCCTGAGTAACACTGAGTAGTTGTTACCATCATTTACTTCAATAAAATAAAACTATGTACAGACGCCAGCAGGTCAAGCTACCCGAAACTGTCAAAATTATCCAATCAACCTTGAACCTTAATGCTTGAGCGATAAAGTTGAAAATCTATTAAAGAAATTTGACAGATTGTAGTAACTTGATGTGCTGGCGTCTGTACCTTTGCTATGATTACCCATGACTCTTATCCTTGTTTTCTTACTAAAATAATAAAACTAATATTGCTATGTTAATCTTATTACAGACAAGACCAATCACACAAAATATTAAGCTCACGTTAAAAAAATAAACGTTAGTACACACCGCGACCTCTGTTTACCCCATTCAAGCATTACAAGCTCAAACATGTAACAATCATTAGGTGCTGATGGCAGTTGAACTAAGTTGCCTATAACCGCGGGTCTGTATTGACACTATGATTGATGATCTTAGTTAACAGTTAATGACTGCGGTTCACTTCTTGTTGGACGTCCGTCAGCTTTGAGTTATGTGTTCGGTGGGAATTATTTGGGTTATGTGTGGTTAACCATGATTTTGTAGCTTAGTTGAATAATTAGGTTAAGTGGGGCCCGTCGTCCAGAAATAACCGGTTACAAATTGCCCAGCTATGTGCTAGGGAAACGTTAATGTGCCATCATCCTAATGGCGTATGTCCACCGCCACCGTCAACGGCACGTCAATGTGAACGAGATAACGCTGCCGCAGGAGCGATACATAATAATAATAATAATTCCATTTATTGTAGACTAAATATTACATGTCCATAGTTGTTAGTATCAAAGATCTTAAAATTATGTTAGTTAATACCAAAAATCATTCTACCTCTCAAAATAAAATTCAAATAATAAAATCATAAAATGTCAAAAAATATTTAAAACATAATCAAAATAATATCTTAACATTAGTCAGTACGTGAACCATACAACAGTGGTTCACGTACTGACAGTCGAAACGTTCCGCAAAAGCGCTCAGGATATTGTTGCCGCTGCTCCGCACCCTACGCAGCAGGGAAAAAAGAAAAAGGAAGTGAAAAAAGGAAGGAAGGGAAAAATGTAAACTAACTTTTAAAGGCCACTGTACATTGATTTACTAACTAATCTCGCTTCTCGTTGACGTCCCGTTGACGGAGGCGGACAAACGGTGTGAGGCCCATGACGCAGGTCCTCACCGGACACGGTTGTTTCGGGAGGTTCCTGTACAGGATAAGGCGGGAGGAAACGCCAGGGTATCACCACTGTGTAGATCGCCCGAGTGGAGCATTCGGTGGACGCGAGAGATCGCCGCCGTCGTTCGCCGCCACGAGGACGCGGCGGCGAATAGCGGCGGCGATCTCTCGCGTCCGGCCCTGGTCCAGGCCATGGTACGGAGCGAGAGTGCATGGGAGGCCGTCACCTCCTTCTGCGAAGCAGTAATGCTCGCAAAGGAGGATGCGGAGCGCGTAAGAGAGAGGCAATCTCTGCGCCCTCACGCCCCAAGTCGGAGCAGGAGACGCCCTGGACACAGCACTAGTACTCGTATTTCAAGTTGTCCGTACACTATGTGACTTACTAACGCGTTATTAATTAGTTTGTCATTGATTTGATTGCATCGTGGTATATGTTACTTTTGCGTGGTAGACGACAAAAAAATGCGACATCACTCAAAGGGCCACCCTTTAGACTGATGTCGCATTTCACAATAAAATTCCGTATTTTTCCGAAAGTAAACATTCCCTGAACACAGCTATACGTTACATAGTTTAAAACACACAAACATACGCGCCCTGAGTCTATAACACTCTATTCAATTAAATCAATACCGTATCATATCCGTAATAGTATCAAAACTGACAGTGTTTTGTTTGAATTCACAAACAATAAAGTAAGAGACGCATAACATTCCACATGGTGTATTTTCACAATCACCTATTTCTAAAACTGACCTCTGTCGAACCAACAGCGGGGTAATTGCTTAACACACTTACAGTAGGAATGGCATTTATTCTGACAGTTCAAAAACATCCATTGCGTTATTTAGATTGTTGAGCAGACAACTTTTTTTGACATATGAAGCAATGGATTAGCTCCTTCAAAATGATTCAGATTGTGATAGATAGTATGTTACATATTAGGGTGCCAGATGGCAGAAAGAAGATTCCATATATCCCCCATCGAGAAAACACAAATACCAATCCTTGAACCCTCCGAATTGTCTGACAGTCTTCTCCAATTTTACCCAAAAATCGTTCGCCATCGTCATACAAAACTATTTTACCGTCAATCCCGGTAACAATCAAATCATTAGTTATTTCGCTTTCCATCACAAGCGTCAATTTTCGCAATTTATACCTTGTTACAGTGACTTATGAGTCACTTGACGCACGCTGCTGAATTGCAAAGACTATATAGGATAGGACTATATTTGTTTGATATTACATGTGACTATTGAAGCATGTGTGCCGCGCAAAAGCAAAACTTGTACCTTTGCTCCGAGCTCAACTAATATGTGAACTGATTCGTTGAGTTCCATATTACTGCATGCTTGAAGAGACATGCTGATGAAATGAGTCCTGTATATGTATACAAGTTTCCTGTTACCCAGCGTAGTTGTGTTGTGTTGTGTAGGAAAGTTTGGCAGAATACGGGAACACGACTGTCGATTGTTTTAAAACAATTGCTGTTTTCGAGTTCTGTATATATAATAATCGGTTCGGTTCGGCTCGGCTTTGCGAGTTTGTTTGGAACAAAACAATTGTAACTTGAGTATTTTTTTTTTGTATTATGAAGTAGGTACCTACTTAATTAGTTTGTTTTTTGATCTAGTAGTCGCAAGCGCGACAGCTGCTGTTATGTTATGAATATCCCAATAATACCCCGGAGTGTGATTTTAGAGCAGTGGTGGCCTAGTGGTAATGCCCCAACTTACGAGTTGATGGTCGTGGATTCGAACCCGGGTAGGCACTTGACTTTGTGTCAATAATTTCATCACCACTACTCTTAAAACGGCAAAGGAAAACATCGTAAAGAAACTGTTTTAGAACCGAAAATTCGAAGACATGTGACATCTACCAACTCGCAATGGGCCCGCGTTGTAGATTGCAGCCCACTCTCTCACAGAGAGGAGACCTGTGCCCCAGCAGTGGCCTATGGGGATATTAAAGGCTGATTATGCAAAATATATCTGTCAAAATGTAGGTCTTTGTTTGTCTCTATTTCATGAGACTTCGCATTATGCCTTACCGGTACTAATTTTATCATAGCCGTGAGACACACACGACCTATTTTGCCTTCATCATTTAACTGCCATTGTATCTCGTTTTGCAGCTAAACAAATTGTATCTTTTTTCTTTTTTGTTAATTCTCATAATTTTAAGAACGTCCACAGTCTGATCTCAGTCTCAATCTGTCAAAAATATCTCTAAATAATTTCCTTACATTTTTGACATTGATTGCAGCAGAGATGAGATTGCAACCAGATTTTGAACGCTTTTAATTACGGAAATTGACCTGCTGTTTTCTGGTACCGAAAACTTGTTATGTATGCATGACAATCAGTTAGTTCGTTTGTTAATATTGACCTAACCTGACCAGCTTTTACTTTTTTAAAATAAAAAACAAACAAGAGGTTGTTTCGTTTTTACATTTCGTGTAGAGTGTACGTAGCGGAGGATAATGGAAGTGGGTTGTTAGGCTCTACTCTTTTATTTAGAACTTCTATTTTTATTTTCTGCTGTCTCCTCCAAACAGCAGAAAATAAAAATATATTTTTTATGTAGATTTTTCGAAAAAATTTACAGAGTCACACACTCACAAAGATTATTTACCATTTTCTCGCTACCACTAGGATGTGACTGTGTGCTAAATTATGCATAATTTTAGATCCAAGAAACACATTTAGATTTTACAAGAAAGCGATAGTAATAATGTGCTGTATACCGTTTTTTTTTTAACCTTCGAAAGGCATCCGACCTCCAGGGGAGTTCGGGGAGTGTGGGATTTTTACTTCACTAAAACACTCTGGTGATCAACATCAGCACATAGGGGTGGTCCCGGTTCCTTTTAAAAGGTGCTGTCTATACCTGAGCTCAAAATATATGTAAAATACACAAAAAAAATTGTGATGCAATATATTGTATGATTTTGTCAATGATGAATTAAATGCATTAGAATAAGCTTTTATAATTTCTAACGTGACGATATTATCGCGGACGTTCACGTACACGTCCATATCATGTATGGAATCACGTGCGTTATCGTGGACGACAACGAAAAGCGTCTTCATTATTTATCTCCATTCATTTTGCTTCCCTGTGTTATCGTGATGTCGTGGACGACGCACATTACCCCGTAACCCACGTTCACTCGGACGTAAAAATATCGCCGTAGGATTTTATCGCACACTGGATTTTCAACTCTCGGTGTTCAGCCGAGCATTGAGAATCCAACAGAGCGCTTCCCTGCGCGTCAAAAAAACACACTGTTCGGTTTTCAACTCTCGGCGCTAAGCAGAGCGTTGAAAATCAAGTGCGCGAAAAAAAATCGCCACGGGAAAGACGCGCCCGTACGACCCTGGGGCTTAAGCACAAGTAGGTAACCTTTCAAAGTTCACAAGTTAGTTGCACTCAAGCAAAAATGAATCATTAAGGTGCCTTTTTGCTAAGCTGCTGCAGATCATTATTTTCCCTTTCAAGTATTACCAGAGAGAAAAACCGTATTATTGGACGTCGCGATCCCCTGAACAAGTAATTGGTTCATTAAAATATTGATATAAATCCCCCCTGGGATTTGTTATATTTTTCATGCAATTAAATGTATGTATTAAACCGCTTGATTTATTGCTGAAAGCTTGTATTGTTTATGGTTTGGCTGGATTGGAGTGTTGGTGTATTGATATATTATAAAAAAAATATTTTGGATTGATCTGTGTAAAATGTGTTTTCACAATCATCGTCTGCCAAGACTTATCCCACTATATCGGGGTCGGCTTTCAGTCTAACCGGATGCAGCTTAATACCAGTATTTTACTGGTGTAAAATGTATTTTATTTGGTAAAAAATAAGCCTGGGGGTCTACTCCGAAGTGCAAAGTGCGAATGTTCGGATCGGATCAACACATGGCCGAACCGAATATTATTGAAAAATGCGAAAAAAGTTTGGATCGGCTCAGTTGGGTCGGGACCATAGTCAATATTCGAAAGAGTGTAGGAGTGTAGGATCGGGACCGACTGAACCAAATAGTAACTTCGTAGCAGGAAACGGCCGAACATTCGGCCGATACTACTATGGAGAAGACCCCCTGGGGTTCATTTGGCTCCGTGAATTTATTGAGTGACTTAAAAAAAAAAATATATTTTTTAATACTTTGCTCTTGACAGATAAGAGCGAAAACTCACGACAAATTGTGTTCATTCGCTGGAATTATTCAAAATATATTTTCTTTGTTTTTTTTTTTTGTTTTTTTTCTGTAAGTATTCAACTGCATCGTTGGTCCAGTGCTCGCAAGCGCTACTGCTTAGCCTGGGTTATTGAACCCAGGTCATGCTAAGCAGCAATAACACTTTGCCCGACCTGGGAATTGTCCCAGGTCGGGCAAAGTGTTATTGGGTTCATCTATCTAGAATGACTCCGTACCAGCTCGGAGTCCGGGTTTGAAACCGGTTGATAGCAATCGGCTCGCCCCTAATAACTGGGACTAAATCAAAACCAAAAGTCATTTATTCAAATTAGGCTGAGAATCAGCACTTTTTGAACGTCAAAAATTACAAAAGACAGTCCCCCAAAAACGCCCGCCCTTCACCACTTCCTAGTACTATCGCTGCGCTGGGAAGCAGGTGTGGCGCAACAAACTCCCCAGCAGCACAGCTGTCTGTTCGGTTAGAAAATACTTGATTGTATACAATACTTGGTACCTATATTCGGTAATTAACATTACAAGACCAGAATATAAAATTAAATTATTTGCCATATGTCAGCTAGCCACGCCAATATACCAACAAATATAATAAAAACTATACGTACTCAAGCTAAAAAATAATTATTTAAAATAAAAAATCTTACTACCCAAATAACTTAGACATAACTGGCGAAATGTGGGTGTACTATAGGTAGGTACACCTCTGCCTAACCTAGCGGGGAAACAAGGCGTGATGTTATATGTAAGTACTAAACAAAGAGGCACCATTCCGGTATTCTTAAGAACGTTCCCATTCTAATCTCAGTCTGAATCTGTCAAAAATATAATCAATTTTTGACAAGCTTTAGACATTGACTGTCGCTAAGATGAGATTGCGACTTGAATTTTAACTTTTCTAGTTACGGGAATTGGCCTTCTGATATTCCATGTCTTCAAAGTGATGTTTCTGTTCACACAATGTGATACAAACATGTTCAATGTTTACAAAACGTGATCACAGCATGCAGTGTAAATAGTTTGAAACAATAACGGAACACGTAATAAGGAAATTCACACGTTTGTAACAGCTGTATTAACTTAACATGTTTTTATTTACTTTTCAACTTTGAGCTACGATCGGTAGGGTTACAACTCAAACTCGTTTTGTACTTACTCATAATAAGAGAAAGGTCAGTTTTCTTATTAATTTTTGACTAATCACTAGAAATTTTTGCATAGCTAACGCCGACCAAAATAAGAAAAGCCAGCTAGCTGCAGCAAGCTTTTATAAATGTATAAAATTTGTTCAAAGCTACAAACAGACGGAAACATAATTATCTTCAGGAAATCCCGTTCGTAACGAAATGTAGATTGTATAATGTATTCTTATTTACATTTCATGTATTTTCCTTGAACCTGTAATTTTTGTACCTCTCTTACATTTCCTGTTTATTTACCTTATCGTGTATTCCAAAAAATAATTGTATAGCTCCATAGCTACACAATTATTTTTTTTATCGTTTATTTATATATACTTTATTGTACACCACAAAAATACATAGCATAAAAATACATGAGATACTACAAAATATACAATGGCTCGTTTGTAACCACTAGACCAGTCTATTTGTTACAAACGCTACTGCTGAGCATGAGGTCCTGGGTTCGATTCTCAGGTCGAACAAAATGTTATTGGGTTTTTCCTTCAGGAATTTCTCAGCATCAGCCCGGAGTTGGATCTGTGCCAGGTTGATGGCAAAAGTTCCCCCCTTCATTACATGGGACTTAAACATAACTGGCGAAATGTGGGTGTACTACAGGTACACTTCTGCCTTAATCTTCGAGGAATATAGGCGAGATGTTATGTACGTCATGTATCTACAATATTATACGTTATGAAAGTGGAGAGGCTATTGAAGGAGGAAACCTTTTATTGCTTCCAGAGATTATTTTGCGGAAATCTGTTGTCAAAATAATGGGTCGGGTGAATGGAATGAACTATCGGAATCTGTGCGCTCTTGTCGGAGGGAAAATGGATAATATTGTGATATTATTTTTGGTTAGGAAGCAATATAAAAGTATGTATTCGTCAGTACTGAAATTACTAATGGGAAAACCAGTTTTTTTAATCTTTATAAATATAATATAGTAACGAAGATTTTTCGTACGTTTGTCTGGATGAAGACGGCGGGACGGATTTAGATAAAATTTGGCACACAGATAGTTTATTACCTGAATTAACACATAGGGTATTTTTAATCCCGGTATTTATTTATTTATATATACTTTATTGTACACCACAAAAATACATAGCATAAAAAACACATGAGATACTACAAAATATACAATGGGCGGCCTTATCGCATTACTGCGATCTCTTCCAGGCAACCTCCAACCCGGTAGTACTTTCCCGTGGTATATTTCCCAACATCCACGCGGGCGAAACCTCGGTAAAAGCTAGCTATTAAATAAACAGCTACTTCATTTATATGAAACTAGATTAATATGAATAATGGATGAATGTTGGCAAAAATTAACTTTTATATGCGACAGGCTGTTGGTAACTTGATGATTCTGAACATTTTCAGAACCTAATCTAGGATCAAGGCTGACAACTTTTTTTTTTTTTTGTGGATGGGAAAAAAAAAAAAAAAAAAAAAAAAAAAAAAAAAAAGGCTGACAACTTCAACGTAAAATTAATCAGATCCGGGATCTAAGGTTAGTCATTAATCTTGATAAAAGTTAACAACCTTTATTCCAATCTCCACCTAATCTAGTTTCCAAGCGAGATTCGTGACTTAGCATCATTCAAGAATAAGGGAACATTAATCTTGTAACATCGTGCGGAAACCGGCATGTCCTAGAAACAAAAATTCGAAGATATGTGACATCTACCAACCCGTATTAGATTACAGCCCCCTCCCTCTCGATGACAAAAGCCCTGAGTCCCAGCAGTGGTAACATTATAGGCTGATTATGCAATCTGAAGGTCAATTCTCGTAATTTAAAACGTTCAAAATCTAGTCGCAGTCTCATCTCGGCGACAAACAAATGTCAAAAACTTGTCAAAATGTAGGGACATTAGAAATATTTTTTGACACATTGAGACTGAGATCAGACTGTGCGGTCTTAAAATTACGAGAATTGACCCTCTGATAACTGTGCGTACCGCTAAGGAGGTACCATCTTTCCGACACCTGTACCTAGTGTTACTGATGAGAATGACGTCCTGGATTCGATTCCCGGGTCGGGCAAAGTGTTATTGATTTCAGCAACCCAGAGTCTGAATTTTTCAAATAGGCTCGTCTCTTATTACATGGGACTTAAATATAACTGGCGAAATATGGGTGTACTAGAGGCACATCTCTGCCGAACCCTTCAGGGAATAAAGGCGCGATGTTATGTTGTCTTAAAGTTTCGAGTAGTAATTTATCAGAGGTGAAATTCTCGTAATTTTAAGAACGTTCACAGTCTGATCTCAGTCTCAATCTGTCAAAAATACCTCTAATTTACCTACATTTTGACAAGTTATTGACATATGTTTGTCGCCGAGATGAGACTGCGGCTAGATTTTGAACGTTTTAAATTACGAGAATTGGCCTTCTGATCTCAAACTCTTAAGCGTCAAAGTCTGAAGCATTACGTACAGTCACGAGCAAAAGTATGTACACACTCGGCTTTAGTCAAAAGCGATTTACTCCTGTATTTTTTAATTATATTTGATGTTGTTACGAACATAGCTTTTTCGAACCCATAGGCTTATGTGATGTGTCGTATTTCAACGTTGCATTCGTTATTTCACGAAAAATTAGAATTTAAAGTTGCCAAGTGTTGACATATTGGTGCTCGTGACTGTACCGGGTAAACGTAAATACGTAGACCCTGATTTCATTGAGTCCGTATTTCCAGATTGACTGTATAATTATGTAAGTAATATATCTTTTTCCCTCATAATTATTAAAATATGTCGGAGGGGTGGTCGTTTAATAAGTTTTACGAGTGTCGGATATGAGATACGATGTGCTCGAACGTCCTAGAAGACACAGTGCTGAATTCAGGCCTAAGTACTGGCAGCAAAAAAACACAGATTTTTTTAGTTTTTCATGATTATTATATACTTATGCGGACCCTAACTTTTGTTTCTAATTTTATT
The DNA here is from genome assembly GCA_949629185.1 of Apamea crenata. Taxonomy (NCBI): domain Eukaryota; kingdom Metazoa; phylum Arthropoda; class Insecta; order Lepidoptera; family Noctuidae; genus Apamea; species Apamea crenata. Next base: position 1,979,834 of record OX451353.1, on the reverse strand, counting down.
TTACATTTTAAGTAAAACAATGTAGTACTAGCGTTCAGCTAACTATATAATAAACTTTTCGTTTCACTTGTTATTTCTCAGTAACAAATTAAGCTTAAAGAAAAACGGCAAAATATTACGTAATAATATTATATTTTTTATGGTTTTTGTTTCTTTTTAGTAATATCGCGGTTTCATGCTGAGATAGGATATAAATAGCCTTCTTGGTCCAGCAGCGGTTTTTTTTGTGGTTTCCACTATTTTGTTAGTTATAATCTTACGCAAACTTAAAAGTTTGAATGTTCTTTTTGGTTGTTTAAGTACCTACATGATGTTGTTACATTGATTTTTAGGGTTCCGTAGCCAAATGGCAAAAAACGGAACCCTTATGGATTCGTCATGTCTGTCTGTCTGTCTATCCGTCCGTATGTCACAGCCACTTTTTTCCGAAACTAAGAACTATACTGTTGAAACTTGGTAAGTAGATGTATTCTGTAAACCGCATTAAGATTTTCACACAAAAATAAAAACAATAAATTTTGGGGGTTCTCCATACTTAGAACTGAAACTCAAAAAAATTTTTTCGTCAAACCCATACGTGTGGGGTATCTATGGATAGGTCTTCAAAAATCGTACTGAGTTTTCTAATATAATTTTTTTCTAAACTAAATAGAGACACTTCCAAAGTGGTAAAATGTTCATTACCATGTAAACTTTCACCGAAAATTGGTTTGAACGAGATCTAGTAAGTATTTTTTTTGAATACGTCATAAATCCTAAATTGTAATTGTACGGAACCCTCGGTGCGCGAGTTCGACTCGCACTTGGCCGGTTTTTTTTTGTATTTCCGGTACGAATCCCAAATATTATTTTTCTTTCTAAAAACTACAAAAAAACATCATAAAGAAATCTAGACACAATAAAAAAAACCTAAAGCCATACCTAATTCATTCAAATATCACTACTACTCTGTCCAACGCATTAATATTAATACAATAATAACAACCAATGCACGTGAGCCTGTGTCAATTACCTAATAGAATAATTGATTGTCGACATATCCGCCCATGTTTGGCGGGTAATTTATGCCAGTTATGCTAAAATTTACCGGATTAATATTTACCTGTGACGTGTGACATGAGTTTATAATGTACATCCTTCGTGGAAATCTATTGAGGTTTTGATCCGTTAGGATAGGTAGGGGTACCTACTAATTGTTTTAATTGATTAAGGGCTAATTTTTCAATCATCTGATAACTTTATTCGAGGAATAGTTTTTAAATTTTGACAGTTATTTCATACAAAAACTGTCAAACGTAAATTTTATTCCTCGAATAAAAGCTATCTGCCCTCTATATCTTAAAAATCAGCCCTTAATGTGATGGTTTTCATGTTTGCGGGCCAGCATGGCCAGAGGTCACAAGAAATGGAAAGGTTTGGAAATAAAAATCCATTTTTTCCTTATTTTGCTCAGAAATGGAATACAATGTAGGAAACAAAAAAAAATGTGGCTTTAAATCTGACCGTGGTTGGTTAGCGTTAAGAGGTTAAGAGTCTGCTAATTTGATTTTGTGTGTGTTCAAATTGGAGGTATGTTTCAGCGACCTGGTATTGAAATTATTATTATCATACTGAGATCATAATTAAATCATAATCAGCATATAATGCTCCCACTGCTGGGACACAGATCTCTTCTCTCTGTAAGAGGGAGTGGGCCATAATTCACCACGTAGACCCAGTGCGGGTTGGGAGATGTCACATTTATTCGATTTTTTTGGTTCTAACATGCCGGTTTCCACACGATATTTTCCTTCACCGTTTTGAGAGCAACAATAACTTAAATTAAAGTGATTACCTATAGCTTATAGCTGTTATAATTCATAACACCTCGTAAACACACTCTATAACACCAAGATAAAGTCATTTGTGGTCATAAATTGGGCTCCGAAAAATGTTATTTAATTTAGCTGAAATATCTAGTTAGTTTAGTCTGGAGGGTCTAAATTAGATGTCAAGTAATATAATTACAGGCGAGACAAAATATACTAGACTGAAAACAGTTTGTGAATAAACACACCGTCTGCGGTGTATTTTGTGGAGTAATTTATGTTAAATTAAAATGGGAAATACCTATTTACCTGTCCCTCTGAAAATATATTGTTCTTCTAATAATGTACACTTTTTTTTTAAATTAAGGAACCTCTAAAATCTTTTTGGGTTTCTAATGATGCACACTTTTTTAAAAATGGACCTTCTTGTTAGATTTTTGATCTCACAGTTGACCGTTGGTCGTAGTAACTAAGTTAGGATACCCCGATATGGATCGGGGTATCCTAACTTAGTTACTAACCATTGGTGGTGGTTGGTCTAACCTAACCTAACCAATGGTGGTTAGGTTAGGTTAGAATTGTGACCAACCACGCGTGACCTGAATTAGTCGCAGTAACTAAGTTAGGGCACTCCGATCAAATGGGTTTGGTTAGAACTGCGGAAAACCGCGCGTGAGCCGAGCGAGCGAAGCGAGCAGTGCCGCGGCAGCCGCCCGCGTGCGCTACATTCAAGTTGTTCGCAGTTTCTCTCTTATTTGGTATTTTTAGGACCCCAAAATAGGAATGATTAAACTAAAGTGTTCAATATTATTTTTAGGAAAGCAAAATGGTAATTATTTAAGGCTCGATTAGATACAAGCCAATTAAAATGTATATTGGTTTATTTGAAATAAATTAAACGCTTTAATTTGATTTTATCTTAAGTGTTTACCTCCCCCGAAACACGTGTAAACGTGAGTTGATTGTTTAGAAAGGTTTATATTAATAAACCTTGAATGTTATTTGAGATAGCCAAGGTTTATGTAGGATAGTGACAGGCAGGCAGTTGTTTTTCCAGATTTTGCGTAGGATTTTAGCAAACAGTGATTAATTAACTATGGTTAGAATAGGTAAATAGGCTGGTGGGTGTGACTACCGAGATGACAATTAAAAGTGGAGTATGGAAGAAAAAGACATGTTGCGCCGACCCCAAATAAATTGGGATAAGGGCAGGAGATTGAAGATGATGGTTGAAATAGGTAAAGAATATTTATGTACATTTTTTCAAGAAATTAAGAATCCGTCATTTCGTTCGTACGTTCAAATCCTAACGTATTTCTGCTCACGTCTTTCTATCCACAAAAAGGGGAAAAGAACACATACATTGCGCAGTCGATTAAGATGCTGACGCTACACAACAAAAGAAACGTCAGTAACATAAAAATTCACTCATAAAACATCTTTTTTACGACATTTAACCATATGATAATACATTTAATACTGTCTTTGTTTATGTCTGGACTACGTGAGCTGTGTCAAAAGATTTTTTTTTACTTTCTTCACGTGTTTATTGCAAAATCTGCCGTATTGATTTTTAGACAGAAAATAGCGATTGTCACTCCTCGCTATTTTCTGTCTTAAAATGAACTCAAATTAGAATAAAACTTCTTTTTCTGGCTAATTATATCACAGATTGATCAGTGTTTTGTACATTTATTGCGTTTCCTTTACATATTAAAAATTAAATTTGTATGACCACGTTGTTCTTCTTCACAACGGATTTTGCGGGTTTTTTTTTATTTTGGGGCAAGAAGAGATTGGGAATATTGTAGTCTCCGAACACCAAGGACTTCAGTACAACGCTGAAGTTTGCATATATTTAGTCTCAATTATGTCATGGTGGGCGGCTTGAAATGACTGGGTCCTTGGTGGGCGGAATGTTAATGTCGTAATATTTAATAGATTAAACCTTAAACCAATTTTGTAGGAAAGTTTACCTCATGTCTCGATAGATGGCGTTGGTCGATTTAAATTCGCGCTATGGTTTCGTTACCATGGAAGGTAGAAGAGGCTTTGAAAATCTATATACATATATAAAAATGAATCCCTAAATTTCCCTTGGTCACGTCATAACTTGAGAACGACTTTACCGATTTCATCCATCTTTTTTTTAAGTTTTCTTATACTTTGTAGTAGGTTCTTACGGAAAAAAAAATTAAGGAAGTTGATTCACGCGGACGAAGTGAAAAGGCAAAAGCTAGTATAAAATAAACGGCTTCGTTCCGAGTTCATGGTGTGATATTATTGCTATAAAATACTCCCGACTCGTCGATAAAAAAGGGCGGAAAAGATCTTTGATGATCATAAGTTTCATCTTTCCGACTGATCGACCTTGACAATTTAAAAGTTTAAGTAATTGGTTTATTAATTTATTTGAAATAAATGCTTTGAGTTTGATGCCGGATTTAGCATCACTTATAGAATGTATTAAGGAAGATTTATGTGTAATACATAATTACTTAGCTGAGATATAATAGAGCAGTGGTGGCCCAGTGGTAACAGTTACGACTTACTAGTTGTAGGTCGTAAGTTCGAACCCAGACAGGCATTTTACTTTGTGTAAATTATTTCATCACCACTGCTCTCTACGGTGAAGGAAAACATCGTGAGGAAACCGATATGTCCTAGAACCAAAAAATTCGAAGACATGTGACATCTACCAACCCGCATCGGGCCCGCGTGGTGGATTAAGGCCTACTCCCTCTCACAGAGAGGAGGCTTGTGTCCCAGCAGTGGGAACGTTATAAGCTGATTATGTTTATCTTTCCTCAAGTCGTAAAAACCGAGCGAAAATAGGGCTGGTTTTAAGAATAGCGTCTTATTATAAAATAACAGATCTCAAATTATTTTCCCAGACCTTTTGCCTGTTGCTATAAATACCTACTCTCGTTTCCTATTAATTAATTGTCAGCCATTTGCCTCGAGCACACAAATCGTCAAGGCAATTGAACATCCAACTTTTTAATCGTGAAGTCTAGACGAGCTGCTATTTTAGGAAACGTCTTGCTTCCGACGATCTTCAAATTGGAGGCAATCTTGCAACCGTTTAAGGTCGGAGTGAAATTGAATTAAGAATACATTCTGCCGATATCTTAATCACTTTCACTGTATCTGGCGATAAAGAAAAGAGAGTTCATATAATTTTCCACATAGGCAAAAGAAAATTGACTTTAGGTAGATCTATGAATTCACAGGCTGTCGAAAATACGTATGTAAAATTCCGCGTGCTTGTGTTTCCTATGAAAATTACGCCACGTAATTTCAGCCTGATATATGATAGGTAATTGGAAAATACTTGTGCGGTCGGGGGCCCCGTCAGGTACGAAGTTATACTTGCGGCCAACTAGTACAAGGTTTTAGAAGCTCTCATGAGGTGGTCACCATCTTGGGTTTTCATTTTAACTTCACTATCGGCTGTACCCTCGAACACAATGAAAACTATCTCTCTCGAGAGTCGAAAGTCACACGGAGTGCTTTGTCGTTACGTGACGTTTTCTACCAGTTTACTCCTGCCATGAGCCACGTTAAAGAACTTCGTTCCAAAAGTATTGCTTGCGTAAGTAACTAAACTACTAATACCTACCAACTACTACTACAACTACTAATTATTTGTGCATGTTTATACTTTCTTATCGATTCCATACAAAACGTACCCATGAGGGATTATTTTCCTGTACTTTAAAGTATATTCCACCACATTAGCAGTATAAATCCTTTCCCTTAATCGCGTTTTACTAAACCTTTCCACATGACCGTGCATACCTTTGTCAACCCTCGTCACTATCTTCCTCTTGACCACAAAAATAGCGAATCGCTGTTTCTCACACCGACGGTCTAAATTAGATATGCACAGTTTTTTGTTAGTGAGATTACGGGAATAGAAGATTGATTACAATGTAAATAGGTAATGAATAGAGTGCATCTACCTCTTGTATCTATACATTTTATTAATCAATGTGGCTTTTAGTGTCTGTAAGTCCGCGTTGTACTTCTTAACTCATAGTTCGATGCGAAACGATCGGAGAGATTAGGGAAGAGAGAGTGCACATGTGTCTGCGCACACACTTGTGCATGTATCTCCCGCGCCGAAGACGAGTCTCTGTTGAGATTGGCCGCCATGGCTGAATTACGGTCTAGAGGACTACACGTTTAAACTATGCGACGGATTTTGATGCGATTTTCAGCATCATTTAGATATTTTTTTCCTATAGGTTTATTGTGTATAATAAATTATATTGAACTTACACACAATAAAGAAAAGCCTTTAAAGCACTCGTATACAGCACTGACTAACGGTGTTAAAACTAGGAATTCGTCAAGAAACCTGCAGTAGGTATAGTTGCGTTCCACACTTAGGATGGCAATTGCTTTTATTTTATAGAGGTGTGAGGAACAACAATACACAAGAATCGCAACAATTCGCTACAATTTCAACAATATTCATTGCATTAACGTTGTCGAGCAGACGTTTTTTCCAAACTTATAAAGCAATTGATTGTTATTAATTTCCTTCAAAATACTTTGAATTGTGAAAGTATAATACGCATTACGGGTCATCTGCCTAGCTTTTTCCCAACTATGTTGGGGTCAGCTTCCAGTCTAACCGGATGCAGCTGAATACCAGTATTCAGTACGCAATAAGTGTGTTGTAAAACACAAAACAACACGTCAGATACAGAAATGCTCTTTGAAATACTCAATATAAAAACACAATTTACAGGCGAGTAAACAATTTATTTTAATGAAGCTAGTTACTTGATAATTTCCAATCAATGATTCAATTTATTGCTCATGCATAATAATTATACAAGCAACCAGATATCGCTTAACAATAAACAATGTAAATCATCATTGTCCCATAATATTAGTGATTATTGCCCGTTGATTATAATAACCGATAGTCATTATGGAAAGTAAATTGATATTCAGATAATTGAAGGCTATGTTGAAATACGACCGTTTAATCATGAAAATTAGTAAACGCTTGCGTTTTAACCCGTTTTCAATCGTATAATGTGCTATCGAAGACTATACGGGTTAAATGAATAACATTTGGCATAGTTGGTAGAAAACAAAGCCGATGGTACCTAATTAAAAACGTAAATGGGTGGTTTATGTTATTTACCGATCATTGTGCGTTTGAATGTAGGAGGGGCTCTTGGCTGAGTTATGACAGCCGCACGATCGAAGGTTAAGCTACGCTTGCCGCGGTTGGTTCGTGGATGGGTGACCATCCATTAATTGTCGATGCCACTCTGTGCCCCGGAACGACGTCAAGCTGTTGGTCCCGGCTGTCATTCGTAGATCTTTGATAGTCGTTACAGGTAATTAGAAGCTGAAAAGTCGGACAACCAGTCTTACTAAGTGGTAATGTGTTACCCAATTACTGGGTTGTGGAGGTCAGATAGGCAGTTGCAGTCATGTAAAATACTGGTTTGGTTCTATTGATACAGGTTCCGGTAAAAAGCTGCATGCGGTTGGACTGAAAGCTGACCTCAATATAGTTGGGAAAAGGCTAGGTACCTTTTAGATTGATTGATTTATGTTTTGAATTTAGAGGTTTATATCTTCACCAATATATATCAAGCATGATGCTGATATATTGGTAGCTCTTTTACGTTTAAGCACTAAAAACTTCCAACACCTACATTCCTAAGACCTTCAATGGAAAGTAAGTTTATTTTTGTTATCAATCATTTACTTATACCTTGAGAAACATTTTACTTACAGTAGTTTAATAACACAATTCAGTTAAGAGTATATTTTGAAGCACGTGTCCACAATATAAGAAGCTATCAAATATATCTATAAAAAAAAATGAACATATATTTTTTTATCAAAGAAACTAATAACAAAATACTTTTCCGGAACATATCAGAAGTGTCCAAACCAAGCGAAGGATATATTGACAGTTCGTAATAAAACGGGCTGCATCAAAGGAACTTTCGTTGAAATCCGTAACACACCTATATCAAAGAAAACATGGCTATAAAAAGCAAGCGGATGAAATAATGGCGGATGGTTTACAAGAAAACGATAACTACCCCAGAAAAGCTATGTGGGACGGCTTCGCGAGCTTCCTCTAATAAATGAAAAAAATATCACGAAAATCTGCCCAGTAAACAAGGAGAATTTGATTTAAAAAAAAATTGTATATAACACACAAAATCAATTCAGGTCTCGCATGATTATGATTAAATGTAATGTTGTTATGTAATTTTAACAGGTAATGGAATTAAAAGGCTCTTTTATTTCTATTTATTTATTTATTAATCAAGGAGAAATCGGTATACGCTCGACGACATTATAGCTATACACCGTGTTCTGGACTATATACATAAACTTCGACCAGATGTTCAGACCATGGAAATAAGTTTTTTTCATTATGAAGACATTAATTAATTCTTATTTTTTATTAATTTTCATACAAACTAAATACCTTGACGTAAATCACCCGATATGCATGCCTCTTTATCCGAATTGGCAACATCGTATCTTCATTCATAAGATTGAAAGGCGGGTTGAAACTTGTCAAAACTAAATTAAATTTCAAATTAAGGCCCTTTCTTACTGCATCGCTCAATTAAATTTCATTAAATGAAATTACAAAAATCTTTCTAACGAAACCTTTTTAAGTACTATTTCCTTTGTTAGATTTGATTTGTAAAAGCTATAGAAGCATTTGCCAACGTTTGTGGATAACATGAAGAACACGGTGTATAGGTACATGTATTTTTAAGCTGGCTTCTATTCGCTGATTATAATTATTTAGATCTTACAATTAATTATTTTTCTTGTTTCTTTCTCTCAATAAAATTACTCAACTTTGGGATAGTTGAGTAAATTACCCTCTTTAATAAAAGAATTTATTAGTCCGATTTTCTGATTACTTGGGGAAGAATAAGTTTCTTTTTGTTTGGGTATGTAAGGAAAGTATTGGGTAAAGCAGTTTGTTATTTATTATTCCACGTAAAATATTGGGGTTGGCGAGAGATGATTAAGGAAATAATTTGGAAGAGTTGGTTCATTATTTGTGGTAGCCATTAGCTTGAGGAAGTGATTAAGTATCGGGTTTCTTGCCATTTATTTTTCTTTTTAGTTTATTATGAAATCGTGCAACAGAAATTACTAAGGCGCCTGCTACAATTATAAAAATTCTAGATTATTTTTAGAAATTTTGAGTAGTTCTCATTGTTCGGTGGCCTTCATAGCGTCCGTAATTTACTGGTAAATGACGTCACTGAAACATTGTTTATGAAAGTAAGTTGGTGTGTTTTCCTAGAGAGCATTTTTGATACCGTAAAGTCAATTAGTCAATTTATTATAAATAAGTTAAAACTAGATGAGGTCGGTGTTTCCTATCTGACTGGTCTGAGAAGAAAGGCCGAAACCAATTCAGAGGTCACAGTCTCTTTTAAAGTCCAGACATAATCTTGGTCAGATCATATTATGAACTATTTGCGATCACCGCTTTTCTAGGAAATCGTAGTTTTAGCTACTGGTTTTTGATAAACCAATCTCCGCGAAATCAACGCTTAGGATTAAATCAGTATTAAACATTAACGGACCGAGTATTATCACAATAGTGCCTAAAACTTTTCAGATTAGTGCAAGCAGACAGAAAAACAGACAATGCCATTACCATAATATACAAACGGTTTCTCATCTTAAATGTGACTTGAAAAGTTCTCAACAACCTTGTTTTTTGCTCGAACTTTGTTCACCCTGTACCGTTTTATAAAAAGAAACGAAGAAATTCTTTTTTTCGTATCTTACTTCAAAAGGGCGTGGTTTGTTAGCGTTCATAGCATTGTGATTTAAATTTTATTTTTTAAAGTTTATTTTATACGGGGAATTGTGTTATGGAAGATTTTACTGTGATGTTTCTGTGTCTCCACATAAACTGGTGTTGTGGAAAGTCACTATTGGATCCATGGAGCGAATTGGCTGCTAACCCAACCAAGATTATGTCTGGACTTTAAAAGAGACTGTGACTTAAGTTTATTTCGATTTTTTTAGTAGACAGATAAGAAACACCGACCTCATCTAGTTTTAAAAATATGATTGACGTGTAAAAGTACTTGTACAACCCTGCTTGAAAAAACACATCATTTCCCGTACATTCAAATCACAACGGACATTCTTAAATTTGACAGTTATATCAATGGCATAACATGGCAAGTACGTAGGTGTCAATTTGCTTTGATAATAATTGCTTTATTATTATTTTAATTCTCAGTTCGATTGTTGTTTTCTTTAAATTTGATTCTCAGATTGTACTTAGTTTTTTTTTTGTAATTTGCAGCAAAATTTTACAGTACAGGGCAGTCGTGTAATAAAATTAATGTTTAATGTTAAACCCTCTATATTGGTTCCCAAGATACAAGCTTGCCTAGTTTGGGGCCAATGTAAAACCTCTGTAATCTTTTGAGCAATAAAGTTTTCAATATTTATTTATAAATTTCCCTGACTGTATATTTATCTAGTATTAATAGGTATCTAGTAAGTATCTAAGTACTTACTTTTATTCGTCGTAACATGATAGTTTCAGTTGTACACATAGTTCTACGGCTACCTTAGCCGGCACACGTATAAAACTCATAAATTCAGGACTGAAATGAATCCATTGTTCTTCTCTGTCATATTTCATTGATGCAGTTCCGTAGTATATCTATATCAAACAGACAGGCTCACTTCAAAAATATCAGTTACAGTTACGTAGGTCAATCTGCCAAGTCTTTTCCCAACTATGTTGGGTTGAGCTTCCAGTCTAACCGGATGCAGCTTAATATCAGTATTTTGCATGGAGTGACTGCCTATCTGACTCAGTTACCGAGTAGTGCCATACCCCTTAGTAAGACTGGTTGTCTGACTTTCGGGCTTCTGACGACCCGTAACGACTGTCTAAGATCCACGAATGACAGCCTTTCCGAGGCACGGAGGGTTTTGTTACGTAAAGATGGTCACCCATCAAAATTAAAATCAAAAGTCATTTATTCAAATTAGGCTGAGAATCAGCACTTTTTGAACGTCAAAATTACAAAAGACAGTCCCCCAAAAACGCCCGCCCTTCACGGATCAACCGCGGCAAGCTGATCGATCGACCCGTGCGGCTATTATTACCTAGCCACAAAGTTACAGTTACGTAGGTATTAGTCAATATCCTTGAAATGTGAATCGGAAACCTATCAATCGACAGACAACCCTTTTCCTTTACAATCCATTAATTTCAGATAGGTACTCCTGCAAAAACCACTGGCCATCGATTTACCATTCAAACAGAAACACAAGGAAAAGGGTCATGACAATTAAAGGATTGCACCCTGTATAAACAAAACACATCTCACAATTAGTCTAAGAGCCTGGCCCAAGATTCGCCACGACATGACAGCCTAAAGTCCCAGACTACTAGACTATAAATCTTTAGACATTCCCCAGTGGGACATTAGAGCCTTAGTGAGCCGTTTGATTTGTTGTGTTGTCGTGAGAGTCCTTGATAATGATGTCCGTTTGTGGTCCAGATGTCCCAAGGAGGATAGGATTGAAATGTTTCGAGATGTCTTAGTGGTCTGTGACTGAGGTATCTTCCAACGAGTTAAAGTGATGGCTAAGCACTTGAAGTGAGAGGCCAGAGGCAGACTACCTTTGGTTTCAACAGTTAAAACATTGGATCTCTGGTGTGTATGCAATATATCTAAGTACATGGGCACTAACAATCAGACAACAGACAAAATATCATACTGCAAACAGTACTCTGACAGAAGCGATCACCTGGGCAACAAGCGATTAACTTGACAATTCAAAAGTGCCTTTGAATGGTTTAATTGAAATAAATGCTTTGAGTTTGAGCTTGTCACTCATTTTAAAGTTAAACAGCTGGTCTATTCTGTAAGAATCTCACCGTGAAATAGTAGGTGAAGTGAGCTGTCATTGCACCTGGCGCCTGAAGCCTGCAGTGCGATTCTGTAACCATCTCACCATGCAAACTTAGATGAAGTGAGCGTGGAGTGAGCTGTCATTCAAACTAATGCTAGGAATTGACACTATTGACAGCTCACTCTAAGCTCACTTCACATAACTTTTCATGGTGAGATTTTTACAGAATCGATCGGCTGATTGACACTATTGACAGCTCACTTCATCTAAGTTTTCACGGTGAGATTTTCATAGAATGGATCGGAAGCCGATCTATTCTTTGAAAATATCAGGCTTATCATCATGTTTCTAGCAATTTGACAGTTTAACGGATAGCAGTTAAATATTTTGAAGTGACTGCCTTTGAAGATGAACATACATATAGTTTGCAATATCGTGTAATTTCAGTCAGTCACTCCTGTACGCGTGTCATGTCCGTGACAATATTGTTTTATTCTGTTCGTGCAAAATTATGTGTTATTAATTTATCTTAACGATATCCGTACTTATTTATCACAAACGTTAATTAATGATGGAAATTCATACGTAGTACACTTGTATATTCAGTGGAATTGCCAGATGTAGGTTTTCTATAACAACTGAATTCCACTCGTATGGGTTCTTCCAAATATAGGTACAATGTATAATAACTGCACCTTGATTTTAACGCTACATAATGATACGTTTGCAATCTACGTGTTTTCTAACAATCACAATAGGCTAGTTTCCTAAAAAATCTAGTCCATCAGTTAGATTATCAAAAAATATTGGACCCGTATTTTTTCTTTTGACAATTATATAAAAAAATGATGAAGATATTGCCCGTTAAAGTTCCGTGTAACGTCACGCCTTGCTACACTTTTTAGCATGGCGTGACATCACGACCCCCCACTCCCAAATTTTGACGCGCTTTATGTTTGTCAGTTTTTGTTTGATTGACAAAAGAAAAAGTACATGTCCATTATTTTTCGATAATCTAACTGACGGACTAAATATAATTATTATTTGTTTACCAGTAAACTACTCTATGTCATATCGTCAAACTGTGCAGTGATGCACAACAATCCCTGAACAGCAATATAAAAATGTCACACTTTTCTCAACAACTCTCCGCAGTTCGTCGTTCCGCGGTCGCAAACTTCGATTAAAAGTTTCGACGAGAAATAAAATAACTAACTCCATTGAAGTTGAAGTGTGTGCGCAATTAAAAATAAAATGAAAAAACAGTCGAGAACTGTGTTTGGGAGTTTTGATGTGATATATTGGACCTTGTTATTTGTTTGTGTTTTCGTTGTTATGTTACCATGTACTTTCCTGTTGGTAGGCTCGAGTGATGCAGCTGTATATTTTGAAGCCAAGCTGTTCCAGCTGTATGTGTCCATGGAACACTTTCCATACCACTAATTTAATAAGTTCAAAACATTAAGTGTAATGTAATCTCAGCAGATGCCAGCCATCGGTGCGGGAGACATTATAGTGCACAATTGTGTGCGTAGACATACGTGCACTCTCCCATCCTTCACTCTCATAGTCCGATATTGTGACGGCCATCCGACAGGATCGGAGAGAGATCAGGCGCAGGCCCAATGGCTTAATGTGCTTTCTGAGGCATGGCGGTATCACCGCCAACTTCCAAACTCCGGCCTGTTATTAAGAAATCCCCAATGAAAAAAACCCAATAACACTTTGCCGCGCGGGATTGAAGCCAGGACATACATGTCACATTCTCTTTAATTTTTCACATATAAATGTGTAGTAAGTAAAATTAAATATGTTCCTTTACAAAAAATTGAACCTTGTTTTGTGCGCAAAGTCACATTTTAAGATTCATCATTTCCCTCTCAAAATGATTACCATGTAAATGGAAGTTCTGACAAAATTCTCAAGTTTTCCAAAGTTTGTGATATTGGTTGATCTATAATAAATGTTCAAAGACTTTCAGCCACGCACCGTGTGGGTTTCATAACTCAATTAAAGTGAAAACCACGCTATATTTTCACCATTATTTTTATACTTCAGTCAAGTATAAAAATAATTGCCCTTGCTGTGTTCATCGGTGATTTATTTATTTATTTATAAAGGAATAATAATAATATGTACAAGTTTATAAAAAGGAGGGCAAATAATCAAAGAGCATCAAAAATTCGTCTGCATCGCTGTCAATAGGAAACGTGCCCAAAAGGCTGGCAGCATTACCACACCATTCTTTGGCCAAAAAATAGGCCAGCCAGCTGGTCGTCTTAAGAGTCAACCAACCGTTTGGCGATGTCTCCAAATACTAAGTGGGCACTCGGATCACATGGCCCTAGTGTTTCAACCCCAAACGGCTCGAACATATATTACAAGTTCCAAAGAGATTGGAGTATTCCGTCTTGTCTCTTCTCATCCCAATTATGAAGATGCACCAACAGCTTCTGTATCTATACTATTATTATAAAAAATAAATAGATGAAAAAAAAAAACACGACTGCCCCTTCAAAACGAACTAAAAAGTAAAAAGCAAGTTGTATTAACTGACTAAACAGTTAAATAAAATTGTCATTGCAGTCGGGGGACCTCTTAGTTTAAAAAGTGTTCCACAGAATGGTCCCCCGACTGCAATGACAATTTTATTTATCTGTTTAGTTAGTGGTGGAATAAAGAAACTCACATACATACAAACATACAGCAGCCCTGAATACATTACACTCCTTTTTGGGCAGTCGTGTAAAAAGAGGTAAAATTTGATATAAAAGAGGTAAAATTTGCGTATGTAGGGGATAATCTCTGGAACTACCAGTGATTTTTTTAAAAGTATTTTGGCCTTTTATTTCCAGTTCTTGAGAAAGGATATAGACTACTTAATACAACGCTAGGACCCTAAGGAGCCGAGCGAAAAGAAAGAAGTCAGAAAAAACGCTAAGCGAAACGAAGTATTGCGCGAGCAGGCGATGCGATGCGACAGGGTGGGTCGAGGGAATAAAAGAAATTTACCAGACGAAGTCGCGGGCGAAAGCTGGTTTATTTATAAAGGTTTACCGACACCTTCTATATGTAATACATCTTAAGTAATAGAAGTAACATCACAAGTATGCGAGTTAAAACTGGTTTCAGGTTCGTAAGTTTTTATGAACGAAAACCTTCCCCAGGCGAAAAGTATCCATAAGAATTTCCTCACAAAAAATAACAAAGAACATACAGCAAAGTGGATCTTTATGAAATTCCAAGTCAGCCTGGAATTTGGAATTGTGCCCAGAAAATAACAATAAGCTCGACCCTAATTACATGTCGTGAGATTTTAAACCATCAGCGAAAATAGAGAACCTTTCAACCTCTTTACCTATACAAAAAAATAAAACGTACCGAATGCATAACCTCTTTCTATTTTTGAAGTCGGTTAAAAAAGAAAGACAATGAAGGTTTTAATTTTCATCATTTATATATCATTTATGTACAACATACATACAATATATAAACAGACAAGAAAGAAAAAAAAAACAGAAAAATAGATACCTACCAAGTAGTAGTTTTTATACTTTCTTGGTATACTGCTTCATTGTGGGTCACGAAGATCTGTGCAAAACGTCGGGAAAGTTTTGTGCAGAACTATGCACAAACTTCTGTGCAATCAATTCGAACGAAGCGACAGCGACTCTTTGCAACGAAGACGTTACAATTGCATCGTGGTCCTTGGATATATAAATGGGCAAATTTATTTTATCAGTATTCAATTCAATCAAGATGATAATTAAATCATCGTCGTACATCTAATTGTCGTCGGGACAGACATGTTCGAGAGTAGAGACCGCGAATTGGCAATGTCATGTGGGACGCCCTCAGGCAAAATGGAGCGACGGTCTTTGCTAAGTGGAGTGCAATTTAGAAAGGTTAATGTCCTACAATGTTCGATGATAGTGACTGTAATTATTTTAGACTAGGGCCATGCTTCATCTGAATGCAATCTACTGAAGTAGTGATTTGTCAGAAACCAGATTTCTGTGATATATCGAAGTTAATATAAAATATCAATGTGTGCACATAAACTTTCTGGACTAAAATTCTCTAAATGATGGTGAAGACTGCATCAAAATCCAAAACCAACTAAGCGGACACAGACAGACACAAAAAGTGACTTTCTTTTTATACTACTTATTATACCTATTTCAGTGAGTAGTGGTGGCACTGTGGTATAGGCTCCGACTTATGAGTTTATAGGTCGTGGGTTCGAACCTAAGTTGGCGCTTTACTTTCTGTAATTTATTTCATCACCACTGCTCTCAAAACGGTGAAGGAAAACATCTTGAGGAAACCGGCATGTCCTAGAACCGACAATTCGAAGACATGTGACGTGTACCTACTGCCCGCGCTGGTCCCACGTGTTGGAATACGGCCCACACCCTCTAACAGAAAGAGAAGGCCTGTGACCCTGCAGTGGGAACATAATAGGGTCAATTTTTTTTTAAACGTGGGCAACGTTTAAAAAAAAATACTATACATACTAGGAATTACTCCTGTATCGTGGGTGCGTTCACAAACATTTAAACTCACATACACAAACAGCCACACCCGGAACAACCTAGCAATAAAAATATTTGTTCAGTGCGCCAACCGTGTCGTCAAGTCCAGTCTGTTATAAATAGGCTTAGAAGTTGTAAGAAAGACTACTGTTCAAAATGTTTCCTAACTTTACAAGAATTGGTTCGGCGACGCCAACCTCTTTGATTAATATTGTTTTTTTTAGAAGATATGTCAACTGTCTTTTTAACGTAGCACCATGTACTGGGGAGCCGGTCTCCACATGGAATAACCAAAAAGAAGTGAGGGATACATTCACATGCATTGATTGTAAAAGACGGTATTGATTGGAGGAATTGTGCTGATATTCTATAGTGAGTAAATTGACTGCGCTCGCGCCCCACGTGCTTGGTGGAATGTCGTTCACGCATTATAATTCATTAAGTAATTGGATTAGACATCTTGTGATTGTTCATAAAGACTTTCATTTACTTTCAACTCCTCGCCCGCAAACCCACGCAGCATGGCCTCTTCTGTTAAAGATGATATATTGCCTTTAAGTACTAAAATGTAAATAAAACAAAAGACGAATCCACGTCTATTTTTAGGCACTGTTTGGACACAGCCCATTATTATTTTTATTTCTTTTTCATAACTACAGCGAAAACAATTCCCAGCGAATAATTTTTAAACAAGTTGTAACCTTTTTGTCAAAGCCTTTTGGAGTTGAAAGTAATTTTGTTACAGAAGGCTGGAGGGGCAATGTTTATTTAAACACTTTTCTAATTATAAGGGAGGCGTTTATTTATTTATCGTGTTTTGTGAGTAGGTGTTAAATGGGTCATAGTAAGGTATCTGTGATGAAGGTCCAGTGACATTTTGTGGACAATTATGGAGATACATATTTGAACAAACGAATTATCTTTATACAGTAAATTATTATGTGAAAGCTAATTCTGTGAAACGTAATATCTCTTTGCCTAAATTCGCTTTTGTTAACCACCTGCCGCAGCAATAAACAATATTCTATCAGTGCTCACATTCACATATACCCTCACTTACACTCACACACTCGCATGCCTGCGTGCGTGCTATATGTTTAGTTTGAATTCTCTCTTTTTTATAGGTATTACTAGCTGACCCGGCAAACGTTGTTTTGCCATATATAAATTATTTCTAGCTGCCCGGCGCTACTTCGTTCGCGTGGTGTCCTACCCCCTACCCTACTCCTACCCTACTCCTACCCTACTCCTACACTACTCCTACCCTACTCCTACCCTACTCCTACCCTACTCCTACACTACTCCTACCCTACTCCTACCCTACTCCTACACTACTCCTACCCTACTCCTACCCTACTCCTACACTACTCCTACCCTACTCCTGCCCTACTCCTACACTACTCCTACACTACTCCTACCCTAGTCCTACCCTACTCCTACCCTACTCCTACACTACTCCTACCCTAGGGTGGACATCCCTTATCACTTAAGGGTATGAAAAAAAAAAAAAAAGTAGATAGTAGCCGATTCTCAGACTTACTGAATATGCACAAAAAATTTCATCAAAATCGGTCAAGCCGTTTCGGAGGAGTATGCAGACTAACATTGTGACACGAGAATTTTATATATAAGATGTATTGTTTATTTTAGTAGGTAAGCACCTACATATTTGTATAGAATAAGTAAATGATACGTAGTTATGATATAGAAGAGTGGAGTCAGGCAGGTTTATCTGCTTAAAAATAGGCTCCAATCACTATTAAAAAAAAAATACATTATTCAATTTTGGTCGTGGGTTCCAGCCTAAGCAGGCGCTTTACTTTGTGTAAACTATAGCATCACCACTGCGAAGGAAAACATCGTGAGGAAACCGGCATGTTTCAGAACCAAAAATTCGAACACATGTGACATCTCGTGGATTACGGCCCACTCCCTCTCATAGAGAAGAGGCCTGTGTCCCAGCAGTGGGAACATTATAGGCTGAGTATGTACCCTTTTGGGGCGACGAGTTAATAAACAATAAGTTCACTGTCCACCATTCTTAAAATATTATTTACTTGCGGTACTTTTTTCTGTATTTTGATTTCTCAAAACGGATACCTTTGTCAAAAAAAAAACTTTAGGAATTAAATAATCTTAAAGTGAGACAGCAACAACAGCGTATTTTTGAGCATTCGCAAAAATACTGAATACTTAATCATTTTGGTTGAAATTCCTTATGTCTAAAAAACAAGAAATGTTTCGTCTTGGCGTAAGTCGCTTTTATTCTGAAAGTTCACATAAATTCACCCCTCACTTATATACAAAATAAAGAACATTTTCTATTTCTACCATTCACGGATCGTCTGGCTACGAAAGCTCTACGCTGCTACGAGGCTACGTCTGCCTGCTACGCGTTCGTAGCAGATCATACATTTCATTTTTATTTCTAACACAGTTTCTTTGTATCTTGCATACAAAAGAATATCTACGTGTTCAACTTTTTCACATCGCGACTGTAAAACGTTAACTCTATACTTTCATGTTATCTAGAGCAGAAATAAAATGTTTTCAGATTTATTCAGAAATTTTATTTAGAATGTTTTTCTGTTTGCATTCTTTATTGACGTACCTAAAAAAGGTTAAAGTTTATGTGTCACACTAAAAAGAGTACAATATAAGGCCTGAAGGTAGTCAACCTCGTAATTGCTTTCGCAACTATGTTGAAGTCGGCTTCCAGGCTAGCTGAATGTAGCTGAATACCAGTATTTTACATGAAGCGACTGCCTATCTGATCTCCACAACCCAGTAATTGGGTAATACCTACCGATACCCCTTGGTAAGACTTGTTGTCAGACTTTCGGGCTTCTGACGACCAGTAACGTCTATCAAAGATCCAAGAATGTGCTTTTTGAGGCACGGAGGGGCTCGGTATGTGAAGATGGTCACTCATCCATGGACCGACTGCGGCAAGAGTAGCTTACCCTGACCGAGCTCACTCTTCTCAACCAATCAAATGACTGTAAGCAAGTTTTAAGTAATGCTCGAGTTTTTAGTGAGGTTTTATAATACGGTGGGGGCAAATCTAGCGATTTAAATCTTTGGACAGCGGAGTTTGAATCTACGACCAAAATCTAAATCAAAAGTCATTTATTTTATTCAAATTAGGCTGAGAATCAGCACTTTTTGAACGTCAAAATTACAAAAGACAGTCCCCCAAAAATGCCCGCCCTTCACCACTTCCTAGTGCTATCGCTGGGAAGAAGAAGTGGCGCAACAAACTCCCCAGCAGCACAGCTGTCTGTTCAATTAAAACAAATACTTGATTGTATACAATACTAGGTACCTATGTTCGGTAATTAACATTACAAGACCAGAACACAAAATAAAATTATTTGCCATATGTCAGCTAGTCACGCCAATATACCAACAAATATATATATATATATAAAACTATACGTACAATATAATACAATATAAAATACAAGCCAAGAAATAATTAATTAAAATTAAAATGTAAATAAAAAAAGTTACTACCCAAATAAAAGCCTCCAAGCATAACGGGCCTGACAACTTACATATTTATGCATTGCTAGGTTCTGTTCACATAGCTGTCACTTGAAGTCACAAAATGATAAACTAAGACTATCGAAGTAAAATAAATAAGTTAATAACAATAACCTGTCAGTAAGCTAATTCTGGAGAAAGAACTTATACATTGTCTTGCGTTAAATTGGGGCCACCTGCTATTCTTATCGTGTCGTGTGTTGTGTAGTCGTTGATAGAATAGTATGCCTTTGAACAAAGGTTGGATTTAATTTGAGCTTTAAACGCATTAAAAGGCAAGTCTAGAAAAGAAGAGGGTATCTTGTTATAGCCCAACAAATGAGTTATGAACTTTATGAAGCCGATGTCACAAACAATCTCTAGGAACACATACTATAACGTACTCTCATTAGTAACTTTTCAGCGACTTCACTCACCGGTAAATTGCGGACGCTATGTCGGTCACCATTTTTCTAGGAAACGTTAGTGTGACTGTCTGTCACTTACTCCTAATTTAATAACAAAATATCTTATGCTAAATTCTTATTTTAACATTGTCCCACGATATCGGCCCGCTTAGAGGCGCATTAAATCTCAATTTTATGGTCTGACAGTTCGACATGTTACCCTAATAAATAACTAAATATCCTTTTTCTTTAAAATAGTAAAACAATATTGAAACTCTTAGAAAACCATTCCATTTATATTTTATGGGAAACAGACCGGCAATTATAGCCAGTTATCAATAGAAAGCGATACTCTACGTCACTTAAGATGCAATATTTTGTACGAATTCTAAGAATGCCGAGACGCTAACATGCAATGGACAATACGAGTCCCACATCTGTTTCCCATTAGTAGGGATCGTAGGCTGTGGGAATGAACCCTCAAAACAATTGAGAAATCGGACAAAAAAGGGACAGACGGAGGCTGGACTAAGCGTGGTATTTTTGAGGAATTGTGAGAAGACTGAGGTAGTAAGTCAGGGCAGTCGGTGTCGAACCGCTATAGGAGACGGACTTCCTAGTCCACGTTAGTTAAGTTAGGATATTTAGGGAATGCCACGAGGCTATGTCCGAGTGGGCTGTCGCGGAATAGCGAGCATAGAACCAGTGTGTTTGTTGAGAGATCGAGAGAGCGGGATGTTATTAAATATGTTTAATAGTAAGTGTTGGTTTAGACTAGGTTATATTAGCCTACTATCAATGTATGTAAGTAGCGTGTAAGGCGCGTGAATCTCAGTGAAAGTGTTTGTGAACGATCAGGTGAGTGCCGACTATTTTATCCCTCCTTGTTCCTTTCTATGACGATACCGAGGAATCCTACACACGCGTTTGGTCGTAGGGACTCGGGGAAAGCCCGCTATAAGGTGTGACTTGACAACATACTGTAGACACATGCTCTACCAATAGACTATAGACAACCACAACCAAGACATGACGCTAGGGCAGTCGCACCACTTATGGAAGGCTGAACCGAACTCACAATTCGTTAGGGCCAATTTTAATTATAATGCTTCCTTGTAATCAGTTGTTTACGAACACAAACCAACCAAACGTTAGTGATGGCTACCTTTTCCCTATGGACAGACTAACTGCAGGGTTCTTGCATTGCTCTTGATATACGCACACTTCCGGGGAGGGGGGTAGGCTTCACCAAGCACCCTTAACTGGATTGATAGTCGTTCTAAGGAACGTTAGGTATTGTGTCTCGTTAAATCACACCCGGCCCCCGTAGGCCTCTTACTGATAAAAAAATATAATATTTAGCGAGACACATCATTTGGATGCCCAGATAGAAAGGCTCCGTTGCTACATAAATAGGTAGACAAGAATGTGCGCACGGTTGCTGATTACACTGGAAATATCCTCTAAATTGGGTAGATTAATAAGGAAGTGCGAGGTGACGATTTAAAGTAACCACTTCGGCGTATAGCAAGCAAGGCAATCGTAAGGAATTCTGCAACCGACTGACGATGCGGTACGCTTGCGCTAGTTTTGTATTGTCTTAGTAAGGGTGAGTAGGCCGTTATAAGGGGTTATTACTACTGTACGCGTCCAGCACTTCTGGAAACTTGTCTCGCTCAATGGTAGAGGCACTTCGCAGTCCTTTACCTTAGGATTGAGTAAGACATGCTTGAGTGTAGGGAGCGTGTCTCACTGGAACCGCAGCAGGTTCTCTCTAGGCCTATGCAAGTTAGGACTGGTGGTACACGCATGACGTAACAGCTGTTGTAAAGCGGCCCTACGTCTCTGGGGTGGGTTATTCGATTATTGTAAGAATATTCAGTAACGTAACACAAAACAATGTATTCTCCAACGCAAGCGTTACGTGCCATTTACCCTTTTGTATTCCTCTCATCTCTTGTAGCTTTCACAATCAAAAGAAAAGTAGATTTCCTTTCCTTAATCATCTTCTATGGATTCCCAACCCTATTTTACATTGCAATTGTTTTCTTAAATCCCTCCTTGCTCCCCACCTCTCCAAGTCGGAGCAAGGCAAACGCTTCTTGGGAATCCATCACCATAGGTGGAAGGGTGTCCAGTCTGGAGCCGAGCCCTACAGAACAGCACGGCGGAGGGGTGCTGTTCTCCCCCGCAAGGGGGACCTACCCCATTTTCCTGACAGTTCCACACAATTAGGAAAAACGAAAATTTTATCAGCCTAGGGTAATTTAGGAACAGTCACATTAGCTTTTCTACAAATAATCGTAACTTGGTCTCTAAGACATGGTTGGGCAAAAGAAGGCTGAATGACCCTAACAGAATATAAACACGAACTGTAACGTTCGAGAGTATCGTTTTCATACTGTAATATCTTTGTTTGTTTCACTAATCCTGACTATGAAAATATACAGTGTCTTCATCCTTCGATCTCCCATTAATACGAGTACTGACCCAAATGCTTTCAAATACAAAATTTACAACCAAGACCCGTTTACTTTTATCATAATTTTTTAAATAATTTTTCAATAATACCGAAAAGCCATGCTATCCTTTATAGTTCCGTTCCATGACTAACTGAATATAGTCACTTCACAGAAATACAAAAGAAATGATTTTCTGAAAAACGGGGTTAACTTTTAAAGGGCTGCAAAGTCTAAATTGAGTCGTGGAAAAAGGTAGCATAATCAGCTTATAACGTTCCCACTGCTGGGACACAGGGCTCCTCCCTTTGAAAATGAGATACCATAATCCACCACGTAGGCCCCGTGCGGGTTAGTGGAAGTCAGGTGTATTCGATTTTTTGGTACTGAGACATGTTCGGTTTCCTCATGATTTCGTCACCATTTTTAGAGCAGTGATGATGAAATAAATTACACAAAGTCAAGTGCCTGCCTGGGTTCGAACTCACACTCACTCACAAGTCGGGGTCGATACCAGCGAGTAACTGCTGTCCTCAAAAGCTAGCCAAATGTAAATCACAGAACACATACATTTAACCTCCCCATTGAACTGGAAACAGTTAAATAATATCACGAAACTACATACACGTATTTTAAAAACCGTTACATTAAAAACTAAAAGAATAACTCTAGTATTTCATGCAACGTTTCCCGGGAACGTGAATTAATTTAGCTTCCTACAGCCAGCCCTATTGTTAAAGTTTGTTCTATTAGAAAAACTGCAATGGCGTCGTGTATTTAATTTTTTTTTTAAATTACTTCGTTGAATTTGGAGGTGAAAAAGTATGAATACTAACATAACATTAGGTTTGTTACCTATAATTAATTGTAATTTGCGTCCACGTTCTTAGATTCACGATTTGCTAAGTTTCACACGATCGGTTTAATTCGCAGAAAAAAATATGTTTCTTTGAATTTAAAATTATATTGAAGAATTACAATGGAATTAACTTACTTTCTTGACGTTACACTGACGACAAGATTAGATAACCATTTCTGAACTGCTTTTGCTGACGTTGGTCTTCCAATCTTTCTAGATGGAACTGAATTATATGTATACCTTGACTTTTACATGGAGTGATACAACTGACATGCGTAAACTATACAGGGTGAATTACCTGAACAGCTACAGGAAAACGCTCTGAGGAGACTGCCCTTGTCCTGTCTTTTGTCCCGTCGGTTGTCTTTTGAATGATTGCAAACTGTATTCATAGATTTTAGAAACTTGGTGCAGTCATCTACCATCAGTAGCGATCTGTCTTTAACTGAAAACAGATTATTAGGTTCGGCCGTTAGACAATGTCATTACCATTGTGCCAAAATTTCGTAATCTCTTAAATTTAAAATGGTCTCAACTCATGTTACTCGGGGTCGGCGCATCACGTTTTCTTCATCCATTCTCCCCTGGCAACCGGCACGCTATCATTCACTCCCTTCTCTTTCATATACACCTCACAGAATCCATCCATCTTTTCTTTGGCTATGCTCTCCCACTCCATCCATCAAAATTATGTCCTTCACTCTTTACACTGCCTATACTGTCCCACTGCTGGGCAAAGGCCTCCTCCAAGTCTTTCCATGAACTCCTTTCCCGCACCACCTTGAACCAGCCCTCGCGGTACATGTCCAGGTCTTCTCGCCATCGCTTTCTGGGCCGACCTTGGCGGTGGCGCTCTATTTGTCACAAAACCATAATGACGCCTTACAATTGGGAGCTTACTAAAACTGTCAAAATCAACAACAGAACACTGTTTCCCATCTTCCTGTACAAAATCACTTGATAGCCTTTTTGTTGGCCGGGGTTTTCGCGAAACTTTCTTCGCGGCGGGCGGTAATCTTCCGCTCATCGCCTCCGCTCAAAAATCGCTTATGCGATAGATCCTTAAAGCGTCAACTTCAAATATTGTCACAGAACTTTCAGAAATAGGCCAAGTTTTGCAATTTGAGAACGAACTCAAACAAACTGTCTGCGTCTTTAGTTTTTATCTTCTTTTCTTAAGTTTCGTAGTTTCGTTTCGCGAATGATTTCGCAAACAATGAGTTTTGAAAGGTTTTTGTGGATCGAAATTAGGAGATAATACGTGTTCTATAGGGTGCAGTAGTGGCCTACTGGTAATGGTCGCGAATTACGAGTTGTAGGTCGTAGGTATGAACCCGACAGGCGCTTTAATTTGTGTAAATGATTTCATCACCACTGCTCTTAAAACGGTAAAGGAAAACATTGTGAGTAAACTGTCATGTCCTAGAACCAAAAATTCAAAGACATGTGACCGCACTGGGCCCGCGTGGT
The DNA here is from genome assembly GCA_949629185.1 of Apamea crenata. Classification (NCBI taxonomy): domain Eukaryota; kingdom Metazoa; phylum Arthropoda; class Insecta; order Lepidoptera; family Noctuidae; genus Apamea; species Apamea crenata. The sequence continues at coordinate 1,954,856 of OX451353.1, read as the reverse complement.
GGATTACGGCCCACTCCCTCTCACATAGAGGATACCTGTGTCCCAGCAGTGGGAACATTATAGGATATACATACATATGTGAACAGTGGAAACATGATTATGCTGTTATGCTACATGTTTTTATTGAATAACGTAGACATCAGTGTTCTGAAGGCAACTACAATTGATATGTTAATATTTACTTTTATCCTATGTTTTGGAAAAACCCTCATCACATTTTATTTACAAAATAGTAAATAGTATATTATATTTCTTGACAGCACTAAGATGAAACCAAGCCTTGTAATAGAAAATTCCAGACGCTCGGCAGACGATCAAAATGTCGTTATAAATAATTTATAGTGAAACTCTGTTACTAACAGACCTAAATAATAATAACAAGCGTAGACAAAAATAATACAATTTAGTAGTGATACGTATTTGTTGATAGTTATCTGACTTATTGGTAAGCAAAGCCTTGGCTTTTGAATAATTAGCTGAAGTGTTAAGTCGCTCCCTGATATGATGGAGCGATACCATGTTTACGCGGTTTAAATGACATCCGCACATCAGTGTATCAATTTGACATTAACAACGCCTTTATGGATCACTGAGTCTGACTTAAATACATAAATAATGTAGTAGCAGTAAGACTAGTTTTCGTAGGGTCTACCCTTTCGAGCGGAACTTTTTTAGTCATAATATAATTTTGCATAACAGCGCATGGCATAAACTTCATTTCGTAAACACTCATTTATCATAGATTCAAAACTCATAATTTTGTTAGTCAGAATAATCTTTAGGCATAAATTTCATATCCATAATAATTAAAAAATAGAACCATCATATCGCAGAAAGATCACAGTCAGAATCGTCTTTTGGCATACATTTCATATCGATAGTGATTAAAAGGCAGAACAATCATATCAGAAAGTTTACAGTTAGAATCATTTTTTGCACACATTTCATATCCATAATAATTGAAAGACTCGTCTATCACATTACAGAAAATTCATTCATTCATTCACCATGCATGCAGCAAGCATGCAGCATGCAAGCAAGCATGCAGCATGTAAGCGAGCATGCAAACAAGCATACACCATGCATTCAGCAAGCATGCAGCAAGCATGCAGCATGCAAGCAAGCATGCAGCATGTAAGCGAGCATGCAAACAAGCATACACCATGCATTCAGCAAGCATGCAGCATGCAAGCAAGCATGCAACATGCAGCAGGCATGGTTTCTGTCACGGCTCCGGCGCTGCGGGGCTCCGGCGGTCCCACGCGAGCTTATCGTAACAGATGCTTTTAAGGCTCACCACCGCGGCGAGCGTTAATACCACCTGCTCCTCAGCTCGCGGACCGCCTCGCCCCTCCGCGCTTACGCGGGCTCTGATTTCAGTCTCATTCTGTCAAAAATACGTCTAAAATCCCTACATTTTTGACAAGTTTTTGACATTGATTGTCACTGAGATGAGATTGCGACTAGATTTTTAACGTTTTTAATTACGGGAATTTGCCTTCTGATCTGTGGTGTCCTGTACATAGATACGAGTACATTAATGTTTCTCGATATCCCTGCGCGATTTGTGCACCACCTTAACAATGAGTAATTATGTAATTAAATGCGCACATTTGCAAACAAAACACCCAACATTTCATGCAGTAGTGAGAATTTATTCCAACCCAATAATGCGATTAGCTTTTAACGCGATTTATATCTTATTCATAGAAATGAATCTCAGTCATATTTCTCCTATCTAGATTGTATTTAGTTTTAAGTTAATTTGATGTACCATTCAATATCTGCGTGTTTCTAAAGAAACGTCATTTAGATTCTAATCTATGCTTATAATAAAATAGTAACGAAGTCGAAACTGTACATTCAAAGTGTTTGAAAAAAAGGAATTGCTACGTGGTGGAGTGCAAACGAGGCTGATGCCAAAAATAAAAACGGCTAAATGGATTTGGAGAAAATTTGACACAGAGATAATTTAGAATCTGGATTATCATATAGGGTACTTTTATTCCCAGTAGTACGTTCTCGTTGGGCATTTTTCGACATACACGCGGGTGAAGCCGCGGGAAAAAACTAGTCTAAAATAAAAAATTCACATCAGCCTCGTAAAAGAATCCTTCGCTTCCAACTTAGCAAGCAATAAAACCTGCTCACATAAAGTTGCACAAGTGCAAATAACACTTTGATTTACGACCCCATCGGCCACTCTCACGCTGACTTACAGTATAGAATTACGGTCAAAACAAGCGTGTATTTGCCCATTCACTTCACCGTAGCATGTTAATCTAAAGTTTTTCGTGTTTTTTTCCTTATTCTAAGACTGATTCGAGATTCATGAACCACTTATTTTTTTTTTGTGGGTTTGTTTGAGATTGGTGTTATTATAAAAAAGTGCTAGCTGTCGAGGGCGGCACGAGGAGGAAAATTATCATCTTTCTTAAAAACATGTAGGTAGAGAATGTCAAAATATTAAAACAAGTTTCAATAAGTCAAGCTAATGAGGCGTCGATTTATATAGTTGTATAAATTATCGGTCGGTCGGTGTTTGCTATCTGACTACTCTGAGAAGAGAGATGACACAAACGTGGAGGTCGCAGTCTCGTTTAAAGTCCAGACATAATCTTGGGAAAGCCATTTGAGATATGTAGATTAGTGTCTGAGATGGCCCCAACGGAATCATGGACCAATTGGGACCGTGCACCTACGAGTATTAACTTCTGACGTTTCATAAGTGCTGTATGTTGGTTTATGTGAAATAAAATATTTTGTTTTTTGATTTATGATATGATAATGATTCCAGAACAATCTCGAATGGTGATGGATATAAATCAGTTAGTAAGACTCACAACTAGCAGCACACTACGAAAGTTTGAGTTAATTGACATTATGCTGAGCTGAGACCCTTTTGGCATTATAATCTATGTTTTCTGTCTGTAAAGTTTTAAAGTGTATTTAATTAGCTGTAATGCCAATAAACACATTTTTCTTTCTTTCTTTAATTGATTAAAGATACCAATATGTCTGTATGTTATCGAAAGAAAAACGAATACTTCACAATATATAGACGTAGAAATTGTCTGAAGGCTGTGATAAGAGATATTCGGCCTTGGTGTCGATTTTCCAAGTTGCTACAATATCAAGGAACGGGTACAGTCTTCAATGAAGGGCTGGAACAGCTGTTTATATAGACAGGAGAATAATACGGTGAGGATTATATTTTATCAAGAGAGTTGGGATGATAATGGAAGTAATTGTGTTGCTTAGTAACTTTTGTTGTTGTAATCGAATGGCTTTTACGTAGAATATAGTGGTGTCTGTCGAATAATTTGTGTGAATCATTGTATATGTTCTAGTGACTACATTGTACTGCAACTATTGCATAAAAACACCATGATTTAGAATATTTATTCGAAAAAAAATTATTTGTTTGAAAAATTATTCGTGGATCTTTGACAGCCCGAAAGTCTGACAACCAGTCTTACCAAGTGGTATCATATTACCCAGTCGCTGGGTTGTGGAGGTCAGAAAGAGCAGTCGCTCCATATAAAATACTGGTATTCAGCTGTATCCGGTTAGACTGCAAGCCAACCCCAACATAGTTGGGAAAAGGTTAAGCAAATGATGATATTTGAAAACAAATACATTAGGTACTTAAAATTAATTAGTAAAATTAAAAATAAATAATTAAATTAACGCGTTCAATTTCAGTCGTGTTGTTTCCTTTTAAGCACTGACCTACTTGAGAATGCACTCTATTGTGCATTATCAAGTAGGTACAGTTTCTAAAATGTCCACTTCTGAGAACAAAATTAAGTCAAATTAAGGTTTAAAGCTTTACCATACCCATGATTTAAACCTTAATTTGACTTAGTTTTGTTCTCTGTTTGTTTGTATAGGACCTCGATATCCTTGATAGTGCTTATTTTACATCTGGCACGAATCTGAAATAGCTATTGCCACGATCATTTATACGTATAATAATAAATATAGTCGCAAGATTATAGGATAAATATAACTTTCTCTGGGTTTACTGCCCCCTGAAAGTCTTAAATGCCTACGAGGGGGCGTGATCGCCCACGTTGAGAAACTATGGTTGGAAACAAGAAAACGTACTATCACATTTGTAGTAACGGTGTTAAATATTTCGTGGAACATTAAGTATTAAAGCTTTTCTACCTTGACGCCTTTCAGTACGGCTGGAACCCTTTCCTTTGGTAAATGTTTTAGTTACTCGTTAACAATTCAGTGTCAGTGGAGCGGTAGGCTGAAATCTCAGATGTGTTGAAGGATACTTAGATTTAATAGGTTTTTTGACGTACGATTTTTCAGCAAAGAATATGCTTTATATTACTGTAGTCGTCGACTATTTGGTTACCTTTCCGGTTCCTTAAGAGTTTTTGGCTGGCAAAATAAACAGTGATCGTGATCATTCACAAATGTGGTTGGAAATTTTTCGTTTAACTGTTCATTATAATATACCGGTCACACGAAGGCCGTAGTTCAAGAGGAGATTTTGACTGACTGATATTGTGCTAAACATGCAAATTATGTACAGTCCCCACGACTGTACATAATTTCGTAAATGTGTACAGAATTCTATTGTCCAAATAGCAGTAGTATTATTTGAAATGTCTTTTAAGTCCCCTTACTACTGTCAAAGTATAAGATTAAGTTCATAACTTGTGTAGAGAAAAAAAGTTTTTTTTTTGTTTTATATTATTATTAGAGATTCGTAACAAATGAAAAATTCGGGTAGCGAGGACGATGGAAAGTTAAAAATCGACATGTAAACTATTTCTATGAAGTCACAAAGTTAGCGAGTAAAGAGATCAAGACGCGTTCCTTCCCGGTAAAGACAGAGAACTTACAGATGAACAATCAAATTATTACAATAATATTGAAAGGTGGGTTTTCTTTAGGCTATTTTGCAGAAAGTTCGAAAACTGCTGATTCTCCACCATTTTTATTCAGTAAAAATTTTAACAAAATTATCAAAGAAGCTTCCTGGAAGGCTCTGCCCTTGTAGACTTTAGATCTGTGGACCATTTTTATTTTATCAAGTACCTTGTACTTGTTGACAGGCCTACGCTGTCCTCCCATACCTACTGTAATTTGAAAACATTGTAAAAGCCAATTATTTTTAAAAGAGTAACCGTGGAGGTTCTTGCCGGCTCTTCCATAGAAAACGACCAATTGGAACCGTGCACCTAGCTTCTGACGTTTCATAAGTGCCCATGTTGGTTTATGTGTAATAAAATATTTTGATTTTGATCTGACCTCCGGCCTGCATGCGGTGTCTCTCCACAGACAATGGCTCACCTCCCATCTTGCACCGCATGCCCTGTCACCTGCACACGTGAGGACCTTATGGCAGCGTTAGCAAATGCTATCCACGTTGCAGAATTTGAAACAAACAAATAAAAAAAATTGCTATTGACACGCTAAGAAAAAAGAAGCTTACAACCCTTCATTGCAATGAGGAAATTAGAAGTCCAGATATCATAGGATGAACGAAAATTTTTAACAAATGCTTTTAATTAACTTACATGACAAGCTAATTAAAAGCATTTGTTAAAAATGTTCGTTCATCCTATGAAATCTGGACTTCTAATTTCCTCATTTCACAAAGGTAAAAGAATTTTAGGTCCTCATCCCAGATATTTCGTCCGAATTTTTAACGAGATAAGGCACGGTATGAATATTAGGAAGCCTCAAAGAGATGGGGTATCATGAATTTTGGAACCTTCTATGTTCGTTAGTAAGTTTGGTAGGTAACGAATTATATGTTACTGATGTGTGTACCTTGAGCTATCAATTAACAAATTCCTTTGGGTCTTTTGGAAAATAGTATTTTTTTTTTATCGCACGTTATATTATATACTCTGCACACTTGGCAAATGAGACCAAGACCGAAAAAAATCCCAATATCAAACCTTGTTAGCAATGCAAATTGGCCGGCCATATTAGCCGTCGAACCGATGACCGTTGGGGCGTGGAGACCGCGAATCGGTAAACGTAAGGTGGGACAGCCTCAGGCTAGGTGAAGCGACGACCTTCGCAGGATGGCTGGTAGCAGCTGGATGAGAGTTGCCGAAAATCGAGTTGAATGGCGTGCGGAGAGGCTCCAGCAGTGGACTGCTATAGGCCGATTATGATGAAACGTTGTTAATTTATTTTATTTTACCTGTTATTTTCTTTTCTTTCTTTGTTTAAAAAAAAAAAAAAAAACAAAGAAAAGAGAGTTTGGAGAGTTTGGGTTTGGAGTTTGGGTGTTTGGTTTGGAGAGAGAGTTTTATTTCATACACAATATACAAGTTGTATAGTGAAAGGGTCTTGTTCATGTTCTTCATTGTAGGTGCCTTTCTGCACAACAACGTAAATAAAGCAATGAATGTTGTTGAACTGGCAAAATGAAAGTCATTAGTACTGATGGTATGTTACGGAATCACTTCGCCATTAACTATTGGAGTTTTATTACTTTGCCAATATTCAAGTAACTTTTTTGTGGGTACCTATTTATACTTTATGTGACATTATAACTAGCTAACTTTCTGACTAACTGACCAACACTTTGATAATTCAAAAGTGCCTGTAAATGGTTTAATTAAACTGTCACTCAATAGTATTTATAAATTCTGAGTATTCGTCAAAATATTTAGCAATTGCCATCGAAAGTATTACATCATCAACTTCGCAGTATTTTCTTTAGTTGAAATTAAATTTAGAATTGGCAATTAAACTGTTTTAATTAAAATTTTGTACCTATCGAGACTTTTGAAAAAGTATCCACAGTTAAGAACTATGGATAGTATTTACAAGCCCTGATCAGTCGGATTGGAGTCTAGAAAATCTCTTTTTTTAACTTAAAAGAGAGTTTAATATTTGAAGGCTAAAAACGTTCAAAATGTAGTCGCAATCAAATCTCAGCGACAATCATTGTCAAAAATGTAAGAATTTTAGATGTATTTTTGACACATTGAGACTGAGATCAGACTGCGAACGTTCTTAACATTACGAGAATAATTGCCCCTCTGATTTGCTCAACATCATTGTGCGCAAAATACGCGCTTGGACTGGAATTGTGGACACCACCCCGTTATACAATACTGTACATCATAGTGTCCAAAAAACGTATTTTCTTTATTGGGGTTCCGTCGGATCAGAAAAAAAGACCAAAAAAAAACATTTTCTTGATATCTAATTTAACGTTAAAACTGCCGCCCAAGTTAATATCCACCATCCTCTTACGCTCAAAAGTGACGGCCTATTTACACACACAGGCTACACTTTAATGGAAAATGCACACACGAACGTATTCCCAGCCATCGAATAAATTTGAAGTTTGCCAAAAGTTTGGATTCCTCCTTATTCATCCGAGAGCTAAATCCTCCGGTATAATAAGTAACTTCGCCCGTAACATAATCTCCGGAGTTTTATCATCTTGCTTCGAAACGTGATTGAATGAAAATGTAATGAGATTTGAACTCAATTTCAAGGTATGGTATCAAGAGACTTTCGTTAGAATGTTTGGTATGCCAATAAACTTGCTACATATTTTACAGAGTCTTTTTTTCGAATTGGGATTTAGAGGTGGTTTCGATGAGATAAGGATTGAGTTGCACAATTAATAAATTATTTAATTTCTGTAGTTACGTAGGTTTGTACAAATTACACATCAATCACTTTTTAAAAACTTGAAGAGGTCAGCGTTTCCTGACTACTCTGAGAAGTTCCAAAACAAACTCAGAGGTGGCAGTCTCTTTTAAAGTCCAGACATAATCTTGGTGAGATCATGTGAAGACCATGTAGATTGATGTCTGAAATGGTCTTTTGAGGAAAGAACCACACAGATTGAGTGGACCTATCTAGTCAGTGCTCGCATTTGTCAGTAATCGTGCAGCTCAACTCAAAACTTAAGGAGCTCAAACAGTAGGTTGATAATTTATGAATAAAATCCAGCATAGCAGTCTCATATAACGTATAACCTGATGTTTAATGACATGCAATGACACAGTACCAATCACTAGTATAGAAGCCGATATTTCATAATAATATGTAGGTTAGGAAATGCTAACAAAATTATCAATCTACTAGCAGTGCCCGCGGTTTCACCCGCATAAGAGTGTCGATCCCGTGGGAATATTGGGATGAAAAGTATCCTATTTGTTATGTATATGTATATGTATAAATGATATTACTGTAAAGTTTCCTCAAAATCCGTTCAGTAATTTTTGCGTGAAAGAGTAACAAATATCCATCCGTCCATCCAGCCTCACAAACTTTCGCGTTTATAATAATAAATGTTAGGATTTTTGCCGTAGTGAATCTCGTTATCACGTTACCCTTCAATTTTGCAGTAGCTACAGATTGTTCAACTCTAGGTTTTATACATAGATTGTATCTATAGTTTGGTTCTAGTTCAGTCTTTATTCGATTCAATACGAATGGAATAACAATTGCACTACGTACTAGGTTTGCCTTGATAAAATAGTTTGGTATTTTGATTGCTTCGCTATTCTACTCTGTATCATTCAAAGGTTTGCAGGAGGCTCCGCATTCCACAATGGTAGCTCCCTTTTATAGCATAGACTTTAGCATAAGCTCTGCGTAAGTAATATTGTTTTGCAAGCATTTATAGATCTAAAAAATATTGCTTAGCAATCGTATTTCTTGTTATTGGAAGTGATTTTATAAGTACAATGAAATTAAATCTTTTATAGCCGAGCTATAGATCCACATACCGTACCTCGGAAAGCACGTTAAGCCGTTGGTCCTGGCTGTCATTCGCGGATCTTTGACAGTCGTTACGGGTCGTCAGAAGCCCGAGAGTCTGACAACTAGTCTTACCAAGGGGTATCGTATTACCTAGTAACTGGGTTGTGGAGGTCAGATAGGCAGTCACTCCATGTAAAATACTGTTATTCAGCTGCTTTCGGTTAGACTTGAAGCTGACCCCAACAGAGTTGGGAAAAGGCTAGATAGATGATGTTTTTTGTATGGCACCAATCATACAGGGTGGCAGGGAAACGCTTCCGAAAACGAAGACAGGTGATAGGGCTACTGATTCTCGATACGATACCATAAAAAAATGAGAAAAAAAAATGAACAATTTTACCTATTTTTTTAGCATTTTTCGTACACTATGCTGTGAGAACAGTTAAATTAAACCATTATTTGCTATTAAACACATTTTTTTTCTTTACAACTCTAACAAGCAATGTATTCGTAAATAAATATCATCTGACGCTTGCGCGTGACCTCAAGTTCAAAGTGCGCGCGCGCTCGCCGACAGCTGTGCGGCTGACGACCCCAAGTCCACGTGACGCGCGAAAATAATCAATTTCAGGCGAAAGGTTAGTGGTATCCGTTTGCATAAAGGTTGTATATAATCTACGTTCTGGCTTCGGAAGCGTTCTCCTGACACCCTGTATACAACCACATACCTTAGTTCAATTAAGGAATTGAACATACGCTTGTTTAAAAAAAAGTTTAAATCTTTGCTGCTGAATAAAGCATATTACAGCATTTCGGAATTTTTGACAGATAAAATGTAATGACTCTTTTTGACCTTAGTTAGTACTCATTGACCTATTTAAGTTCAATTCTATTAACTTAACATTGCACGTGACATTTTTGTATTATTTTAATTATTATTATTGTTTATTGACATTATTTTAATATTTTTCCTTTTGACATTTTTTATTGACATTATTTTTATATTTTTCCTTTTGACATTTATAATTATATTTTTCTTTGTTTTTATTTTTGTCAAATCAATTAATATTATATGTACTCCATTATTGTAGTTATGTTATCAATTTTAATGTCATTGACCTCTATAAATATTTGTACGCCTTCGGGTATAACATAGCGCTCTTGTAAATTTCTGTAACAACCATTTTATTGTACCTGTGTTAACAAATGAATAAATGACTTATGACTTATGATGATATAAATCCACATACAACTTTCAATAAATACCCCCATAGAAAACGTTATTAAATTTCATAAACATTCACACACACATACACACACGCACAAAGCACACGCGGATTACCTAATTTGCCTTTGGGGCAGTGAATAATGTAGTGAGTACCACATTGAAAGAAGAAAGAAATAAAATATTTTATTCTGCACAAACAAAACGCACAATAACAACTAAAAAACAATAAAAAAAGAAAAAGACATAAGATACACATAGTCAAAAGACTCATACTCAAGCATAAAAATGTTCACACTTTTGTCTATTGATTGATTTCAAGGCCAGGGGCCAATGACAACTCACATTAATTGACATCGACAATACGACAAGACGGTATTGGCAGATGGCCACAAAAAAATAACAGTGAATAATGTAGTGAGTACCACATTGGTGAACAGAGCTCACTATTCTGGACCTTAGACCATTTGAAAGGTCTTAGAACCATAACCCAGAATATGTTACTCAAAGAATTTTCACAAAAGGAAGGAATAGTCTTAGCAAAAACCGGACTTTTCCATCAAAATTATCGCAACACTACACACAGTCGAATAACTTTCTTTACGCTAAATAGTAAAAAAGAAATGTAGAGACCTAATTTCTATTCAATTACAGGTTTTTTTACTACAACAAAAGTCCATGTATATGGCTAACATTTATTAGGTTACCAACGTTCGTGGGAAGTGGCAAGTAATCTAGAAAACTACTCACAAGTAATTCGAATAACATTTTAGTATTTCTTTGGTAGATTTAGGTTTTGATAAAGGTGAAGGTGGAAAGGCTATAGGAGTCAGTGTAAATAATTTATGGTATACCTACTAGCTATGCCTCCGGATTCACCTGCTATGTTTCTAGATTTTCATTATTAAAACTACCTTGTGCAGCAGTGTGCAGCAGCTGGAGCAGATGTGGCCCAGTGGAAACGGCCGCGACTTACGAGTTATAGAGGTCGTAGGTTGGAACCTAGGCAGGCATTTTACTTTGTGTGGATTATTTCATCACCACTGCTCTGAAAATGGTGATGGAAAACATCGTAAGGAAACCGGCAATTCCTAGAACCCAAAATTCGAAGACACTTACAACCAACAACCTGCACTGGGCCCGCTTGTTGGAATACGGCCCACTCCCTCTCATAGAGAGGAAGGTTAGTGTCCCAGCTGACTGGCCTGGTGGCTGTGAATAAATGTAATTTCTTTCTCTTTCTTTCTTTCTTTCAGCAGTGAGAACATGAGGCTGGGGCTGATTATGCCTGATATACCTTTTTGGTACCCATATCTACAGGCATAAATTTGTGGTACATGCAGTGCGGTGAACTTATTTTATACAGGGTGGCAGGGACATCGACGCGCAAACTGTAACCATGGATTCAGCACAAAAATCTTCTGTTTCATAGAACCTACGCGGTCAAAAATGTATGGAAAAGCAATATTTTTTTTTAATAACCGACGAAAAATTTCGACGCTATGGGGTCTAAACTCATGTGCTGAATCCATGGTTACAGTTTGCGCGTCGATGTCCCTGCCACCCTGTATTTTTTGTAGTTTTTGATAGGAGGGATTATGGTATATATGCACGTGTACCCAAAACAAATAATACCTATAGCTATAATTCTGAGGTTCCAGCAGTAGACTCCGTATGCTTCAGCAAATTATTATTGTTATTGTAGGCCACGTACGTACACACACAAGAGTTTTGTTTTGTTACGGTTAGTTTCTTTTGTTCTTGTATAATTAATTTTGCTCTGACTACATTAACGTTTACCTCTAGTTAGTAAATATCTAAGTTTTAATCTGTGGAAAATGTATATTATTTATATATTTTATATATTTGCATTTTAAAAATTACTCATAAAAAGCACACAAACACAAAAAATAACAAGTTGGGGGGAAACATGCGTGACATCCACGCAAAACGGCCATCGCTCAGCATAATGCTAAGACCCTATACTGCTACTGTTACATTGTTGGGATAGCGCGAACTACATTTTGCGCGGTCTCTCTCGCACACCGCTCGACATCTCGCTGTTCAACAGAGAGCGTGCGAAGTGTAGTTCGCGATTTCGCGAAAATGTAGCCGAAGCATAAGAGACAGAGCCCCAGCGCTTTTTTCAGGGACAGCTAGCAATGACGTGATGACGTCAACCAGTGCAGCATACAATTAGATATAAATAAAAAACAACAACCAAAATAAGAAATAAAATAAATATACATTAAATTATTTCCATATATATATTATATATATAGGTACATATACTGTGGTTTGGTATCCGTTTTTTTTTGGGTGGGAAATCATCAAATGACCTCTCCCGCTCTGGGCTGAGCGGAAGGGCGTGTCAGACTTTTACTGACTAAAACCCACCCGTGTTCCTTCAGTTGCCTGTGCCAGGGGCCACGGTATCTCTGGTTTGGCATCCCTTCCAGATAAAATTAAAAAAAAAAAAATTCTGTGTATGGTAGCTCAAGTCACATGTCAACACTAAATAGCTCAAAATTAATTTGCTAGATCTGCAAAGAGACACACATTACAAGAACACAATACACAACATCAAGGCACAATTAATTGTGCATTAATCATTCTTATCATCAATCTGGATCTTGATGTTTAAATCGGTCTTGTTTGATTCTTTGTGTTATGTTATCCGAACTTTTATACAATGTGTATATACTTTGGAGCACTTTTATACAATGTGTATATAGTTTGGAGCAGCCGTGTGAGACACACTTTCCTGCTAATTTCTTACATCGGACTTTACACTTTTGTCTATGCTAAATAAATGTATTTCTTTCTTTAATGTAATTTTTAATATAGGTACACTACTTAAATTCACTCCGGTGCACAGTAAAATCAAACTAAAACTGACGAAGTGCCTACTACGCTAGACCCTTATACGTGTGTGACTATGTGCGTGCGTAGATTTGTAATGTGACCACACCTTTCTCCCACAATCAGTATAAGTAATTTAATATATGAATTATGAACAATGTTTTATTCATAACAGTGAAATTCAGTGTATGTATTATGATTATAACATAATATTCTAATTGGGGTGTTTGGTGGTGTGCGTTAATTTTTGGACGTGTTTTGTGTTCATCATTTCAGCTGAATGACGTCCACTGCTGGGCATAAGCCTCCCTCAAGCACCTCCACGTCGACCAGTTCTGAGCTTCTCGCATCCAACGGGTTCTTGCGGCCTTCGCAAGGTCGTCCGATGTCTTCCGGTACGCGGTCGCCACTCCAAAACCTTTCGGCCCTACCGGCCATCTGTTTTGCGAGCAATGTGCCCTGCCCACTGCCACATATATTATGTTTGGCAATTCTTCGGTTTATGTCAGCTACCATGGTTCTCCTGCGGATCTCTTCATTTTTGATTCGATCACGCAGGGAAACTCCAAGCATAGCGCTCTCCATTGCCCTTTGGGTGAGTTTTAGCCTTCTAAAAAGGCCCATTGTGAGCGGCCACGTTCCACGGTCATGACGTGTTGTATATTATCTGCATTTAATATTATGAAGAGGTAAAATTTGTTAGTTTGGATGTAGGAGGTAATCTTTTGAAGTACGGATCCAATTACGAAAATTAATTCTATGACAGTAAGCTACACTGTTGCCGAGTGCCATACCCTGTTTTATAGTGAACCACGTGAACGAAGTCGTGGGCGGAAGCTAGTGTATTAATAAATTTGTGTTTTCTGCTCGCTATATCCCTATGTATACCTATATTTACCTTTGTGTGTCAGATAAGCTTCAGGGCAAACAGAATTCATCGACAACATAATATTCGCTGAAACATTCATATTCATATTAATTTATTTGCGTTAAACCTTTACTTAATACATTATGACATATCTACGATAATTGTTATGCTTGATGAGTTGAGCCAGTTCATAAACAAACAAAGCAGAAAAAGTAGCATAAACCGAACTTTATTGTGTAGGAATTAAAGTTATTTTTCAACAAAGCAGATAAATCATGATCAGTGCCTAATTGCGAACATCGTGATAGAAATATAAATAACTTTATTTAGGTCTAAGGAACAATGCTGTCACACCTCAAATTATCTTTGTAATTATTTGAAGAAACTTTCCTTAGGCGGATCACACACGACAGCGCGCCACGCAACGGGGCGCAGATAACGTGTAATTTTTATATAAAAATACCAAATTCAATAAAAACCCGCTTCCGCGCGGGTAATTTGGCTCCGTTTCCCGCGCCTCGCGTGGCGCGTTGTAGCGTGTGATCCGCCTTAGCATCTCACATAATTAGACCCAGGGTAAGGCAAGATTTTAATTGTGTATATGACCGAATCCCGTATCTGACCTCCACAACCCAGTTACTGGGTAATACGATACCCCTTGGCAAGACTGGTTGTCAGAAATTAGGGCCTCTGACTACCCGTAACAACTGTCAAACAAATGACAGCCAGTACCAACGGTTTAAAGTGCTTTCTAAGGCACGGAGGGGTCTCGGTATGTAAAGATGGTCACCCATCCACAGACCAACCGAGGCAAGCGTAGTTATTATTTAGCCACGGGCCCTCAAACTTATGGGTGTACATCTTTTACCCCATTGGGTATACATGTGAAACCCTGGCTGCAAATGTTGGTCACATGAGGTAACCATCATTTTGAATAAGAAACGTAAGTGGTAATATATCTAGATAATGGGGGAGTGATACCAGGCTGAGAATACCAATTTGCGTGCCAACGTGGTAGTTATAGAGTTATACTGCCAAAAGTGCATGTTTAAGTAGCGTAAGCATTGACTGCGCTTAAAGGGGATATTGAGAGCAATACCCTTAAAAGATGCTTCCTACTAATATTATGAACGCGAAACTTTGTATGGCTGGATGGATGGATGTTTGTTACTCTGTCACGCCAAAACTCCTAAACGGATTTGGATGAAATTTGGCACACAGACAGTTTATAACCAGGATTAATTAACACATATCATACTTTTTATCCAGATCCCACGGGGTCGAAACTTACGCGGGTGAAACCGCGAGGCGCAGCTAGTATAAAATGAAAACATTAAAAACATCAGGTAGTTGAATGTAATAAAGGACTGACGTTTCAATCGCCAGATAATTTTTATTCGTGGAATAAAATTGATGTCTGACAGTTTTTGTATGGTAGAACTGTCAAAAATTCAAAATTATTCCTCCGATAAAATTATCTGGCGTTGGAAAAATCTGCCCTTAGAAGTACAATTTAGAACAAACGAAAGAATCAGAACAAGAGAAAATGCCTCATTTTCTCGACATTTTAGTTTAAATAGGTACTAACTATGAAACATTATTTTGTCTCTCTTTACCCTGTTTATACTTAGAGAATTTGACACAATGAGGATGGAATGTGCATTTGCTCGTTTGGTGTAAGCCCATCGAAATATTTCATTTCAATCCCAGCTACTTTTTTTTTCATTGCTGAATGGGCCTGTTCCTGACCTTGGTCATGCCTGATAGAAAGTGATGGATGAGGTCTATGCTGGAACGAGCGTGCCCAGAAGATGCCTGTTCACTCTTACTTTGAAAGCTGTCGGGTCATATGTAGAAGGGAAAACAGACGCTGAGAGAGTTCCACACTTTGGCTGTGTGCATAATAAATGTGGAGGCAATCTCAAGCATATCTAATCAACAATATCTACGTATTCTACAGAGACTTATAAGTCACCAGATCAGTTTAACAACACCGGCACAGCCTCCGGATTCGGTAGGATCAATACGGCATTGTAATCAATTCTATGAGCAATAACTAATTAACGTCAAATATCACGTTACCTGGTTCTGATTTGTGGATTAGAATAACCACAACCAATTAGGACGTACGTGGAAATTAAATTCGATAAGGCTAATTGCCTTATCGAATTTAATTTACGCACTGACAGGGGACTTGCTTAGTGCGTAGAGCCTACCGAGTCACCTTGCGAGTAGCGAAGTGAACGCTCTAGAATATTTGCAACCGGACGCACAGCACACTTGGCGCCTTCGCTAGGTGCCTAGCATGTATGTGAGGATGTAAGCAAGCCACCTGACAGTACTACGTAGCCTTACAGAACTTCAAATTATAACTTGAATACAGCGTTGTCAAATTCTAAGCAAATATTATAAAGAGAAAAGATTTGATATGATTTGTATGATTGCTTGTAATGAATGAAACTCAAAAAATACTTGACCGATTTAAAAAAATCTTTCACCTATAGAAAGCTACATTATCAGCGAGTAACATGGGCTGTACTTTTTTTTGGTTATTGTGGTATGTTTCCGCGAACGAAGTCGCGGGCAGAAGAAAGTAACTATCCTATTTCCTACTAATATTATAAACGTGAAAGTTTGTTTTTATGGATGGATGGATGGATGTTTAATACTTTTTCACGCAAAAACTTCTGAATGGATTGACATGAAATTTGGCACACAGATGGCTTATAACCAGGATAAACATATAGAATACTTTTTATCCCAATATTCCCACAGGATCGAAACTTATGAGGGTGAAACTGCGGGGCGCGGCTAGTGATGTTATACTTTAATGAGAAAGTGTTTATTTGTTACGCTTTCACGCTAAAACGGCAAAACGGATTTGGATGAAATTTGATGCATGAGCAGACCACGACCTGGGTTAGGACATAGAATAATTTTTATCCCGGTAGTACGTGTTCGTGGGATAATTTCCGATCTCCACGCGGGTGAAGCCGCGGGCCAAAGCTAGTTGACCATACATTCGTTAGGTAGCATTCACCGCAAGATTTAACCTACGATTTTTCCACATAATTATTAGAGTAAGTAAGTATATAATAAGTTGGTACTTAGATTAACTACTCGTTTTGTGGTTTAGGAACCCGAAGCAAGAGGACCTTAGTACCACGGCCTTGTGTCTGAGTAAGTAGTGCGCATGCAAAAGTAGGATCAAGTGGAAAACCGTTTAAAAAAAAAAACAAAATGATCATAACATTGGTCCCAAACTAGGCACAGCCTGTATCTTGAGCACCATTATTAAAACATTTAGGCTTTTTTTAAACAAAATTTTAAAAAAAGGACACAGGTACACAGACACAAACAGTTAATCTACTTAGCAAGACTCATAAATGACAAACTTCATTATGTTAAAATTGAGAAGGAGGGTTCTATTGTTCCCCTTATGGTGTCGGAGTTCGTCAAATGATTTGTGTTTCGGCGTGTGGAGGGGGCGAAGAGATTATGTCTGACAAATGATGAATTGCTTCTCATCCCTTCGAAGACAAGCCATGGAGATTAGTCTTGATTGTGTCAGTGGCTACAGGGTGGATACTTTTTTATCTTTATTTTAGTTGATTATGGTGGTTGATTTACCTGGGTGTCAGATAATATTTTGTGAATGATTTATTTTTCATAAAAAATGGTTTTAGTTTTGCACTGTAATAACTACAAAATGACACACATTATGTTGTGTGAATCTTAACTAATCTGTTTAGCTTAATCTTAATTCCTAATTTGTTTTTTTTAATTCGTGTATTTTTTTATGAATTCCAAAGATACCAATTTAAAAAGAGAGACGGACCAATCATAACCATTCGATTTTCAAGTGATATTAGTAGTATCAGTATCTCAGTTTTAAGCAAAGTAATGTACAGTACGTCTTTTAGGTACCAAACCATTACAAAAATAAAAACAACATCCGTAATTAACTCCACAATTTCAACGTAAGACGATTAAATATTATCGTAAGCTAATTCCTCGAAGAGTCCCAAAAGGTGTTATTAAATTAACGTAACATCATTGTATTAGCATAATAACAAACCTAACTTTCTCATAAAAGTGATGAGAAGTATCATTATCGTAAGTACTTAAATTGTTTGACGTAATATTACCAAATGCTGCCCATTTTCTAGATGGGAAAACTCTTGAAATCGCCGTCATATTTCAGAAATCATGACAATGACAAATTCACGAACTTTTTTCAAAGAAATCGTATGATTTTTTACTACCCCAAACTTAAGTGCATAGCACTAAAAAGTACAAAAAAGTACCACTTTACCTAACTCACTACTCCTTTCAGCTTCAATCTGCGCGACCAGGTCTCGGGCCCGGCCGTGCATCCGCGCGAAGTGAACCCTGGACCGGCCATGTCTTATGAGACTCCTTCCACCATGTCGCACACCCCTCACTTCACTTCTATAGCACTGCACTAGCGTTGCGATGTATATTAATATTAGCGTCCGCATTATTGGAGCATCGTGGCGTGCGCTCCCGACGGCCGCGCGGCTACTACTGAGGCCATCAGTTCGGAGACGGGCTCATTTTTTTTTTAATTTTTCAAATCTGTCGTCGAATTTGTAAATGGATTCGAATAAAAAAAAAAACAGTTAAAAAGGAGGATTAAAATGAGGTTTTAGTCTTTACTTTGGTAAATATATTTTTTGTTTAATCTAGCGCTCTGCGAGCAAGCATCGAGTTTTATTTGCTGTAGTCGAGAATCGGAAAGATATTTGTTTTTTTTTTTGCAAGTTGCAAACAGCGACATTGAACGCGATTTCTAATAAAACTTTATTATTAATTGAAGGAGTTGAAAGCATTGCACTAATAAATATATTTATTATGTCATAGTATTCTATTGAGTCGCGGACGATCTCAAGACTTTTAATTAGCTGCTGAGCTTGTAATTGCAATTACAGTATGGCTAATGAAAGGATTAAAAGCGATATTATATATCTTTTTTTGTGTTCCCTCAATTCAGTTATCTTTTGTTAAAATAATATTGTAGGAGAAGACTTTTGATACTAAAATAAATTGAGGTTTTGAATGGCCTTTTTGTTTTACGATAAAGATTTAATGACTTAGGTATGCTATTAACCGGTGACGTGACACGTGAGTAGAGTGACATTCATAAAAAAATACGAGCCAGATATAGTCAGAAATAACACTACCTATAGGAGTTTGGATTAAAAAAGGGGTATTATTTCTTGCCTTTCTAACCAGTCTTACCAAGGGGTATCGTGTTACCCAGTAACTGGGTTGTGGAGGTCAGATAGGCTCCATCTAAAATACTTGTATTCAGCTGCACCTGGTTATACTGGAAGTTGACCCCAACATGTTGGGAAAAGGCTAGACAGGCCTTTATTCAGCGAATAACAATCACAAATTAGACGAAAAATAAAAGATGTGCATCTATCTATCTATACAGGGTTATTTGTAAAACACCAGCAACCTCTTAAGAGGTCATTGTACTCATCATCATATCATATCCTACTAGTCCTACTTCCTACTAATTATAAACGCGAAAGTTTGTGAGGATGGATGGATGGATGTTTGTTACTCTTTCTCGCAAAACAGATTACTGAACGGATTTGGATGAAATTTGGCACACCCAACCGAACCAGGATCAACACATAGAATACTTTTCATCCCGATAATCCTATGGAATCGAAACTTATGTGGGCGAACCCGCAGGCGCTGCAAGTAAAACAATAAAGTTAAGTTTTTTTTCAAACAAATAAGTACGTAAGTAGTAAAGATGTAACTTTGTTTTGCTTTTTATTAGTATACCTATGTACATTTATCTTCATATTATTCTGATACAATGTCATTTTAGTCGTTCAAACAAATAATAAGTCGTATAAGTAACTAAGTTTAATAAAGGCTGTAGACGTCAAATAAAGACGGGTCAATGACCTGGTGCCTACATACATTTTCAGTATATTGAAGGTAAATATCAAATATCAGGGATGATTAAAATGCACGGTATGCAAATTAGTTCGCAGTATTAGTTTTTATTCTATCTAACTATGTTTTTAGGGAAAATGGTAAAGTTTCATTTTCAGTAAATAAAAAATTCGTTTGAATTCAATATACTGTTTTTTATGTGAGTTTATTTAAATATTATTCATGTGCTTGTATTGAGTTCTCATAATTATTTTTTTTATTTTCAAAACCCAGTGTCCAATGTCACATTTGCTGGCCGATCCAGTGTGATTGATCCCAAACACCTGCAAAAGGGCCAAAGTCAAAACCTAGTGGTCACATTTTAGTTTTTAAATATTTAAATAATTTAAATATTTAAAAACTAAAATGACACTTAGAATATTAAATTACGTGTGGAATTCTGCTGAAATTTTATAAAGTACAGACAAATTCCTAAGTTGTACATACATGTACAATAGGCCGCAGGTCAGTGGTAATGAAACCAGTATAAACTGGCCTCGCATTCTATGGAGACTTCGTACTGTGCTAGGCCAGCTCAAGGTCAACGTGTATACCACTGACTTGCGGTTTACTGTACCTACTAGTGTCAGTGTTTCAGATAAGTACTAAAAATATATATCTGATTTAATTTATTTATTTAAAAAAAGAAAGAAAGAAAGAAAATACATTTATTTGCGGCAAACATGACGCATAAAAAGAACAAACACACAAAAAAAATATAACAAGTTGGGGGTAAACATGCGTCACATTCACGCAAAACGGCCATCGCTCAGCATAATGCTAAGACCCTGTACGAGACAGAGCCCCAGCGCTGGTTATTTATGTCTTTAATTAAAACTGTTTAAAACTAGTTACAGAAATTAAAGACACAGTTTGTAAAAGATAAAAATATAATAAAATCATCAAGTAAAAAGTTAACAACACTTTCATAAATCCCTCTCACTGTGCTTCTGACATGCCGAAAAGATCTTCGTCCATTCGTCCGCAAACAGATCGTTTGTTGGATTAGAGTCAAAGGGATCATTAAGTGCGGCCAGAGTACGGGGTACTGGGGACTTAGCACGAATATAATATACAGTTATTAGTCATACTATCAAATTAGTTCTGAGATCTGTACAGATAGTTGTAAGGCGAGCCCTAAACTATCAATTATATTGCACAATATCACGAATTGCGCTATGTTTTTGACCGTTTAGGGCGAACAGTGAATGTTGCTCAGTGATTAAACAAAAGTTTGAGTGAGTTTAATTTTTATTACACGGTGTAGGTTAATTATTTCGCAGATCTAGCTCACGGGAAAACATTGAAGCTTATGGGCCGTCAATGTTATTACGTGGAAATAATGGATCGTTTGAGTGCCTTGCACTTGCTGATGCCATCATATTGTTGTAGGAGTAAACGCTTATTATTGTAGCCACAAAAGACATGATATATAAATAAATACATTGGTTGTAACTCACTGGTATTTTCGTCGTCTGTGTTGGTATAGAAGTAAGAGTTTTCTGCTGTAAGACCAAAACAAAATAATAACAGTATGCATGTTTATTTTTAACCTTTTCATTTGATATGGAAAAGTTCAAGACAACCCACGCCATTAAAAGTATTGTTACAAAGTAGAAATTATTTTTTTGCTTTGTACAGCGTTTTATATAAATATATCAGTGAACCACTCCAGTTTTGCACTGAGTGATGCTACTAGGAAGAAATTATATATATTTCTAAACATAAGTAGATAATGTATTCATGTTCGTAGCGTGTTGATGGCAATATAAATAAAGCCCGCCCAGAATTTATTCATGTTAATAATATATGTCGGAGTTGGTTGTCAATTACAATAATGTGGGTAGTCAACAGAATTTGTTATGATTTGTGTTTATTATTAATTTAGGTGATTTTTACTATCAATTATTGTCTAATAAATCGAAACATAATTTATTCAGTACTCGGTGTACGACCTAATTGATTTTTAGCAACTTATTTCGATAAATTGTTCCCGTTGGTTTTATTCAAAACAACGGATGACATGTTAGTTGGTTTTTAAAATGATTTACTTTGTGAAATCACCATTGTTTATTTATGACAATTATTCTTGTATTATTTGATCACTTTATAGTGTAAGTCTTATTAGATTTAGCATATTTTAGTGTTTTGTATCAAGTAAACGCGTGACATGGGTCATCGGACAGAGTTGTCATTCATCCTATAAAAGAGGGTGCATTTGTATTGCTAGGCAGTCAGTCTTCGGATTCGACTCAATACAGAGCACCTGCTCCCGACAAAACTGTCGGTTTACCTGGTACAGCGCTGCTGTATATTTACATAGCTGTGTTGGCTTGCTAAATAGCGAGTAGATACACTTTGTGTTGGGTGGCTTGGCCGCTATACGAACTGTGAACCTGAAGGGTTTGTTCGATTAACTGTTTTTAATGTTTACCCATTATTGTGTCTTTTGTATAGTGTATATTTTTGTAACTGTTTATACCGTCCTGTTTATCCCAATAACATGGGAACTCCAAGCATCATTTTCCTGCCCTTATCCCATGTTACTTGGGGTCGGCGCAACACGTTTTCTTCTTCCATTCTCCCCTGTCAACCGTCACGCTATCATTCACTCCCTTCTCTTTCATATCATTCCTCACACAATCCATCCATCTTTTCTTCGGCCTTCCTCTCCCTCTCCATCCATCAACATGTATATTCATCACTCTTTTAGTCACATGCGTTTCGTCCCTTCTCATCACATGCCCATACCAAGCTAAACGATTTCCTTTCAACTTTTCTGTCACTGGCGCCACTTTCAAACTTCCTCTTATATACTCATTTCTTACTTTATCCATTCTCGTCACTCCACACATGCATCTCAACATTCTCATCTCCGCTGCATGCAATCTTCTTTCATCCGTCTTCTTCACAGCCCAGCATTCAGACCCATACAGTACGACAGGCCTTATCACAGACTTATAAATTTTCCCCTTTAACTTGAGGGGCATCCGTGGGTCGCAAGTTGTTCCTGTGACCTGTCGCCATTTCATCCATCCTGAGTTGATCCGATGCGTTACGTCTCGGTCTACTTCGCCATCTCCTTGGACAAGCGACCCGAGGTACCGAAAGTCGGAGCAGATCGATAAGGGCGTTCCGGCGAGAGATATGGGCCAAGGACTGGAGAGACCGCCAAAATCGCAAAACAGATACTCCGTTTTGGTCCGACTTACTTTCAGGCCAACGGTCTCGAGTCTTTCCCACCACCCTTCCAATCTGCTCTGGACCTCTAAGCCGTTCTCGGCAACCAGCACAATGTCATCGGCGAACAGCATACACCATGGAGCCTCCTCTTGGATATCCGATGTAAGAGCATCCATTATCAGCACGAAGAGGTACGGGCTGAGTGCTGAACCCTGGTGCAAGCCGACAGCCACATCGAAGCTGCCAGTAGTGCCCACTGTAGACCGGACTTGGGTACTACATCGACTGTACATCGCTCTAATCAACTGCACCTACTTCCCTGGCACGCCTTTCTCCTTCAGCGCCCACCACAAAACTTCACGAGGCACTCTGTCATATGCCTTTTCGAGGTCAACAAATACCATGTGCAAGTTCTTATGCGCACTTCTGTATTTCTCGCACAGCTGGCGGATAGCAAAGATGGCATCTGTTGTTCCTCGACCAGGCATAAAACCGAATTGGTTTTGCGAAATTTCACTCTCTTCTCTCAGTCGCCTTTCAATAACTTTCTCCCAAGCCTTCATACTATGTGACATTAGCTTTATTCCTCTATAGTTGTTGCACTCCAGCACATCACCTTTGTTTTTAAAGATGGGCACCAGCGAACTGTTACACCATTCGTCAGGGATGGCTTCTTCCAGCAACAACTTATTGAAGAATAAAGCTAACCACGTCCATCCATCTATCCGTAATAGCTTCCATACTTCAACTGGTATTCCATCCGGACCTATTGCTTTACCATTCTTCATCCCATTTACTGCTATTCTCACTTCATCCATACTAATCCTTCTCACTAATCCCTCATTTACTGGTTTATTCCCAAGCACACCACTCCAGTCATTCTCCTCATTCATCAGTCTTTCGAAATAACTCTTCCACCTATCCTTAATTTTCTCATCATCCGATAGAACTATTCCAGTTTCATCCTTTATACACTTTATCTGACAAATATCCCTCGTCTTTCTCTCTCTAGCTCTAGCAAGTCGGTAAAGATTTCTTTGACCTGTTGGATTATCCAGTGTGTCATAAAGCTTGTCCTGGGCTTTTGCTCTTGCTATGGCCACAGTTTTCTTGGCTTTTTTCTTTAGAGCATCATACTCACTCTTTTTTTCTGCTTTCAAACTAACATTCTTATCGTCAACAGTCTGCCATTCCTTGAACTTTCTCTTCTTATCCTGCAACACATTCTGTATTTCTGTCGACCACCACCATGTATCCTTATCTATCGTACCCTTTCCCTTCGTCTCTCCCAAAAGTTGGGAACTCCAAGCCCTGACGATATATACCGCTCGGCACTCCTGATCCTACATATATATATACGTAAGGTAGGACGCCCTCAGGCTAGGTGGAGCGACGATCTTCGCATGGTGGCTGGTAGCAGCTGGATGAGAGTTGCCGGGAATCGAGCTGAATGGCTCGCAATTGGAGAGGTCTATTCCCAGCACTGGATAAATGTTAGGCTGATGATGATGATGAATAAATTACATCATTATCAAAACAAAACCAGCCTACTAAAAAAATTGCAATACTATTATGTACACTTACACTACTGCCTAACTCTTCGGGGAAATAAGCTTGATGTTATGTTAGAATGTTAAATCCCCACCCGGATAAAGCCAAAACAAAAATATCAATAATTTTGCGCTCGTATACATCTAAGTGATATATCCCAATAAATATGATAATACCCGTCTATCTACTAATACATGCACGTGTCTTGTCTTACATATTATGTAGATGAGACAGAAAATCCACTTTATACATTTCTTAAAAAAATCTATAATATTGCAGTGCCTGATACCTACTAGTACGTCACATTTACAATTCTTTTTTTGAAAAAAAAACTCCTGTCTATGATAAAATCTAAACAAAATGTTTGTCGTTGCGCCTTAAAACACAGTCGACATGGTATTACAATCTTTTGATACCAAGCTTTCTGTATTTTAGAAGTTTCAGGCAATGGACTATAAATAAATTCATGCCTAAATCATCATCACCTATATGGGTGCGTACCCATATAGGTGATGATGATTTAGGCATGAATTTCATGGGTCTTGGGCTGTATACTCATAGTAAACTGCAAACCCTTCTTTACCTTATGACTAGTAACAAATCATTAACTAACATATAAAAAATACTGCCTTTTAAGTAAAAATAAAAATGAAAGGTGCATTAAAAGTCTGTGAACATCACATCATCTGCCTAGCGTTTTCCCTATTATGTAGGGGTTGGCTTCCAGTCTAACCAGATGCAGCTGAATACCAATATTTTACATGGAGCGATTGCCTATCCGACCTCCACAACCGACCCAGTTACTGGGTAACACGATACCCCTTAGTATGATTGTTCCACTTTGTATGACTCTATATTGTGTCTAAACCTTCTGTCCTATCTTTAAGAGTCCTTTAATACGGCATACATGCCTGAATTCCACCCTACCGTAGTAATATCATTATCGCTTCCGTAGGCAGTTCTACGATGCTACGAGATACCGCTACGGCGTAGCGGCGTAGCACTATCGTATATAATCCGGCATTTCTAAAGGCATTTGGTGGCTTCAAGAATTTTCGGCTCATGGATTTGGTATAGTAGTTTGAATATTCAGTTTCGTAATGTATGATTTTAAATTGCGATTAGAGTAGGTTTATAGAGAAATAAGTGTGTTTTGCAATAAACTTTTGTTAAAATTAAAATTAGATAAAAATAAAGGAAAGTGACAAAAAGGTAAAAAGGGACGAACTCAACCATTAATGACAGGAACTTTTCGAACGACACCAATTCGAAATTAGAGAAAATTTGCTGTTCCGTAAAAACTTTTTTGTCACTTTTAACCCTTTCATTACACCTTTTTTAACGAATCTAAATTAATGATTCATAAAAAGTCCAATTACGTTTCTTTACTGACATAAAATCAAAATCAAAAGTCATTTATTCAAATTAGGCTGAGAATCAGCACTTTTTGAACGTCAAAATTACAAAAGACAGTCCCCCAAAAACGCCCGCCCTTCACCACTTCCTAGTGCTATCGCTGGGAAGAAGAAGTGGCGCAACAAACTCCCCAGCAGCACAGCTGTCTGTTCAATTAAAAAGAAAATACGTGATTGTATACAATACTAGGTACCTATGTTCGGTAATTAACATTACAAAACAGAACATAAAATTAAATTATTTGCCATAGTATGTCAGCTAGCCACGCCAATATACCAACAAATATAATAAAACTATACGTACTCAAGCTAAAAAATAATTACTTAAAATGTAAATAAAAAAGATTACTACCCAAATAAAAGCCTCCAGGCATAAAGGGCGTGACAGCTTACACATTTATGCATTGCTGGGTTCTGTTCACATAGCCGTCACTTGAAGTCACAAAAAGATAAAGTAAGACCATCGAAGTAAAATTTATTAGTTAATAACAATAACCTATCAGTAAGCTAATTCTGGAGAAAGAACATAAACATTGTCTTGCGTTAAACTAGGGCGACCAACTATTCTTATCGTCTAAGTAGTCGTTGATGGAATAGTATGCCTTTGAACAAAGGTTGGATTTTAGTTGAGCTTTAAACGCATTAAAAGGCATGTCTAGAAAAGAAGAGGGTATCTTGTTATAAAAGGTTATACCAAGCCCAACAAATGAGTTATGAACCTTATGAAGCCGGTGAAAGGGGGCACGTAGTTTGTCCTTATTTCTAGTGTTAACACTGTGAATATCACTATTTTTAGTGTACAAGTGTAAATTTTGCCAAATATATAAAATGTTGGCAAGGATGAATTGTGATGCAACCATGAGAATACCAATACTTTAAAGAAATCTCTTAGAGAAACTCTGGCACCTAGCTGGTAAATTGCTCGAACAGCTCGCTTTTGAAGGACAAATATACATATCCTAATGGATTTACAAAAAATCACATTTAATTAAAAAAAACGTATTTTTTTTTCATCTTTTATTTTCCCACTGCTAGGCAAAGGTCTCCCCCACAACTTTTCACACTTCCCTGTGTTTGCCTTCTTCGGCCAAACTTCCAATTTCCAAACTAAAAAATAATCTCTATCTTTTTCAAAGCAAAATCCAGCTTAAACATTAATAATAACTTTATAACCCCATCTAAAGACAAACACGTTGTAATAAATGCACATCAAACAATATAGGAGCTTCCTCCCGTTATTAGCCCTTATCTACCCTCTTAAGGAACAATAGAGGAACAATACGCTACCGCGAAAGCCTTACGGTTATCTGTGAGTAACGCGTATTAACCCCTTAAGTTAATTCTATGGAGAAACCGCTTCTTTAAGTAATCTTTGCATAGTTAGGCTTTTGTTGGGAGGTAAGCTTATTATTAGGTTATTCGTTAACTTGCAATATGGATTACATGGTTTGCGAGTGTAAACTTGGCTAACTTCTTTCTTCTGGTGGGTGTCAGAAAATGTAGGTTTAAAGAATCTTAATTTCTCTTTAGACATGACTAGCTGTTGCCCGCGACTTCGTCTGCGATCTAGGATAAAATGTAGCCTATGTCCTTACCCAGGACATGGTCTATCTGAGTGCCTAATTTTATCCAAATCCGTTAATCCCTTTTAGCGTGCGTAACAAACAAACAATTAATAACAAATAATTTAAGTAAGTCGTCGTGTAAATGTGATTAAATTACTGTAGCGATTAAATTTTCGCTTCATGAAATCGCAGGTATAAACTTGGCAAGTGTCAATATGGACTTTTATATCAGTGACCTAGACAGTTACGAGAAAATCGAGAGGAAACCCGAAACTTATAAAAACATTGAAATCGCTAGAAAGTGATTTATTTATTTATTTATTAACTATGGATAACTTACAGCTAAAACAAACAGAATAAAAAATTGTGTGTGAGACTGACAGCCAATTAAATGTCATCACTTCTAAAAAACAGATTGGAAAGAAAGAGTGTGAACAACACAACACAGCTACCAAAAAAGAAAGAGAAAAAAAAACAATATAACATGATGTGATGCAAGTAAGCCTGGTGAAAACAGATTTTTACCCTCCATTGAGATGGTTACAAAATGGTACTATTATTATTATAATATGCGCAGCGAAGGGCCCGTGGCTAAATAATAACAGCCGCGCAGGTCGATCGATCAGGTTAAGCTACGTTTGCCGTGGTGGGTCTGTGGACGGGTGACCATCTTTGCATACCGAGACCCCTCCCTGCCTAACGTGGGGTATCGTATTACCCAGTAACTGGGTTGTGGAGGTCAGACAGGCAGTCGTTCCATCTAAAATACTGGTGTTCAGCTGCATCCGGTTAGGCTGGAAGCCAACCCCAACATAGTTGGGAAAAGAATATGCGCATCACCGTCCCAATTCTAGCCAAAGATATTGACCTTCAGGAAACAGACCCAAACAATAATATTAAAATGGCACGTCATAATTTTAAACAAATCAATACCACCCACTTTGAGACACCCACTTTGACAATCTCGGCAATTTGACACTCTCGGCAATTTTCGTGACCGGAAATAGGGCTAGCCCAAATCGGATGGTGAAAGCACTAGGAAGTGGTGAAGGGCTGGCGTTTTGGAGGACTGTCTTTTGTAATTTTGACGTTCGAAAAGTGCTGATTCTCAGCCTAATTTGAATAAATGACTTTTGATTTTGATTCTGGAAGGTGTGGCTGACGGCTCCATAATACTCCTCATGTCACCTAGTGTGCTACGTTCCGCTATTAATTACTACGCCATGGGGTGCGGGGAGCGAATATCTGGGAATAGGTAACGTGCCTTTCGATTCAATTTACCGGGAAAAGGTTAAAAGGATGGGATGGTATCCTCCTGAAAGAGGAGCCAAGTATGACTGTGGTCGCCAATGTGTTTGTGAAAAGAGGTAATTATGAAAAAAAAAACGGAAGTTTTTGTCTACAATTAATCGTTAATATACACATACCTAGTGATTATCGAAACTCCTCAAGGTAACATTGAGTATTGTTTGTTAACTGAAAGAAAGTTACACTACTGCCAAGCGTCATACGATATGTTTTATGGTAAGTTGACTTTGACGTTTACGGCTGAATCCAATAACCTACTACTGATGGTAGCCAGTACAAATTATAACTGCCAGTATAATATCATAGAGATCGCTACTGATATAGATTATTGGGACGTTAATACCAGAGATAGAAAGGTTTTTCTACCCCCAGTACGCCAAAACTAATGATAGATAGGTGTAATGTTGGTAGATTCATATTAATTGGTTTGTAAGTATGTCGGTAGATTTATGTTGTACATGAGGCTGTGTTATTATAGCTCTGCTGTGGAACGCTCGACTTTTATTTAATAGACCTCGAACATTACAGTGGTGACGAGGATTGCAAAATTCGAACAATTTCACGTGTGATTCGTATTGTATTGTGTATATTTCCGATTTGCCGCGAGTGTACGAATACAAAATACGATGTCGATAGGAAAAATTAAAGAATTCAACACAAAGTCTGGCACGTGATCAGTGTCGGTAGACCGGTTAGACATGGCAGGTAATTGGATTCGGCCGTAAAACGGAGGACCAAGATGTCCATGTTTGACATGATTATCCATGTTCAGCGCTTGAGGATTAGTAGGTAATTACAGATAAGAAGTGTGTTCACACCCATTCAATTATATTCTTCTTCAACCTTTCTACACGGAAATCCAAAGATAAGCGTTATCTCACGTTAATTATCTCTAACTCCCATAATTAACCCAAAGGTACCTCGACCCAAAGCATTAATTTAACTTTAAAATAAGTTATGTCTACTTTATAGCCACTGCGAAATTACCAGTTCGCGTGCATAAACTCGTGAAGAGAGAAAATACGCTGATATTGTTTACCATCTATTTCTAGGAAATTGACCATAAATATGTATTCCTATTGCCTCCAATAAAAATCACCATAAACCTTATAAACTTAGTTTTTTCCCATCGGGTACGCCAACTTTCCTAAACCGATTACATAAGTAAGAATACCTAATTTCGTATTTTCCCATTGGTTACGACAAACTTTCGTTTCTAATGGGAATATTGTGGAATTGCACTCGAGTCACAGTTTCTTCGAATACAAAGTTAGTTGCAATTGGACTTTATTCGTTTTATAATGTACTTCATACCAAGTGGGGCCAATGGGAATATGTGTTTTAATGTTCAATTCCCAAATGCTGTGTATTTCTTTAAACTGGGAAAATTATAACTTGGAACTTTATGTAATTTAAAAACTGATTATTGACTATTTAATTAGACTATATTTTTATGTTTCTTTATTTTATTACTTTATTATCTGAAGTACCTTTCATTTTAAATGGGTCGAGGAAATAAAATATTGTTCATATAATATTTCTATAGCCTAGGAGGACACGAAATGGAGCGAAAGCGTCAGAGTATTTATTTTTTTATGTTTTATGCGTTTTACAGGTCAGTATCATATTGCATGTTGATCTAAAGATGATCCGCGGCCGTGACAAACATTTATTTACAGAATTATAATCAATTGCAAATACGTGTGCTTATGCAAGTGATTTGGCAACGTCAACGAAGTGCAACGCGTTGCCGATAATTACACTTTTTTTTTTAAAGAATTTAGATTTATAATGACTATTGTACCAGTTACTGCACCTCCTATTTGGAGTTGGCGCAAGTTTTCAACTTCATTCTGTGTAGAAATACGGAACCATTATATAATTAAATGCGCCAATTTCATAATACCGATATAATCGAACGTTATTTCTAATAATTATTTCACGCAATTCAGCTTTGAATATTACATCAAAATTGGCGTATTAATTAGGCAGCGAGGCAAATAAAATCGTCGAGTCATTCCATAATTATTGAGAGTAATAGAGCGGTAATAAATTAAAAGCATATTAACTAGATGACTTAACACTTATTAACAAGTGGGATTAGAAACAAACAAACCTTCATTAACATTGAACAATGTCAAAGCAATATTATTATCAATATTCCTTTAGCATAAGCATAATCAGCCCACTGCTGGGACACAAGCCTCCTCTCGGTGAGAGGGAGTGGGCCGTAACCCACACAACAACCCAGACCCAAGGGCCCAGTGATGTCAAATGTCTTCGAAATGTTTGTTCTAGGACATGTTGGTTTCCTCACGATGTTTTCCTTCACCATTTTGAGAGCAGTCTGTGGTGATGAATTATCACAAAGTAAAGTGCTCATCTCGGTTCGAACCTACGACCTACAACTCGTAAGTCGCAGCCGTTATCATTGGGCCACCACTGCTCTTATCCTGTAGGTAGATCATTTATTTTGAAAACCGAATAATATAAAAGAAAATGAACTCCTGACCATTCAATCGACATTTCTTTGAAATGAGTCGTCATTTCCTTATTACGAACTGAACCGAAATTCCCATTGTCCCGCACAAAACCATGATTTCCCATTATTTCGGACGGGATAATCAAGATTGTGAATTAAATGGGAAATTTATATTTGTTCATTTATGTATTGGTTTTCGTGGTCGTTCGTCTCAAGTGCTCATTAGTTTCCATAACTAATGAGCACTTGAGCATACTAAAAGCGTATGTTTATTTTTATTATTCTGATTTTTATTGAAACTTCTTAACTGTAATATACCACTTGTTGTAAGTTATGTACATATTATTGACCAAATAAGCTTTTGAGAATGCCCATGTTGCAGCTTGAGTAATTTATGCGGCCTACCCATATGTCCTTTCTTCGGAAATGTTCGCCGAAGCGTTGAGCTCCTTAAATTTTGAGTTGAGCTGCACGATTACTGACAAATACGTGCACAGACTGGACAGTTCCACTCAATCTGTGTGGTTCTTTCCTCAAAAGACCATTTCAGACATCAATCTACATGGTCTTCACATGATCTGACCGAGATTATTTCTGGACTTTAAAAGAGACGGTGACCTCTGAGTTTGTATCGGCCTTTTTTCTCAGTTTGAATTTTAAAATTATGATATCTCCTAAGATGTTGATTGAAATCAAGAGATTCAATGGCAATTTTGTTCACAATTAAATACTTGTGATGAATAACGTATTTATTTAGAGAAAATACCTTCGGAAATAATGCATTAATTTCGAACAAATTTGATTACCATAAAAAGCTTATAGTGAGTCAATCTTAATCGAAAGACATGCTGTAGTAATTTTTTTTTAGAACTTTCAAAGAGGAATAATTCCATCATACATTTGCGTAACGAAGCTCTCAAAAAGGAATAATTTTTCCAGTT